>LPNX010271402.1:98446-507895 GCA_001517045.1 Pseudotsuga menziesii | reverse complement strand
TAATGTAAAATTTTAGTTGGAGAGACAATTTATTTTGGCACGCTATGGAGTTTGTTTGAATTGGATCTCATTTTGAAGGAAATTCTACCGAATCAAATTCCTGGCTAAATTTTTGTACGCAAGGGCCTGATTTGGATGAATTTTGCTACTATGTTGTTGTGTTGTTATTGTGCTGGATGGATACTGCAACATGATTTTTTGTAATAGAAATTTGAATGAAGTAGAATGCACCCTTTGTGTTTATTTATCTCTTGGAAGAAATTTTTCAAGATTACCTTGTACTTGGTTATATGGGATAGGGAGACTTGGGGACAGGTGTTAGGAATAGCTAGAACAATCCCCAAAATTCCAGGATAAAGCTGGAGAGACCCCAAATTTGAAGGGATGGCACATAGGATGCCAAGGTATTGGACATTCCTTCCTTCCACCACAAATAGACTTTGTTGGTAAATGGCCCTTTCTTAACAAAGTGGGCTTTACTTTTGGTTTAGATGTGATGGTCGTGGGGCATCTGTTATGTTATAATTACAAAGGATTTGAAACTGGCATCATCCATTGGGATACATTGTCTAGGCTCAGTTAACAATGAGATATCACATGATAGTGTATACTAGGTCGCATTAACACAATGGCTTATTCTCAGGGAGTTGATCCTAGATCTCTGTGAAGAAAACTTAGTATTGACTTTCTAAAATGGTCTTGTTAAGATGTTTGGTCATTCCATGTGTTGCCATAAGTTTGATACCTACCTATTGTTTCCCTCATGGATATCTTAAGCTATTGGGTAATCTCCATGGGAATGGAACCTTGTTATATCATGTGGATCTCCTTGCACCTCACTGTTATTTCTAAGCTCATTGGATGCTCTGATACCATATTGAATTACTATTTTTCTCTTGAAGGAAACCTCGCAGGATCCCCCCTCTTTCCTGGAATATCTGGATGCAGGGTGGGTCGACTACCAGCTGCAGTAGTGCCTGGCAACCCAGTGGGACTCAAAAATTAGCTGGACTAGAATTGGAGACTTCACAATGAAATCCACCTTGAAACAGTATGTTTGAACTGTTTGAGCTAACCTACTCGACTCCCATACATAATTATTATCATGAGACCATGTAGAATTAATCTGGAATGCATGTTATCAGATTTAGAGTGCATGCACAAATATTTGGAGAGACAAACTAAGTTATATATTCAAACATTCATTTTGGTGGTAGTCCATATATTTAACTATGTTATATTTAATCCTCCCAAGGCACTCCCTTCCTTTCCTATACTAAACGCTCCTATACTAGGTTGATCATTTAATGACAATGTTATGGTACCTCCTTTCTTTGCTAAGCTCCTACAAAAGTTTTTATGGTTGATCATTTAATGATAATGTTATAAGTTATAACTATTATATGGTTGATGTTATATGGTTTAATCCATGTATTATATAGCTAATTCCACATCCTACATGTTTTTAGATATAAATCCATGAAAATATGTTAAAATATATACTATACAAAAAATGCTCTTGAAACGCTCTCAAAACGGGAGCTTTTGAAAATTTCTCTTTTCACTCCAATCTCGCTTCCCACTCCCCGCTCCCAACAAAATAGGCCTGGAAACCTGAAAAACAAAACAACAACACATTTCAAGAGAGGTGAAGAGGAAAACCAGCTGTGAAAAGATGACAGATTTTACTTGGAAATTTTATGCCTGCTTTTGAAAATTGTTTCTCAAAGTTTTCCGTGTTTCTTTTGATATCCTAATAACTTCAAGTTTCTTATGTTTATGAGGCCATGGTTGTTCCTATTCTTAGGAATCCATTAATTGTTGTCTCCCATTTCTTGTTTTCCCTACTTGGGAAGACATTGTCTCTAACAGCTCAGTCGATTGGCTTGAAGGTTAGTTGGAGATTGGGGAACTCAACCCATAACAAGGATCGTTTCTTGACTCTATAAAGAAGTTTCTGTTTGAATAGGTGAAAACCATTGGAGTGTAGTTTCTTGAAATATGTTCATTTTCATTTCCCATTTTCAATGTTTAGGAGCCCATGGTGTCTAAAATCTTGATGGGATATATGAGGGTTGGATTAAAGGCTATTGGAAGAATTGGAAAATCAACCAATAGAAGGTAGGGGTGTTTGGAAATATTCCTCTACTGAGAAGCTTGTGTTCCAGTGAGTGAAATTACTTAATTGAATTGGCATATTTATGGGACCTTGCACGAAATTTCTTCAAGGTGTTTCTGATTAGTATATTGAAAGAGTGTGAGTCTTTATGTACAAACTTTGAGATTTCTTTTGTACCATATCTCCTCATTTCTTGTAGAAACAAAGTGCAGGAGTGAATCCTCTGGATAGACTATGTATACTTACCCTATGAACATAACTATTCATCCACCAGGAGATCAAACACTAAGAAATAAGTACTTTTGACCTAACTTCAATTGTCAATGTAGAAATAGAGTTTTCCTAGATTTGAACTCTCTTTCTAAATTTCTATGTTGTCTATCATTTCAGTTAAGAAAAATCAAAATATCATCTTGTGTATTGCCTTTCAGCACTTTGAAGTCAGTTTAAGTTCACTATGAATACTATAGGTTGGACTAGATAATATGAAAATTCATTTTCTTAAATTCCAGTTCTATCTTAGATAAGATAACTTAATTCATGTCCACAAATGACCAAGGAATAGGTCAATGGGACTAGACAGTACAATCAGTGTACACTCTCCACAATACTGTATGAGTGTATAGAACACTCGTTGATGCTAAAATGTTATCCAAGTAAAAGAAATACTAATTAAACAAAAGTGTCTAGAACTCTCCTAGAGCTTCTTTTCACGTTAACATCAATAAAAAGATATTTGAGACATGTCAACTCTCCATTTCCCTTGGGGACTTGTTGCTCAGAGAAACTAACTATTGTGTAGAACATTTTTCCACGACTTCACTACATCTCCTTTGTAGTCCCAGTTTAGGTTCTTGTTAAAGTTCCCCCCCCTGCATGCAAGTCACATCATTTGCACGAATTGTATTTATGTTTATATTTTTAAAGTATTTTATCTATATGATCCACTCATAAATGTGCACAAGAAAGATCTAAATCCAAGAATAAAATTTCATATGCTGGACATTTTCAAATTCTTATATTTTTTGGGACTTATTTATCTTTTGACGTGTTTTAATAGAAACAATTTGCTTTTGTTGAATATTTTTTATCTCTTAATTTAAGCTTATTTGAGCCTTCAATAATGTTTCAGGGTGTAACACAATTGGCAAAACTTGGGAAAGCTTTGGGGATGTCAAGGTCGCGGACAGGAGTTTGATACAGTATGTATGCAAATATCAAATAAAAATTGCAAATAGGATGTGTTTGACATTGGGGATGTAAGATGACTCATAGAATTAGCTATGGAAAGTTTGTACAAATTATTATTACCAGACTAAAGACATCATATATTCAAGAGTAGAAGTACTGTGTTCATGGAAAGACATCTGAGATTTTTTAATTGGACTGATACCCTGTAATTAGTATTTTTGAACGTCTTGCAGGAATTCAGATTGAACAGAGACAATTGAACTGGAAAACCTTTTAATAAATTATGTTTTGTGAATTTTATCTTCAGTATAGCAATATGAATATCTATTTTGTCCAATCATTTCTAGATCTTGTTGATGAAATATGAATTGCTTGTCAAATTTTATAACCCCAAGAAAGCTTTTAAAAGATGCTACTATAGTAGAAACAGACCAGTTGGAAATAGCCTGAACCTTGGCGGGATCTGAATGAAATCCAACTTGATCAACAATAAAATCCAAATACTAAATGGATTGTTGTCGCCAAACCCAATGCAGAGTTAGTGAGCCATGTAATAGGTGACTATCTCATGTGGTTCAGAGGGCACTTGAGTCAGCCTCACTGATACACAGACTGGATCACTATGATACACAAACTGAATCACTAGTTGGGGTTGCGCATTATAATATTTATTGCACACTTCAGAAATCACAGAGGGATTCCTCTATTATTACGATTATGATTTTTCCATAACCATCTATTTGCTAATGTTTTGAAATAGAAAATAGGGGGGTCAGCTAGCTATCTTATAATGTGCCTAATCCTAGATCTAAGCTTAGGATGAATGTTTCATTTGTGGATGATTCCAGTGTGTCCTTTTAAAGTGTAGGAATTTGGTCTCCCTTCCTTGAACTCGATAAAGTCTTTTGTATGCTTCTGACCACTACCCTTATTATTAAATTTGTCTACAGACCCACTAACCTTTACTGGACACCTTCTATTGTTCTATAATGTTACCGCCCTACTTCAGGAGAGCTCCATTCACCCATCCCGGTCGGAGTATTCCATACAGCTACACCAGTTGAATAGTCCCAGAGTCTGTGATCTCTGTAACTAGGTATGAACCCGTCTAGTGCGTCTATAAAATGTCTAGTTGGTTCAAGTACAATAGACTTCAATTTACGGGCTTTATATCCATACCTTTGTGGGTAACCCATAGATAATATCCTTCCTGCTAGTGCTTCCTTTTGGTCACAAAAGAATAGATACGAGGAGGTATGTCGTATGAGGACTGGTTTGTTCCCATCTAAGCGATTCTGTGGAGCTACCCTGTCATCATCTAATGCCATATAATGAATGGAGCCATGGACGTCAGACGCTATCTCTAAATAAATAAAGAACTAGTGATCCGAGATGTGCTTTGGGGTCATATAACTTGGTTTAAATTCTTTATGAATAGGAATTGTAGTAAGGCTCTCCTTTGTCATGTCCTTTATACGTGGTGTCTTCAAAGAAGTCCTCAACAAAGTGCCTCAAATGTGTAAACCCAGGAAATCTAACCAGCAGACCTAAAAGCAATCGACGGCATCCCACCTATCTCTCAATGGAAAAGTGAAATGCACCTTTGTCACAACCTCATTTTGAGGGATCCAATAAACCCCAATTTTAAGCTATCAGGGGACTAAAACGGATTTTTTATTACTGGAACATTCATCCATTTCTTTGGGACCCATGGGTTGGGTGGGAAATGGTTATGCACATTTGGGAACAAGTGCAAATGCTAGAACAATCTAATGGGAAAAAGAGCTTATGTGGTAACATCACTTCTAAACATCCTCATGGACGATAAATTGACTAGTTGGTCATGCATGGCCAGGGATATAAACTCAGGATAATTAAGGACAATGGGGTTAGCTTTCATAAGATAAACCATATCCATGATAGACTAAATTGAAAAAGCACAGAGCGCTAGAAGTTATGGGAAGCTTCCTCAAGTTAGCTAATATGCATTTTGGTGCCTTCTCCCTTTAGTCTACGACTCTGTCCCTGATCCTAGGGATGTTGTTATCATCCATACTTACAAGCAACTGGTCTGGTTGAAGATGTTATCGAGAAAGATAAAGAAGATCAAGGTTCACCTTATCAAGCCAAAGGTGCAGGAAGCTAGAGCTAGTAATTGAGACTTAGACTTAGACAGAGTTATTCATTTCTAGCATAGAAAAAGATGAAAATAAAGGAATACATAGCTTAGGGATGACACCAACCAAATGAGAGGACTTGTTGCTAGTAGCTTGGCAGCTTGTACATTCATTCTAAGAACCTCTAAATGGATTAAAAAATTTTATATTGATTCTTAAAGCCAGTCCAATACTACAAGAATTCTACCTTTTGCGAAATGGAAGTAACTTGTAATTTAACACACTTGAATTCTAGTAAGTTCAGAACCTTCTTTCCACTCTTGATTTTGATTTTGAGCTGACAAAGCTCAGGGCTCAAACATAAATCTGTGCTTATTAGGCACCCACATTCTCACAGAGGTTTGGCTGGTCAACACAAGCCATTTGGCCCATGATGAAGCCATTTTTTTTACTGTGCAGAATAATAAAGAGCACGATAAACATAAAATCCATGTCTAGGTACTGTTTCACGAGTTCCCATTTGGACCAAGAACCCTCATCAAAGGGATTATCATCTTTCACATTACTACAAAAAGGGGCATGGCATCCAACCCTTGCCAAAATGCACTAGGAATGATTGAAATTCCTTGGAATCCTTTTCCAAGGAAGTGTCACAATGAGTAGCAATGGTTGGGCCTAGTGACATCTAACCCCAAAAACAGCACTAGATTGACATGGAACTAGATACCTACCACTTGATCTCCCTGTCATTTGGAGGCAGTTCCATTTGCCATTTTTATTTCTCAGATATGATTTATCTCATGTGCTCCAATATATGCAACTTCACAAAATTTGGGCACCAAATTTGGGTAATCACTAAACATAGGGCTAACAATTAAGGATGCTAAAGACCTAAAATCACCTTTACAACACACATAAAATCATCAGTTCCAGGCACTACACTAAACTCACAATGCATTTATCCTAACCTAATTTTCAACAAAAAATATAACTTGAGAGAAAAAATTTATTTATACAGAAATCACATCACTTGTCTTTCCTTGGCCATAATGGAACTTATTCTTCGATAGATATTCTACTTTCCATTATTTGAACTTAACACCTTTTTCCTAACAGAAACTCCTCATTTTTAGCGGGAATGGGGTCAATCTCCTGGGACATGTTGCTCTTGGGATTCTTAGGTAGACCCATATAGAATGCACTGTTAATTAAACCTGGATCAGCAGTGGTAATATTCCACAGGGCTATGGACCACATCCCAACCAACAAATTTAAATGGCAATCCTTGAGGAGAACATGGCTCAGGCTTGGGAACATGACAAGCCTTGAGGAGAACATGGCTCAGGCTTGGGAACATGACAAGCCTTGAGGAGAACATGGCTCAATCAACTGACTTGATCATTTCGTAGTTGTCAGTATTCATCCAAATGTACACTATCTATTCTCATCTTGTATTGATATCTATTTATTGGTAATTTATACAGGTCTGGTGATAAATATACAAATATATAGTGCTCTGTACTATGTACACATTTTTCCCAACTCAAAGCTATAGAACTATTGTCTTGCGATAACCTTTCTGTGGAAACTGATAAGTAACTAATAGAAAAAACAAATTTCACACAATATTAGATGTACTTTATTTTCAATTGACCTTCAGTTGTAAATTTTTAGGCCTGTTTTCATAGAAAAGACAACTTACCTGTAACTATAAATTTCCATCCCAAAGTTCTACAGGCTAAAACAACAATTTGTCTCAATAACCTGGTAACCACCAGGGGACTCTAGTTGAACCTTTTCTTTGGCCTGTTGATGTTTGGAGCAAAACACTTATAATTTTAGAGGTTATTTGGTTGTAACTTTCCCTGTTCCTTTGCTTTGATAGTTGGCCTTTTTTGCAGCTGATTAATTACTCATCAATGGAGGGAGTGCTATACTGCAAGGCTCACTTTAACTAGCTTTTTAGAGAGAGTGGCAACTTTAACAAGAACTTTCTGTCCCATAAGAGATCTATCTTGAGAATAATAGGTCTTATGATGGAGAATGTGTATGTTGTTGTTTTTCATTGATAAACATCAAGATAAATTTACTGTATCTTATTTTCAGTTCTCTCATTAAGGTTTTAATTTCCCCTCTGCTTTGACAGAAAAATCAAGCAAAGTACTTGACAGTAGTCAACCTGAAATGGTATAATTTTCTATCTTTTATGAAGAAATAATTTCCAAAACTTTACTATCAAAGTATTTTAGTGCACTTCCTGTGAATAGAAAATTATGGATTAAATTGACGTATATTAAATCTGGAAAAAAAAAATCTAGTTGAAGTATCCCAAACTTTAATCAGGAAAACACAGTATAAGAAATGTAAACTTTAGTTATACCAGAACAATAAAAAGTGGTTCATTCCTATATTATGAAAATATTATCTTTTAAAGGAAGGGGGTGAATCGCATGATAAACTCAAGTGTAGGGAAATATAGTGCTGATTTCTAATTCATTGAATGTTCTTTTACAGACAAGATCTCCTGGTAAAGTGTCCATGATGTTCTCTGGAACTCAAGACAAATGTGCTACATGTGGAAAAACAACATACCCTCTTGAGAAGGTAAGACTATTTGAATTAGTAGTTCGATTTGCGCTTTTCTTGTATATTTGTTTGTAATGTACCTTATTTCGAGCAGAAAATTTCTTTCAACACAAGGCAAAGATAAGTCAAAAAGCTTTGTTACTCTTTGGTTTCCAATACCTTAATATATCTATATGGATATAGAGGAATGTTTCATGTTATTTTTTTATTTGTACCTTTGTAAAATAAATAGACAAGAAAACATATTTATAAGAGAAGTGGTCTAGACAAATCTAGTAGTTTTAATTGGAATGAGATGGCACTCATACCGGTAGGGTTTGCCCCCTCTTTAGGGACACGTGGTGGGCTTTCACTATTTGCCTGATCTTAGAGCAAGTGATTTTGGGTAAGCCCTCGCCTGTTGTATGAGAAACCTGGGGATGGTATAACTAGGCTCTGGAGAGAACTCATATATATCTTCATCCTCATAATATATAATTTTACTATTGGAAAATTCAATGTATGCAGGCTTTGCAACCTTTTCTAGAAAATTTGCATTAAAATTTTACAATGAGTAATTAGACCACGAGATTTGAATATTATTTGAAGTACCCCAATCTCAAGGTGAGGCATGTATTTTCTACACATGGACTAATTAATGTTTTTGGTTACTGCCATTGTTCCACCAGTTTCCTCTCAATGATTATTGCTAGGAAATTATGGCAACGGATACATTTTATTCCTTGTTTCAATGTTGGACAGTGTTATCATAAGGGTTATCCATTATGATAAGAAGCAATTACCCTATACTTGCATGAGTATGAACTTATATTATCTATCTTGCAATCAAAGATGAAGATTAGGTAGCCATTTTTTCTTCTTGTAAATCATGTCTTCAAGAATTAGGGACTTTCTTTTTAGCTAAAAGTTAAAACTAGGTGAATCATTGTATGATTCATATTGCAAACTAGTTGAAGTAGAAAGTCCACTCCCAAAGAGAAACACTTCCAATGGTTGTAGAAGACTTCTAGCATCTAATAAACTCTCCCACTGTGAGTGCAATGTTGTGTTCTCTCCCACTGTGAGTGTAATGTTTTGTTTTAAAGGTCTGATTGGGCCTCTAAGACTTGTTGATTATATAAATGCTTGTATACAACCCTATTTTATTAATTCAAAAGGATAAATTACACCCGTGTGAAAAAAATCCTTCCAGTTGTACTAGCCACCCATTGATGAGAGGATGGAGGATTTGGTGAACACACCGTTAGCTTTTGAAGATGCACTTGTTGCTTTGTTTGACCACAATGATCATACACTTCAAAGGTGTGTAAAAACATTGTAAAAACATTGTTAGGCAGCCCTAGGTTACACCCCTATCATCCTAAACAGCCTAGCTAGCATCCCCTTTAGCCCTAGCCAACTTATCCCTCAACGGAAGGCCATTTGCATCACTGATTTGGCCTCTAGAACCTAACGTCCTACCAAATCCCTTGGATTGTAAAATCATATAGGAAACCCCCTAAGTGCTTTTGCATTACACTCACCTTGGATTGGATTCTTGCCTCCATGATCCCAAGGTCATAAACCTTCAACGCAAGGGCTCTAGGCTCCTTATTCAGCCATCTTCATACCTCTCGGCCCTCCATAAACTCTTAACTGCATATTCATAAAGGAGGCAACCATCACCATATTTCCTTAGCTCATTTGATCCTACACCAACCTACCAACATATTTTTGACACCTAAGCTATCAACTATCAAACGTTGCACACCCTAGGCCCTAATATAGTCCCAAAGATCACTGTTGGTTAAACTTTGTCTGGTTTGTCTTCCCATAATTCCATCCTACCACAAGGCACCTACTTTATTATGATTGTCTTCATGGCTAGCCATCTCTTAGACACCTAAAACATAAACACAAGAAGATCATAAAGATTTACCATCTGATCTAGTTTGGATGCTTATTTAATGGTAAAGATCAGTATTATTAACCTTTGCAACTTGTTGACAGTCTGCACATAAGCATGACATATGTATTTATCCTTTAACTGGGCATCTTGAATAGCACTTGTCACCGTATTTATCTTGTGTACTGTCATACTGAAAATTGCATTCTTAAGTTGAAGATTTTTATTGTGATTTTCATTGGCATTCGACATACCTAGGTATTATCTCTATCCCACAGTGATTACTTGGCATACATATTGATTAACCTGAACAACATATCACTACCTTGTAATTACAATACTGACATTGGGATTGTGTTTATACTTGGTGCAAAAATTTTGGAATCCTTTTTATCACTCTTAAAAGTAAATATATTGGAGATAGCATGCATATTGAAACATAAGAAGAGCTGCAATTTCCAACAGCAGTACATGCTATGACAGTCATATCCATTTTTCCGTTGGGTTTGCTTGAGGCATACATACTATGCACCTTTGAAATTTACACTTGATTTAATACTTCATTTCTGGAAATTGTTTTGGTCACCTTGATAGTTTTATTTCCTTGATATCTACAATGATAATTGTGTTATTTTAAGCATTTCATGAGATTTGGAACCATTCTAGAACATAACTACTATATATTCAACAAATCTGAATCACTTGGGCATATTGATTTGAAACTGGAAATTACCAACAGTGTAAATTCTCCTTCCTTTTGGCAAGCACTATAAATCGATATTTCAAACATATTTGTGTTTGGCATCACTGAGTTTAGTACTTGGGGAATATTGCAATTGTGTGAAAGTCAATGTTTACATTTACACATGATTGCAAGATTTGTATGACATACATTTTCTTTGGCTTCGTATGACATATGTGATTGCGAGATTTTCTTTATGCAACCATAAAATCTAATTCACAATAGTTTATTTTTACAGGTTGATAAGTGCAGCTGAGCAGAAATTAGACTCACTTCTTCCCCCCTATCAAAAGCAAATGAAGATGTCAAACCTAGATTACTTTAGTGTCTCTAGTATTACTCACTTGATAGAGGTAAGCATGAGTTAATGTATGAAGTATCTTGTTGTATATACCATTACATAATTTCATTTTTATTTCTCGTACACCAAATAGCTGCATGAAAGATAATACATTAATGTGTTTTTAATCCTAATTGTTTTGAATTCTTAATTTGAATTTGTTAGATTAGATTTTTCTATTTTGCACATGAACTTGGTTATTGTTCTACTTTACAGTTCATTGTTTTTCTATTGAGATTTTTTTATTGTATTTTGCAGGAGTGAACATAACTAAGTGGGACATTGAGTATGAAGAGCCTGCTACTGAGGATTTTCCATTGAGTATGAAGAGCCTGCTGATGAAGATTTCAAGCTGCTAAGTATGGGTTAATTGAATCTGTCGCGGGATCTAAGTATGGCTCAGCATCCAAGTACAAGTGGGATGGTTTAGCCATTGTTATATTTTGAAAATTCATCAATGTACTAGATGATTTTCATGCTGAGGCTTTGCCATTGAGTATGAAGAGCCTACTACTGAGGCTTTCATGATGTGAAGTATGGGTTAATTGAAGCTGTTGCGAGATCTAAGTATGGCTTAGCAGCGAAGTACAAGTGGGATGGTTTAGCTATTGCAATATTTTGAAAAGTCATCGATGTACTAGATGATTTTCATGTAAAGTTATATGGAGATGGTTTTTGAGAAAACTCATATTTATTGTAATACTTGACATTTCATATAAATAATATAATTTGTGTGGTTTAAAACGTATATGGTTGTACATTATATTTTTTATTAGTGTTCTAATTAAATAATTAATGTGACATTGCATAATTCACATGTGCATTAGATGATGATAAATAATTTATGATTCTTTTTTTAATTTAAACATGATAACATATTAAAAATTTATATTGATTAATAACGGACACCATTAAAACTATTAAAATATAATAACCACATAAAATGACTAAAAATGACTAAATTAGTGACCGATAAATGAGATTAATGACCAAAATTCGCATATAAAATGACCAAAAATTGAGAGATACGTGACCAAACAAAGAGATATAAATGACAAAAAAACGACCAAAATTTGCAAATCAATGACCAAAAAATAGTTTTGGTGGCTAATTTACGGTCTTTTAATATGTGACCAAATTTGGTGTAACGTCCCCGACCCTCCGACCGGCGAAGAGGACGCTACCACAACCTTAACTATCTGGGCATCTAGCCCCATGAACATACACATACATAAATACTGAAATAAAATGCTTTGAAGTAAAAGATGCATACATGGTTACCATACATCGGAAGAAAAACCATACATTCAAGCATTCAACATGTTCATCATAATTCATTAAATAGTAAATATAATTGCAGAGATGAAATAGACAAGAATACTTATCTTATGAGGAATTCGTCCCGCAACCAGCTATGCCACCGCAACGTTCCACCCAACCATACGCCAGTGTGCCCCTTAGTCTCTCAGCAACACTGCCACCCCCAAGCTGGGCATGATTCCCCAAGGAATAAAGAGCAAGTAGGCTCACACATGGCCAAAATACACAACTCATCCAAGCCAACACATTTGGGTGTATCAAGCCATCAACAAATCAGCCAAGCTAACACAGTTGGGTTTATCAGGCCATCAAGGAGCTAGGAAAAGCTGAATGCTAAGCTGGTGGGCTCATTAAAGAGCCAAGGACACCTACACCAGAACTAGCCTGACTTCTAGGACACCCACACACACCCAACACAAGAAAATCAATCCCTTCTCTGCTAAACAGTCCCTCAGGCCCTGATCTCCCTTCCAATGCTATTCAGGGGTTGTGGAGAAGAAAGACAGCCCTCTAGCTATGTCTATGTGGCTCCCAAACACACCATGTTTATCAAGCATACCAAGCCTCCATGCCCACTCCAACACAGTCCAAAGACCAACCACTGCATACGCGCAGCAAAACAAGAGATTCACAGTTCTGACTGGGGAATTCAATTCCTAAGTCGTTCTTGGCCCTATTGTGGCCAAAACAACTCAATAATAACCCACAGCAAACCAAAATGAAAAATAACCCACATCAAACCAAAAATCATGGGGAAAACAACAACCCCGATCTCAACATTGAAGCAACGGGAAATACACAGCCCGAAAAATTGGAAAAGAGATCCGACTCTCAGCTTAGATAGGGGGACATACATAGAACCACAAAATTGGTACGGAAAACAAACACCCATAGCCCAGAATGTGAATGGCTCATTCACAGGAAAATCGTGGATGGCAGAAAACGACTCCCCCCAGCTCTCTTCGTGAGGAAAACTAATGAAGAATCCCAACCTGTGCGTGAGGAGAAGAGAAAACGACTCTCTGCATGAGGATAACAAAATGGAGAATCGAATACCCCTACTTCCCTGCCCACATGAAGTGAAAGAGTCCACTGGTGGAGTGTGCATGTGGGCAAGGACTGACACCCCTGCCACACACCACTACCCAGCAATAACTGCCCCAACTAACAACATAAGTTTTTAATGTGGTAGTTGGCTAATGAGACAAGGAAAGGTGAGTAAGTCAAAAGGGTGGGTGACAACTAAATGGGTTTAACAGCTGACACATGGATTTTCCCCATTATCCCAAGGTTTAATAATTCCCCCTTCTTATCCTTAGGAAAATCATGCCCTTTTCATCATGGTTGCATTAACATAGCTGGTTGGGGTTCATTTTAATTAAAGTGCATATTTACATGATGCCAAAACTATAATGTGCCAGATAGCATGATATACCATCGGCAACGATTTCAATTGCTGAACATAAATCAACCAAATCGATGGTGGAGCTTTTGCCTTTAGCCCTACACCACGATTAATTACAATATATACATCATATACACTTAATGCAAATGGGGTCAAAATCGGGGTGTCACATTTGGTCATATTCTAGTTTGTCATGTGGTCATTAATTTGGTCATAAATGTGGTCATATATTTGGTCATTGATTCAAATATATGACCAAATTAATGACCAACTGACAAGCTATAAATGACCAATTTTGGTTGCGTAATAAAATACCATAAATTAGCCACCAGCGATCGCCAAACCAAAAGTAGATATTGATATGCAGATTTTGGTCATTTTTTTGGTCACTAATGTCTCATTTTCCACTAGTGTTCGTAATATTCAAAAATATCAATGATTTTATGTTGCACTCATGTTCATCATAATCATGTTTCAATGTTTTAGTTATGTTATGTTAGCACATTATTAAATGGTTATGGTTAGTTGTGGTTAAATTTGTTAATGAAATTATAATTTTTTGTAGGTGTTTTATCTCAATGCGACGTGGACCTCATACATAATGTTGTATTAATAATGGTTTTGTCACACTTTGGACATGTCATAATGTTCAAAATGTTACTCAATTTTTTATTACAAGCACATATCAAAATGTATAAAATGTTAACTAATTTGGGATTGAAATGACTTACAAAATTCAACCATGGTTAACTAAAGTTAAGCATGACTCATTAAAGTCAACCATGGTTAAGTATGGTCGAACTAAAGTCAAACATGTTTGACAAAAGTTAGCCATGGGCGTTCATCAAGGGTTTTGCTGCTTTGTGATGTTTATCAAGGATTATGTTTCATTCGATGTTCATAAAGGGTTATCTCACATTGCGACATTAGTTTAGGGGGTGTTCATCAAGGGTTTTGTCAGTTTGTGATGTTTATCAAGGGTTATGTTTCATTCAATGTTCATCAAGGGTTGTGTCACATTACAACATCAGTTAAGGGTTATGTTGCTAATGTAACATTCTATATTCATTCAACCGCATACCATAATGTTGATAATATTCATATTTATTAATGATTTTATGTTGCGCTCATATTCATCATAATCATGTTTCAGTATTTCAGTTATGTCATCTTGACACATTACTCAATGAGACGCGGACCTCATACATAATGTTGTATTAATAATGGTTTTTTTGGATTTTGGACATATCATAATGTTCAAAATGTTAATTAATTTGGGATTACAAGAACATAAAAAGTCACCATGGTTAACTAAAGTTAAACACGACCCACTAAAGTAACCCATGGTTAACTAAAGTTAAACATGACTCACTAAAGTCAACCATGGTTAAGGATGGTCAAACCAAAGTCATATATGGTTCACTAGAGTGTATCGACACAACCAAATATGTGAAACATTAATAATCTGACATTTGACGTTAATAAAGGGTTTTGTCGCTTTGTGATGTTTATCAAGGTTTATGTTGCATTCGACGTTTATCAATGGTTATGTCACATTGTGTTCATCAATGGTTTAAGTTTAATTCGATGTTTATCAATGATTTTATGTTGCACTCATTTTCAATGATTTTATGTTTCACTCATGCTCAATGATTTCATGTTGCACTCAATGTTTCAATGTTTCAATTGTGGTTAAATTTGTCAGTGAAATTACTATGTTTTGTAAGGGTTTTGTCTCAATGAAATGTCGACCTCATACATGATGTTGCATTAAAAATATTTTTATAGAACTTTGCACATATTATAATGTTACATTAATAATAGTTTTGTTGAAATTTGAACATACTTTTTATATTAATGTTTTTTGAGAGTATTGATGTAATGGTGTTATTAACCTTGTTTCAACTTGAATATTCCAATGTTATTAGCCTCGCATGATTACAGAATGAACATGTTATAGATTGAATAATGTAGCCATGGGATATTAAATGGATAAACTGAAAAGATGAACATTCTAATTGGTACAATCATGTCATAACCAAAATTGCCCTCATGCTAAAATAACATATGTTAATCAATTGAATGTCATATATCAATTGAAGTGTTGCATTATGAAATCCATTTTATTCTCTTATATCAACTTAGTGTGATGTCTCATTATGACATATTACATCATTGAACGAAAGTTATCTTACATGATGACATTTTGCAAGGGTCACTATGTTGCACTCATCTTCATTATAATCACATTATACTTATTTCATGTTTTACTTATGTCTGCTTAATACATTAATCTATGGTTATGTCACATTCTGGATTAATGTTTTGTTATGTCAAATTCTTGCTAAGTTCCTCAATGAATTTGTCATGTTTTGATGTTCAACAAGGGTGATATGTAATTGCAATGTTTTGCAAAGGGTTTTGTCACACTCTCATGTATATCAAGTGTTATGATGCATTCTGGAATTCATCAAGGGTTATGTTGATTTGTGACATTGATCAAGGGTTATATGTATATGCTGACAACCGAAGATGTGACACATTAATAATGCGACATTCGACGTTCATTAAGGATTGTGTCGCATTGTGATGTTTGTAAAGTATTTGATAAATTGTGACGTTCATCAAGGTTAATGTCACATTGCAACATTCGTCAAGGGTTATCTAGAATGTGATAATACACAAGATGTGACACTCGACATTCATCAAGTATTATGTCACAAATTATGATGTTTATTAATGATTGTTTTGAATTGCAACGTTCATCAAGTGTAATGTCACATTGTGACATTCATCAAGGGTTATGCGAAATTGTGATAATGCGCAAGATGTGAGAAACTAATAATGTGGCATTTGACATTCACGAAGGATGATGTCACATTGTGATGTTTATTAATGGTTATGTTGATTGTGACATTCATCAAGGGTTATGTCACATTGCGGCATTCGTCAAGGGTTATGCGTCCCAAGATGTGACACATTAACAATGTGGCATTTGATGTTCACACATTAATAATATGACATTCGATGTTCACACATCAACAATGTGACATTCAATGTTCATTATTAATGTCACACTACAACAAAAATTATTAAGGAATGTACCAAACATAGTTGAACCCAAACCTTGCAAAACCTTATAATGAATCTCATAATGCGACAAACCATTAAGGAACATAACTATAATGGAAATTGAATATTTTCAAATTGAAAATGTGAACACTTCGTAATATGTCTCAATAAAAATATAAGTTAATTTTTTATGGCTTAAACCATCCTCCGCTTAATGTCCCAATGCTTTTGTTTCAATGTGACGTTCAACGGTAGTGTATCATTCAAACTTAATCTATCATTAACATTGTGTTCTAAAAACATTAAGAAACTTACCATACATAACTAAGCATAACCTTGCAAAATATTATAATGAATCTCATAATGGATTCTTCAATTGTTCCACAATCTCCCGAAAATCATTATCTGTCACATAGAGATCCTTCAATACAGAAACCCATTTACTTGATTTTCTATGGTGGTCAAAAGAATAGTGCGCCAACTCAAAGCATCTACAACCTAATTTTGCTTTCCTAAGTTGTGCTTCATAACAAAGGTTTATCCTTGTAAAATGAAACCCATTTTGCATGTCTATTGTTCAAATTCTTTTGGGTGTTTACATATTTTAGAGAAATGTGATCAGTAAATAATGCAAACCCTTTTGGCACTGAATAATGCCTCCAATGTTGTAATGCTTGCACAATTGCATAAAATTTTACATCATATGTGGACTAGTTCTTTCTTACATCATTAATTTTTTTGCTAAAAAATGCAATTGGTTTACTTGATTAGCTAAGTACAGCTCCAATGCCTACATGTGAGGCATCGTCTACCTCAAACACTTTATCAAAATCTAGTAAGGGTAATATAGATGCATCAGTTACCTTCTTCATTAAAAACTTAAAGCTTTCTCTGGCTTCATTGGTCCACTTGAATGTTGTGCCTTTGGTGCAATCTATTATGGGTGCTACAATATTGCTAAAATTTTGAATAAATTTTCTGTAAAGGGTGGCTATCCCATGAAAACTTCTTACCTTTGTTATGCTCCTAGGACTAGGCCACTCCAAAATTCCTTTTAATTTATGCTCCTAGGACTAGGCCACCCCAGGAACCTGCATTTCTTCATGTTTGCATAAAGTTGATGTTTTTTCAACGTATCCAATATAATATTTAGATGTTGCAAGTGATCTTCTTTGTTTTTATTAAAAACTAGAATGTCATCAAAATAAACAACAACAAACATACCCTTGTAAGGTCAAAGAACAATATTCATCAACTGCATGAAGGTACTAGGTGCACTGGACAACCCAAATGGCATCACCATCCATTCATATAGTCCATCCCTCGTCTTTAAGGAAGTTTTACATTCATCTCCTTAATGAATTTGGATCTGGTGATATCCACTTAGCAAATAAATTTTACTAAAATATTTAGCTTCAGCTAGGACATCCATCATGTCATCCAAGCGCGGTATAGGAAACTAATATTCGATGGTAATTTTATTGATTGCTTTGCTATTTGTGCACATCCTCCACGTGTTATCTTTTTTTTTAGTCATCAATGTTGGTACTATCACATACCCCAATTTTGTAAAATAATGTTAATTGTTTTATTATATTCCTGAGACATTATGTTAAAAATTAATGTTAAGTAGGAACTGATGACTCAACAGAGTCAACAAAAGTGGAATGTAATTCAGAATATTTTATTATTAATAAATAAATTGTGGAGACAACAGCATGGGAGAGCTGTTAAAAAGAGGTTACTGGTCAAACTGGTGGATGGAACTAGGTGGAGGGCAAAAGACAAGTGGCAACATCCTCAAACACTTCCTAAGTTGCAGGTGGCAACTTCCCTATATTTGGGGTCATGATCCCCCAAGAAAGTGGGATCAGAGCAGGTGGCTCATTAAATGACAACTAACCCAAAAAGACCTAGGCAATATTTTAAAAGTACTCAATGAAGAGAGCTGAGGCGGCTCAGATATTTTCCAGAGAGAATTCATTCAGGTGAATGTTATTCAGGAAATTCATTGAGGAAAGAGGGAAAAACAGTAAGGACGTTATCTGAGAGGATTGCTGCAGTAACTTGGTTTATTACATCTTGTTAGCTGGGAGAGCTTACTGATAAGTTCTGGATTAATATTGAGTTGAAGACTGGTATCTGACTTTGCTGCACCTAGTTCCAGCCAGGGAGACCAGACCAAGGTTGGGGGTCCTGAGGAGTTGTTGCTTGAGCGCTCTCCAGGAATTGGTAGGGAGGAACGGCCTCCCATTGCTGTTGTTGTCCCATTTCAACAGGTTCTGTCACTCAACTATGTACATTTTAATGAGTATGAATGGATGAATGTTATGTTTATATTATATGACAGAAGAGTTAGCTAGTTTAGCAATGTAAATGTTTCAGTTTATTAGTAATTAATCTATTGATGAAAAATAAAGACCCTCTGTGTTTTTCCACATCTGGGTTCACTAGACCATACTCCAGCACAGGGGTAGAATTATAGAAGGATGATATGATGATAAAATAACATAGAATGATAGTAAAATCTTAGAGTAGTATCATTGTGTTATTTGCAGAGGAATTATCTTAGTATTGGGAGTAGTATTTTTCTGTACAGTTCTTGTTATTTAGTTACTTTCAGTAACTTCAAGTGCTTCATAGATTCACAGTTTATTTTCTTTCAATCTTAAAAACTATTCCCTGGTACTATATTTTGTTTTCATTAATTCTATTATTGTAAAGAATAGATAGAAGAGTAGATTTTAGACTAGGTTATTTACTATTTTACTATACAGTTTCTTTCTTTCAGATTAGTATAACTGCACTATTTAGTTTAATACCAGAACTGGTAGTAGAATTTAAAATAGAATAAATTCTACTGTTAAAAACAAACTAAGTAAATACTCTGAATAAATGATTTTATTTGTGCTTATAAGATAAACTCTGGATAGAGTTAATTTGAATCTTGATATATATATATAGATAAATATCATAACTAAGGAAATAAATCAATTACAACAGAACATAGATAGTATAGCATAATTTATACAAGAATCAAATCACAAGTATTATATACAATAAACTTACAAAATAACTAAGGATATTAATATAGAGACTATAGAATTCTCAGAGAAATAATATAGACATTACAATAGTAATAAGGTACTTTATTTATGCAGTAAAGAAATATTATTACCATTAATATAAAGTAGTATTCTTGTTATTATAAGTATATTCCAGAACTATTTATATTGTCTGAGTAAACAAGTAAACTGTCAGTTCTTAAGACTATTGTAAAGCGAAAGGCATAAAAACCCTGTATCATTACAAGGGTATAAACTAAACATCTATAATTACAATTTCTTATTAATAAGAGAATTAAATTATAAATCAGGTATATAAACCCTAATAATAGTATTATCTGTAAACAGTAATAAATCACATGCTTTTCCTGCGGGAAGAAGATAACAGAAGTACAGGATACTCATTTATTCGAGCTTAATTATAATTAACTAGTAACCCTAATTTTTGCAGAAGCACTTATTAACTGAATAGTAACTTTAAAAGAAAAAGGAACAGAGTTATTTTCCTTAACTGACAAATAGGGTTAAACCCAATAGAATCCAATTTATGTAAGTAAATCAACAAACGGTGGAATTTACAGTTTATACTCTCAGTCGTGGTTTTAAAATTTAAAAATTAAGTAATTTTTCAAATTACATTAATATAAGAAAACAAGGAATGCCGAGAAGGAGTGCAGTAATAAATATTTATAATAACTTAGGGTAAAACCCTGTTCTTTCAGAATACACAAAATATGGATTGTAAAACCCAGTTCTGTAACATTAATCCACGGCAGTACTGTAAAAATTATCCATGAAGGCTTACATCCTATTTTTCCACTTTAAATTACAGTAATATGTACAAAACCAAAATAAAAGCTTTATACTCATGGCCGTAGCCGGAGAGAGCCTTGCAGTGAAGCAAGGGCATTAACTAAACTGTGAAAAACAAACAACCAAAGCAACCGAAAGCCATGAGGGTTTAATAGACCGCATTGACCAAGCCCTCATTACCCCATAAGGGTTTATACAAGGTGGATGAGCCATGGAGAACCAGGGCTTACCGTGGCCCTTATCATCATAACCCCGTACTCTTTTTGCAAACAGGAAAGAGAGGCAGCTTGTATCTGCAAAACAACAATATGGCTGGCTGTTAAAATCTATTTCTTCATATATAAGTAAACGGCATTATCTTATAAGAAACTAAATAATTCTTTTTACCTTTGCACCTGAAAGTCTCGAGCAGTAGAGTGTTGACCAGCGAACAGCATGAGCAAGGAGCCTGCCATTCATTTGCAAGGAGACGGCATTACAACACTCATGAACTATCGACAGCAGGAAACCCTCACGCCATAAAACTGAAGGAGATGTTAAAACCCTAAAGCTGAGCTGCCACTCCGTTCAATAACACACAGTAACGGTGGAGCTCATAGCATAACATTCCGGAAGGAAGAACCACTCTCATTGCTTAGGCTGAAGGAGATTGATAAGAACTGACACAGTCAAGGGTTCAATTTTTAGCAATGGAGGTAGTGAAAAGCAATAGGAGAAACAAGCAACGTATGATGGGCAGAAATACCAAGGGACAACCTTCACATTGGTGCAATGGAGCAAATTAACCAGGGAGAAGGAGCCATGGACAGCCATAGCACAATACAGATGACGGAGTGGCAGTTTTTTTGCATAGAGGATGGACACGAGCCCAAAGGCAAGGGAGGAGAATGAGCTAGGTCTTGGAGAAGACTTATTTAAAACCTGCACATGCTTGGACCAAACGAAGCCACGTCGCCACACAAATTATTTCACTCACAGTGGGTTTCTTTCTATAGTTTCGATGAGAAATCGGTTGACAGTCATCTCGACTGTCATGAGGGGTAAACCATAGCCTGGGCCGAAGTCAACCTATCATTAGAATGATATAATAAGAGTTATGGTTAATACGTAACCTATCATGAGCTATCATCGATGCAAGGTCTAACAATTATTGCAATACTATATAATCACCCTTGCAAATCAATTAATTGATAACACTAGGTTCATCGTGGGTACAACCACTTATAGCAAGGAACCTTATAACATGTTATTTATTTTCATAAGCAATTGATATAAGAAACACTATATCTAAAGTGGTATTGCAATATCATCATCTTGTTTACAACTTAAATGGTCTAAAAGGAAGATTTTACGAATTACCTTAGAATGAGTCTATAACTTTAAGTTATCTTGGATTTGTTTATGACCTGTTCATCCGGGGAAATGACTACTAGGTCATTAAACTCCTTATAGACTTAATAGTTTACGCTTGTAATAAGATTATAGAAGGGAGGTTAATACATATGGTAATAAGAATATTTTTTTAGTATTCTACCAATACTTATATTATATTTATAAAGTATACTAATGGTTGGCTTTAAAGAGGTTATATATTCAACCATAGTATCCTTGGGGTTTAATGTTAACAGTTATGGTCTTGCCTTAATTATCTAAGTTTGAATGCTTACAAAAGGAAATAGCATTTAAATATTTTGATGAATGCATATATGTCCTTAACTTAGAATTTGTCACATATGAATGTGAAACCTTTTTAAGAGAAAGCTTATCAACATAATGATTAGACTTTGAAACTTTTGTAATTGTACATTCTTTTGATGGTCAGAATGATAACTTGTTTTTAGTAGGTTATTCATCAGACCTAAGATAAGCTTTTGTATATGATGAATCAGTGGTAAGGAAAATAAAACCTGGTGCATCAGCATGAACATATCTATAACAATGAATAGTTTGAAATTTATCAGCAGTACTTTGTAAACCCCATATTCATACGCTTTACAAAGTAAGAGTAATTGCGTTTTCTTAAACATAAACTTTTGATTTTCGTTTTCTACTTATAAACAATCTTATTTAAAGATCCTTTGACACTGAAACTATGGTAGATAACAGAAAGTTCAGTAATCTTAAGAACTATAATGCTACTTCTACTAGAATGGAGAACAGATAACGAATTTACCTCAGTAAGCATTGATATGTGCTTAGCTGTTGGTGTTTTACTAAACCTTGTTTTGCAAACCAACTTGTACTTAAAGACTTTAGAATCATTACTTGCAGCAGCCAATCTTCTTACATGTAATCTGTAAGAACAAAAGGAACTTCCTGCATTAGCTTGAAAGCTAAGTAAGCCCAGTTTTCATGACAGCCCCACCTTATGTTCGCAAAAAGAGACAAGTCAATAAATTGAAAAGATTGTTCTATCACTCTATGCAAATAACAGATGAATTTGAATAATAAGCTGATAACCTTTAACTAATTAAATGATTAGTTAACTGTATTTATGTTATTGTTAAGTAAATTAAAAAATTTAAATTTTTTGGAAAATTTGGGGTTTTGACAAGTACATCACAGGGACTCATGCTTTCTCTTACCACGCCTTTCTTTATAATCTCTATAACTTGTCGGTTGAGCTCTGCATGTTTTGTAGGACTCATTCTATAGGTTGCTCGATTAGGTAAGGATGATCCCAATATTATATCAATGTGATGTTGAATATCACTCTTTGGTGGAAGGCCATCAGGCAGTTCATAAGGGATAACATCAACATATTCTTTGAGCAACTTGGCCACTTTAGTAGGTATTGGTATGTCTTCCTTAGCTCCTTTTTACACTATTAATTCATAGCATAATCATGTTTCCTTCATTTCTTTAACAAGATATTTTTCTCACAACACATTCTCAGTTTTCCCTTTATCTTTAAGGGGCAATAAGACAACTTTTCTTTAATCCTTCCAAAACATGTAGGTATTCTTTCCTTTGTCATGTATGAATTTCCTGTCAAATTTCCAAGGCCTCCCCAATAACAAATGGCATGCATCCATCGGAATGCCATCACACCATACTTCATCTTTATAAGTCTTACTAATGGAAAACTTAATCAAACATATTTTATTAATGGTGTCTTCATTCCCTTTTTTGAACCGTGGCAATTTGGTAAGGATGAAGATGTGTTTCACAGCATAATTTCAACTTATCTACCATCTCTTTGGAAACCATATTCTCACAACTACCACTATCAACAATAACTTGACATACCTTTCCCCTAGAAGTGAACCTAGTTCAAAATATATTTGTTCGAAGCCACGAATATTCATTGTTGTTACTCTATATTTTCTCTTTCTCGAGAATCACCATTGACCTCAGTATCATGGGATTTTCCCCCGTATCATGTGGGGCTTCAAATTCAAATCCTTCTTCTTCATTCTCGGCTTGGACCAAGTTTAAATTGGGTTGTTGTCCTTGCTTCGGCTCTTACATTTTGTAATTTGAGCATTGAAATGCTCGATGACCCTCTACACCACACCTAAAACACCAATAAGTTCTCCCTCTTCCACCATCGTAGCCTCTACCCCTCTGAAATACTCCTCCTCATGGTTGGTTCAAGTTATCTTGTCGAGTGTCTTATGCTTTTTCAACTCCTTGGGATGATTCACCTCTTCCGTAATTAAAACCACCCCGTGAGGCAAACAATGTGCCCCTTCTTGCTCCTCTATTTCTTTGAGCAAATTGTCAAGTTTGTTTTTCTTCAGCCTTTAAGGTTACTGGTATGCCTCTTCCATGTTGCAAACCCTATGCTTTCTCAATTCATCTTGAATAGAAAATTTCAAACAATTCACATAGGCTTGCAGCCAGTTGCTCATCAATTTCCTGGTGATCCACACTAATGGACAACTGATAAAAACTCATGTGTGATTTCCTCCATCATATACAGGTTTTGCTTCAAGTTTTGAAATATACAAAAAAGGGTTTTTGCATATTCTAGCGGCAAAAATTTCTATCGCAACTTTTTTTCCATCTTATCCCGGGTCTTTATTTTGGCTTTTCCTTTTTTTGTTCTATCTTTCTGTACATGATCCCACCGAATCATGGCGTGACCCTTCAACTTGGTGCATGCAAATTTCATCTTCTTTTCTTTTGGCATTGTTAGATTTTTATCATTCAAGCTAGCATTATGATCTTAGGATCTTTAACTGAGAGAATAACATGCACAGCAATAAAATACAAGATACAAGAGACACAAAGAATTTTCCTCGGGGAAACCATAAAGGAGAAACCCTGCAACTTCCTCAGAGATAGAATGAGCACCAATGGTAACAATAAAACCTGAAAACAGAAAAGATGATCTCCACAGCTTGTTCTCTCTCTCACGCTGAGAGAGCTTCTTCTCTCTCACTCATGCGCCCCAATGAGTGAGTGTGTGTGTGATAAATAGAGAGGCTCACTCTCTATTTATATTCTTTTGTTCACTTGAAACCCACTCCAACATGTCGGCCTCACTTAACAATTACTTACTAGAGCCAACATCTCTAGGAGTGTCTAATAACCCTAGTGCCCCACAACTTGTGGGGACTTTGCCTCCTCCAACCAACAAGGAGGGTTATCCTTAACACAATGGTGGGGAATATTGCCCCGACTTACAATGATTCACCTAGGGTTGACTTCTCTAGGATAGTCTAATAACCCTAGGGCCCCACAACTGTGGGGACTTTAATCCTTGACCAATAGGAGGGTTACCCACAATGACTTGACATGATTTGTTCACATTATAGAAACTCCCAATCGGAACATCGGGGCATGACATGACTCAATTACATTATAAACACATCCTGAAATAAACATCGAGGTATAATACATAAGATATACAAGTGAATACATTCTGAAGTTACAATTACATCAACAGGCATAGGCTTCCATTCAAAAAAAAATTCCATGGAGTTCAACTAATCTATTAACTCCTCTGGTTTATGACTCCCTACATAGTCTAAAACTTCCATTTTGATCCCATAATTTCTCCCTTTTAGAGCCCTGAGCTTCCTTTCTTCAAAAGGTATGTGTTATGATTCTTCTTCTTCATGTTATATATGTTGATATACACCTCCTTGGTCTATCCCCTCATCAAACACTTCTCTTCGTATTATCATTTGATTAGCCAACATGTTTGTAAGATCTTATACTTTCCTTTGGATGTTTTTCATATCTCTATGCATATGAGCAAGACCTGCTCCTCCTCTTCCTCTCCTAGCCATCTTCCTACTCTGATACCAGATGATGCAACCAATAAGCTTCGATTCAATTCACAAGATCTAAAAACCATGAAAACACATGAGAGTTAAAAAAATAACTATCTTTTTATTCATTCTTCATCCTCACTATTATAATGAAGGTCCAACCCTTTATAACTACTATCTGAGATTTTCAAAAATTGCTAATTTTAGAAAATTATCGCATGACTCTAAAACTGAACACTAACTATAATATAACTAGAGTGGCACTAGTTTTCAACTTGCTTTTCTAATTAGGTTTCTAAACTGAGAGATAACCGTTAATTACAAATTAAAAAAAAATCCCACAAAACACAGAAACCTCAATTTGAGGCCTTATATGAAGGAATTTGGCCTTCGAAAAGTGTTGAAAAAAACCTTGATCAAAAGGATATGATTGGCCACTACATTGAACACTTCAAAGCGCAACTCCCTGTTAAATTTGAGCCCAAATGGATAACTAATTCAAAATTTATGACCCCCAGAAATCCCTACATTTATTCTCTCTTTTTTCTCTTTTTTTCAGCCTTCAGAAATCACTACATCACCTACTAACATAACGGTTGATCAACTGTGGGATGAATATAAAATATTTTGCATTTATTTTGGGTAGATGTTATGTCCATTTTGATTATATGGGTTGCGGGTTGTGCCTGCTAATCCATTAGTTTTCATGAATTTAATTTTGCATGTCAACCCATGATTGTCTGTGTGGTGAGGTAGGTCACAATGTAGCCTAATATTCAACTTTCCCTCTTTTATAGGAGGGATTCCCATGTTTGATTTTTCCCAATCCTTTGTCAACTTAGTTGGCTTTGTCTAATTTCAGGTTATCCTAATCTAGGTGTCCAAAGAGCTAGTGGTTGTCCTACTAATATAATGCCCTTCCTATTGACATAATTGTTGATTGGTTTCGGGATGGATATGGAAGAGTTTGCATTTATTTTGGTTAGATGTTGTGGCCAATTTGATTTTGTGGGTTGTAGGTTGTGCATGCTAATCCATTAGTTTTCATGAGTTTAATTTTGCATGATAATTGGACACTATCTAAGTGGTGAAGTAGGTCCCAAATTAGTATGACCTTGAAATTTTCATCCTATCTTACATGCCTATCAATGTTTGCTTCTTACCAATCCTTTGCCAACTTAATTGGAGCCCCAATATTTTCTTTATCTAATCTAAGTGTCCATAGAGGTAATGGTTTTCCTACTAACATAATGTTTATTGTGGGATGAATATGGGTACTTGCTCATCCTCCCCCTCTTTTTATGTGGGTGAACATTAAACATTTGGATACTCATGTTTGGTGTCATGTAATAATTTTTACAAGTTTAAAATTGCATCTCCTCCTTTAGTTAGCTTATTTCAATTCCTTTTGTAAGTTCATCATCGAATTTGAAAATTAAATGCAAACTATTTCTTCAAAATATAAATTAACTACTTCTATTTTCTCCTCCTAAATTTTATAAGAAGAGTACGAGGAAACTACATTATCCTTGTATGCCAAATTTTAAACATTATATGAACATTAATTATATATATTATATATAAACATTAATTATATATAGACATTAATTATATATATTATATTATAGATATAAAAAATAAAAGATAAGTAAAATATACTCTCTCGTAGTTCACATCATGAAATTTCCTAAAGAAAACCTCCTTTGCATTATTTATTGAACTTTTGAAGTCTCGGTAGTCTCATTTTGTAGAATATACATCATTTTGGACCACATAATATTTCGGTAGAAGGTAGAAGTGTCCCCTAGGAGGGTCTTGGACGTGGTTTTAAAACCATTTGCAATGACCTCCTAAACAACCCATGGTTTTAAAAGAATGTGTTAAAACCATGGCTTTAAAACCATTTTCAATCCTAGATCAATAGATTTGATCCCTCTCTGCACTTGATAGAGCCTAGGATTTGGATCTAGGCTGGTATCTTTTAAAAAAGAATTAACCCAAATTATGAAGATGTTTAGAGTATTGCATCATAACACGATACCTATGTTTTTGTGGTTGGATATAATTATTATGCAATGAAGTTGTTGAAAATAAATTATATTTTTAATATGTTTTGAATAGGATGATAGTCAGAGATCCCTCATCATTTACATGATTTTATAAAGGAATTAGTCTAAAAGTTATATTTTTGAATTTTTTTGGTTACTTAAATTTGGCTATCATTGTACATTTTCATTGTTGAAATTGCATGTTTGAATGCATAAATGGATTCAACACCATTAAACACCTTATTTCACTTGGATTGTGAAATTTCAACCACTTATATCAATTCCAACAATTCTTCTCATTTTTTTTATAAAAATACAAGATTCTGAGTAAAAATGGTTAAAATATATAATTAAAAAAATCCAAACTATAACATGTTTAGACTATTATTTTTTTAGTCCCTACCTATGACAGAGACTATATGTTCCATCTCTACCAATTAATTGCTATCAATATTTCAATTTCTATAAAGTTCAATAAAAGTTCCATTAAAATTTGTATTTATAAATAGTTTTTTGAAAAATGGTGTTTACATTTTATTGGACAAGGGGGGTTGAATTGACAACTTTTACCATTGACGAGATTCAAAAAAATTAAGAAAAAAAAATCTTAACTTAACCTCGCCTTCCTTGCATGCCAGCAATTTGTTATTACTTAGCATGCAAGTAATCTGCATGTATGTCTAGATATCCTATGTTGATTGCTGCCTTGAAGGTCATAACTTGCCTCAGAGTTTAGATGTGTGCACCATTCTCCTTTCAAGGTTCTAGGTTATGATCCTTAATGTTGTTGGTCATCTCCTTTGGCCTCTCCTCTCTCTCCACTCAGGTAAAATTTATTTTCTTTTACGAAAAACTAGGAGACATGTATGTCCATAACATGAGCTGCATACCTCTAGATTATATGAGAAGGCGGCTTGAAATCCAAGAGAGTATGAGGGAAATCCTAATTGATAGGATTCCATGAGGGAAATCCTAACTGATAGGTTGTCATGAGGGCAATTCTATATGTTGTCAGGCTTAGATCTAGAAGAGGGTTATATGTGTTATTATTTAGACTCGACTTCAAAATTTTGTAGGTACATACGAATATAAACTAATGCCAGAGACATTGTTTCTCGCTATGAGACATAATTTGTATATGAAATATAAACTAATGCCAGAGATATTATGTGCTTGTGTATGCCAACTCTTGATCTACATGTTCTATCTTTTCAGTTTTTTTTATTAATTATGGATATAATTCAGTAAGGTGTGTCGCGTTCTTTGTCAGAAGTTCAGTTCAAGAGTCACAGTTGACAACTACTTGGCATTTCAAGTTTTGTTTGTTCAGATTTCATAGAATTTCCTTCATGCTTAGTTTTTCCTTTTTTGGCAAGGAAACTAAATAGGATAATTTTAAGTGTTGAAATTTCCTAAACTATGGGGATTGTTCTCCATTGTAAGTTACTTTTCTTGACGCCCGCCTCATTTTGTTTTATTGGTTTATGCACTATTTCAGACAATGTATGTTGTCTCAACAATGGACCACATATTGAATCCAAAATCCACCCATACATTATCAAAATATGCCAAATTTCTTGAGAATAAGATTCTTTATGTGACAAATAAAGGCATATGATTTAGAGGTTACTGTGGGATGTAACNCCCACACACACATGCAAAGAATATAAAATATACCCAACATTCTCCCACTTGTTTTCTTTCCATAGCAATGAGTCTTGTACTAATAAAATCACAAGTTTATGGCATATTTGCCCATAGATTCTTTGCACCAATATAACTTGTATGTACTAGCATGCTTTAATAATGAGTCTACAATATTCTTCAAGGTGTCAACCTTCTTTAGCAACACCTTCTTGTCTTCAACCATATCTCTCATAAAGTGATATTGCACATCAATATGCTTTGTCTTAGCATGATAAGCAGGGTCACTTTGTCAGGAATATTTCACTTTGGCTATCACAGCCTAACCTTACAACTTTCTGTACAAACCCAACACTTAAACATAGTCTCTCCAACCATACTTCTTCTTTGTTGGCATGTGTGGCTGCCATGTATTTAACTATTGTAGTTGAGAGTGCAACTACTACCTGTCTCTTGTTCATCCAACCGATAGCTCATCCAAATAGGTTAAACACATACCCACTTCTATATCTTATGTGGGCAATATCTCCAACCCAATTTGCATCAACAAATCCATGCGCATATATTACATTTCCTGGTCTGGGCCTTCCTTGGTAGTATATTGAATAATATTTGGTGCCACGCAAGTATATAAAGACCCTATTTACAGTTGTCTAATGCTCTTTCCCTGGCTTTGACATATATCTACTCAAAACTCCAATTGCATGAGCAATGGCTGGTCTGGTACAGACAATTGCATACATCAAACTTCCAATTGCACTGGCATATGGAACTCGTGACATATCTTCTTCCTCTTTCTGTGTCTTGGGACACTACGTTACATATAAATTTACATATACAAGAATAGGAACCTTGACTAGCTATTTTCTTGCATGTTAAATCTTTGTAGTGTCGTCTCAATGTATTTTCTTTAATTTAATCAGATCTTCCTTTTTGCACGATCTCTTCTTATCTCCATTCCCATAATGAATTTTCCAGCACCAAGATCCTTCACATCAAATTTGGAATACAATTGAGACTTCACCTCCTTTATAACATCTTTGTTGTTTCCAATCAGCAACATGTTGTCAACATACAATACTATGTTAATGAAGTGATCACCAATCTATTTGGAGTATATACATTGATCATCCTTGCTTATCACAAACCCTAATCCAAGTATGTATGTGTCAAACTTTTGGTACCACATCCTTGGAGATTTCTTTAGACCATAAAGGGACTTCTTTAGATTACATACCAACTCTTTCTTTCCCTTTACTATCAACCCTTCAGGTTGCTTCATGTAAATTTATTCTTCGATATCTCCATGTAAAAACGTTGTCTTCACATCCAACTACTCTACTTCAAGATCAAAAGCAACAACAATAGAAATAGGAAATATAGTAGAAGTTAATTTTGCAGCTGGAGAAAACATTTCACCAAAATCAATTCCTTCCACCTTAGAAAATCCCTTTTCTAGCAAGCAGGATTTGTACTTCACTTTACCTTTTGCATTCAACTTCTTTTTAAATAGCCATTTTCTCCCAACGTATTTTATTTTACCAGGTAATTGGACTAGATCCCTAGCTTCATTTTTGTCCATGGCATCCATTTCTTCAACCATGGACTTCTTCCAGAGATCACTATCCTTTGAATCAACAACTTCCTTCACATTTCTAGGATCGTCATAAATAATAGACAAACCAAAATGAGAGTGAAAACCACGAGGGGAGTACCTTTTTGGTTTCCTTCTTTCTTGAGATGATCTCCTCAAAACTAGGGTATTATGTTCTTCTTCTTCCAATTCAGCTTCTTCTATTGAGTCAGATTCTTCACCTTCTAACTCAAACTCTATCTTCTCTAGTTTCTTTTCCATTGGATTCACTTCCTGTCTGGGGACTTCTTTTACCTATCTAAACAAAACACATCGATTGTAAACAGACTTCTTAGTTACAGGATTCCAAATCTTATTACCTTTCATTCCATATTTATAGCCAATAATGATACATTTTTCAGCTTTGTTGTCCGACTTGCTCCTTTTCTCCTTTGAAACATGTACATAAGCATCACATCCAAAAATTTCATATACTTAATAGAGGGTTTCTTACCAGTCCATACCTCTTGTGTAGTTTTTTCAACCAATGTTGATGTGGGTGACTGATTTACCAAGTAACATGTTGTCTCCACTACCTCTTCCCAGAATTCTTGTCCTATCCCAGTACAACTTAACATGCTCCTTTCCTTTTCCATCAACATTCTATTCATCCTCTCAGAAACTCCATTCTGTTGATGTGTGTAAGGAGTATTCTTATTCCTTTCTATACCACACTTCTTACATAATTCCTCAAATTCATTCATGCATAACTCTCCACCATTATATGTCCTTGACACCATTATATTCTCTACAAGAGCCTTAAATTATTTAAACTTAACAAATACTTCAGATATCTTTCGAAGGAAATAATTACATGTGTTCCTTGAGAAATCATCTATAAATGAAACATAATACACAAATTTTCCTAATGATGGAACAGGCACAGTTCCAAACGCATCACAATGTATTAATTCTAGAATTCCCTTTGTTCTTGTATTATTAGACACAAATCTTACTCGGTTTTGTTTTCCATATATGCATTGTTCGCAGAAATCAAAGTCCAGAGTGCAATCAGTCATACCTTCGATGATACCTTTACCTTGTAATGATCTAAGTCTCTTTTCTATGATATGCCCCAATCTTTGATGCCATAACATTGTCTTTCCTCCTAATGCAGTTAGGGTTCTGTCATCTTTACCTTCCTCCCCCAGGCACAACAGAATTGTTACATTCATCGATGATGGTGCTTTCTAGTACTTTGTACAGAGTTCCATATATAACACCCCTCATCAATACCATTAATCCTCAAACCATTTTGCAGCCACCATCTCCACACATAGTCTTTACACATGCAGCTTCCATCTTTCCGATAGATATCAAGTTTCTTGCTAGATTAGGAATTTGTAGCACTCTAGGTAGAGTTCTAATCCTTCCATCCTTGAGTTTTAGTTTGAATCTACCACGTCCAACAATACTGGTGGGTGAATCATCTCCCAAGTACACATCTTCTCCATTGTACTTTTAATATTCACATAACCACTCCCTATGAGGGGTCATATGACATGACGCACCTGAGTCCATCAACCATATATCACATTCTAAATGATTACCCGAGGAAGCTAGGTATGCATCATCTCCTTCTTTTGAGAAATTCTTCTCCTCTGTGTAAGGGGTATCCTCAGATCCCTTTACTTTCTCAACATTCTTACATCTGCAATCCTTTTTATAGTTCCCAGCTTTACCACATTTCCAACACTTCCTTATTTCTTTTCCTGTGGATTTAGATATACTCTTAGATTTAGATCTCCCACTAGATCCTTTATTTTTATTTCTCTCTTGGGGGCGACCTCTTGCAGGTAGGGCATTCAGGCTATGATTATCCATGGTTTTCCTCCTCGTCTCTTCTAGTAGTATGGATGATACTATTTGATCAAATTTTAAGGTCGCTTGGCTAACACTAAATGTGTTCCCAGACGAAATATCTGGACTTCCACCTAAAAGGGATTTGGACTTCTTTATAAATTTGGTTCCCGGGGTTGTACCGGTATCCAAAGCACCCTATCAAATGAGTGGTCCAGAATTGGGTGGAGTTAAGAATCCAACTGCAGCAATTAGTTGAGAAAGGATACCTTAGGCCAAGTGTATCACCTTGGGGAGCCCCAATTCTCTTTGTGAAAAATAAAGATGGGACTATGAGAATGTGTATCGATTACTGCCAACTTAATAAATTGACTATCAAAAATAAATACCCACTTCCTAGAATCGATGGTTTGTTTGATTGGGTCTAAAAGGCTAAAATCTTCTCAAAAATAGATTTAAGATCGGGATATCACCTAGTGAGGATTCGAGAACAGGATATTGCAAAAACCGCTTTTAGAACTAGGTATGGGCATTATGAATTTGTGGTAATTCCTTTTGGTCTGACCAATGCACCTGCAACTTTTATGTGTTTGATGAAAAACATCTTCTATTAGTACTTAGACAACTTTGTTTTACTGTTCATAGATAAATTTTGATCTACTCAAAGAATGAACAAGAACATGTTGAACATTTGAATATAGTTTTACAAACCCTACAAGAACACCAGATTTATGACGAGTTCTCTAAATGTGGTTTCTTCAAGAAAGAAACTCAGTACCTTGGACATATTATATCTGAAGAAGGCATAGCAGTAGATCCCAAAAATATCAAGGCAATAATGGAATGACATACCCCATAGGATGTCTCAGATGTAATATTCTTCATGGGGTTAGTTGGATATTATAAAAATTTCATAGAATTTTTTCTAAATTAGATTCCCCTATTACTTCTTTACAAAAGAAAGAAGTTAAATTCATCTAGAATGAAAAATGTGAGGTTAGTTTCAGAAAACTTAAAGAATTTCTAACATGAGCACCTATGTTAAAAGTAGCTGGCATGGATAAAGATTTTGTAGTCTGTACTTACGGATGCAAGGAAGGTTTAGGGGGTGTATTGTTACAGGATGACCATGTAATTGCATATGATCCCAAAAACTAAAAGATGGTGAGAAAACATATGCCACTCATGATTTGGAATTGGTTGCAATCATACATGCCTTAAGGATGTGGACAGACTACCTTATGGGAAAGAAATTTCTACTAAAAACTGATAATGTGGGTCTGAAATATCTTTTTGAACAACCTAACTTAAATGTTAGGCAAGCACGATGGTTATCCTTTATCAGTGAATATGGTTTTGAATTAAGGCATATAAAAGGTAGAGAAAATAAGGTTGTATATGCCTTGACCATGCCAGTCCACCTTCTTCATGAATTTTCCTTGAGTAAAATAGAGGAAAATTTGAAACAAGAAATCAGAACAACACTGGAAAATTATCCATTTTCTGTTGAAATTAGAATAAAATTGCAAAAAAACAGTAAGGAATCACAACAACTATGATATTTAATTGATGAAAAAGGTATCTATGGTCAAAAGGTAGGTTGTACACCCCTAAAATGTCAAATATTTAACACCATATCTTAACAGAATTCCATAAGAAGCCATATTCGAGACACCCTAGATATTAAAAGATGAGTAAACCATTCAAGAAACATTATTTTTTGCCAAAAGTGAGAATTGATATAGACGATTTCATAGCTAGATGTTTGGAAAGTCAACAAATTAAAACTGGACATCAACATCATGTTGGTTTAGTATAGCCCTTACCTATACCAGAGTGGAAATGGGAAGTAATCAATATGGATTTCATAACAGGTTTACCAAAAAGCAGAAAACATAATGACTCTATCATGGTAGTGATAGATAAGCTATCAAAATTTGTGCACTTCATTTTAGTAAAGTCAACCTATAAAGCAATTAACATCGCTGAAATGTTTCTGCAAGAGATTTTCATATTGCATGGAATCCCCAAAGCAATCATATCTGATAGAGATTCTAAATTTGCAAGTAATTTTTGGAGGACTCTATTTCCAAGCTTAGATACTCAATTGAATTTTAGAACCGCCTACCATCCACAAATTGATGGACAGAAAAAATGTGTGAACCAAATTCTTAAAGACATGTTAAGAATGTATGTTATGCAAAATCCTTCAAAATGGGAGGATTATCTGCATTTGGTTAAATTTGCTTATAACAATGGTTATGAAGCCTCTAATGAGATGTCACCTTTTGAAGTTTTATATGGCATAAAAAGTAGAAAACCGGTTACTTGGGATGACCCAATGGATAGGATTATGATAGGTCTTGATTTACTTAAAGATTTGGAAAAATTGGTTTACAGGGTAAGGCAGAACTTAAAGGAAGCCCAGGATCGGCAAAAAAGTTGTGTCGATAAGTTTCACGAAGACAAAAAGAATAAGGTAGGTGATCATGTGTACCCAAAGGTTAAAGCAAAAAGAAACATGCTCAGATTGGGAAAATGCAACAAGTTGGCCACAAGATATTGTGGACATTTTGAAATTCTAGCAAAAATAGGCCTAGTTGCATACCAGCTAGCCTTACCAACTCACATTAAAGTCCATGATGTATTCCATGTATCTCTTTTAAATAAATATGTATATGATCCTAAACATATTATTGATTGGAATCTATTACAAGTGGAACCAGAAGGATCATTTCTGCAAGAACCAGAATGTATAGTGAACCAAAGGGAAACACGAGTCAAGAACAGAACTATCATTCAGGTGAAGGTGAAATGGAAGCACTTCGGACCTGAAGAAGCTACATGGGAAAAGGAGGAGGATATGAGAGAGGCCTATCCTTTTCTTTTTTGATGAATAAACGTTGAGATGGTGTTGTTTTTAAGAGGGGTGGGATGTGTCATCCTAAATGTTTTACCCTAAACATATTGTGTATATAAACTATGTTTTGATTAAGTCATAGGATTTGAACCTATGAGTGATGAAAGGCATCATGAACTATGATACTTTATATAAGAAAAGTAAAAATTTATTTGTTTAATACTTCTATCAACTTGATATGGGACAAGTAGTTTAAAAAGGGGACCATGCTTACCAGGGGTTTAAGACTTAAGAGAGTAATTAAAGTTTAAAAAGGGGAAAGATAAATAATATAATGATAATTAAGAATTTAAATAATTGTGAGGAAATAAAAAGAAAAACCCTAACTGCTTCTTAATCTAAGAATTTATTTGTATTCTTTGGACTGACTCTTCATTAGGGATGGCTATGATCATTATCTGACAAAAAAAAATTAAATTAAAAATTAAAATATATATATATATATATATATATATATACATATATCGAATTTCTTCTTTGATCATAATTTATGAACCATAAATAGAGAGCAAGCCCTCCTTTAAATATGTCATAAATAAAATAAGAATGAATGGTAGATGGAGGAGAATGCAGAGGCAGATCTACCTACTTGCCTCAAAAGGTCTAGCCTGGATTTCTATCTGAGTACTTAGGGTCATTTTTTTCCAGTTGTGTGCCCTGGAATGTGAAATTCCTAAAAGAGGAAGCTTTTGCAAACAAGGAAATCCAAAATGTTGAGTAAAGGGAACCTGATGGAAGCATCTACCTAAGGAAAAGAACCTCAGATCATACAACCCTAAGTCTAGATTGTTAGTAAGCTTGGTTCAACTTGGGGGTGATGTCTGCAAGGGTTGAAAGACTATGAACATTTGCAAATATCTATGGTAGGGTGGAACTAGGTAGTCCCATATCAAGTTGCCTAAAGGTTTCAGATAAACTTATCTAAGTTTTTGGTTTTTCCTTTGTTCATAAGTTCAATTTAATGTACCATTTCTTAACTTCCAGATTGAGTTAATTAAATTGGAGGAAAATAATTACTACTATAACTAAGTTCTGGTATATTAAATATTGCTATTAAGCAGCTTGCTTGGAATGCAAAGAAAAGATCTAATTACTTTATGTTATAATATAGCTAGAGTTTTTAACAGTTTTACTTTAATAAATTCATTGGTCTGAAAACTACTTTATAATATAGTATTTTTTAGAAAAAGATTGAATTTCTTTATGTTATAATATAGATAGGATTATGACAGTTTTACTTCAATGATTTCGTTGATCTGTAAACAGATTTATAATATAATACTTGTATGCTTAATACTCTGATAATTGAGATTCGGGTACTAGTTTTACTTATCATATAATGAAGTTTGTATTGTTGTTAGAACCTAGCATTATGAATCTTTTTCTTTTAAATATGCATACACTTCGTTCCATTTAATGTGTTTTGTAAGAATATCATGTTTTGTAAGAATATCTGATAATACATATATACAAGGATTTACAAGAAGAAAACTCTTGCTTTAGTTCTTTATTAGGTTAAGATAAAGACAAAACCCTAATAGTGTCATTAACCGGTAGACCCGTCTATAATAATTCACAAATCCAAATTTAAACCTAATTTCTTACAATTTATCTGTAATAGACAGGGTAATACAAAAATAATCAATGCAAAGAAGTTATAAACTACACAAAGAATGAGTACATTCATTTCATTTTATTCACATTTCCTCTTTAAAAATCCCTGGGTCATTATTCACAAAGAACTATCAAATAACTAAGTATTCGCAAAATGTAAACATGTTAAAGAATAGTTTATCCAAAGAATTCCTGCATTGTTCAATTAATCATAGGATAAATAGGAAGCGATCCATTACACATAAACTGAGAAATACATTAATAATATCCTCCCAAAAACAAGCAACCTATAAGGCTATGAGGACTATGGTCTGTAAATTATAAATAAAAATGCATCTTTATATCTCTTCTTAACTATGTGATGATCGGATAACACAAACACTCAGGATTGTCAACCACGTCGAACACAGACTAATCATTTAACCCAAGTAATATACAAAATCCTTTTATATGCAATTAATTCTGTTCATAACGCATTAGAAACAGTAATATAAACTCTGTAATCAAAAGGGGATTTAAAAACCCAGTTTCCACATTTATAAACCCTAAAGTTCAAATAGTATCCAAATCTTTGTAAATAAAAAGAAAGGGCTTCAAAACCCTCTGAATTTCATGTATAACACATATATAAATATATATAACCCTAAGGGATTAAAACAATGGTGTTCATAACACTCTTACGAATACACATAGAAAACCCTCAAACATCCGAAGTCTATAAGGAAATGAAGGGCAACAAAAATGTTGAGCAATAGCGCCATATGACCATCATGAGAAGACAACCCAACATTGTAGCAGAGATAAATCAACTAAGGAGAATTGGACCCTGCATGAATGAAACTTACATGAGAGAAATCCCTTTGAACTCTCGCAATCCTTGGGATAAGACCTGGGTTTGATGGCTTACCCAGAGAGAGAGTTGAACGTCGAAACCCTCCCACCTTTAGGCAGTCCATACTCAAAACGAGGTAAGGTTTAACCTACAAACAGTTCAAAATATTAGAGTTAAAACCTGTGAGAAATAAACAAATGCCCAATAATAATTTAATAATGACAATTGAAATATTCTTATCTTAGCAATGTTAAACAGAGCCACGATGGGGTTCAACCCTTCTTGACACCATATCCATAACCCCTATTGAATAATAAGACAACTCTAAAGATGTAACTAGGAACACTACCAATCAAACACTGGAACAAAATCAAACTCTGTTGGAAGGAAGCCAATGACTCCCCTTTACGTTATACCTTCAAAAAACCATAACCGGCATACATTTTTAGCTACCAACTGACTACCACAGACCGAAGCCTTGAGATCCAAGCTTGGGCATGGCAAAGCCAAAATCCCAGCTCGATAATGATCCTTGTAAAACCCACTGATAGATGGAAAGAGGAAAACTTGATTGTTGTTAATCAAGGAAAGTACCAAATTTAATAAACAGTCCATCCTGGAGTCCAATACGCATGACTAACACACATCCTCCAATACGTTGGTGGTTGGGTTGAGTTAATGATATCAGATGGAACGAGGTTATCCAAAAAAATTAGTGTAGTTCCTCCAAGGGGTTTTGTCTTGGACGTTCCAACACTACTTCAACAAGAATATGGACGACTTCATGTATTGTGAGGGTGTTAGGTTGTATGATGTCATTGATACGATGGAGTGGAGGCCCTTCTATATATACATAAAAGCTCAAATCACTATAAATTACGAGGTTTGTGAAGATGCATTGAAGGGTTTGGATACCATTATTAGTTATGTCGTAAAAGCGAACAATAATCTCAAGATTTTACAACATTGAAGAGCCTTTGCACTGGATCAGTCCTCGTTAGTGGGAACGAGTTGAGATTGGTTCTTCACATAGGCTTTGATCCTAGTAGGTTTTTTTAATTTCTTATCTCATTTTATAGCATTTCACCGGTTCTAAATTTGTTATATTCTCTATATATTTAGCTTAGTCGTAACTAAGAAGGGTTTGATTATGTGAGAACTTATAACATAGTCATATGGGTTAGGCTTATAAACTTTTTATGTGAGAGTATGGTTGAGCTCTCGAGCGGTAGCAAAGATGTGGACATGTCCCTTCTACTTCCATTGTAATTCCTTCTCCCCTTCCTACTCGTCCATAAATGAACAAAAATATTCCCACTGAGTTATTCCTCACTTACAACATTGTTGAGTACTATTGGAGGACCTAGTCGGTTAGCCAAATAGACTTGTTAGCTGACTAATTAGAGATTAGGTCATCCTCCATAGGTTGTGTCGGTCAACTGAACCGATAAGTAGTTATTCATAACTATTTTGTAATCATATATAATAGGCTATTGAGCCAGATATGAACTTGGTTCGGTTTCATGTTTGTATGAACCCATATGTGTTATTGTGTAATATAAGTTGTTATTCAACCTACTATCCTTGTCTCGTGTCTGTATTATGATTATATGATTCTTTATGTGTATTATTGGTAACTTAGTGATATGAGTGATTACAACATTGGTTCTGTTGTCGGGACCTGAACCCGGATCTCTTAGGTGAGAGCCGAGTATCCTAACCAACATTGGTTTCATCTGCTTGTTGCTCTACAGTAGGCTAAACATTTGTTATAGTAGGGTTTACCAACTATAATTCATCCCCTTCTAGTTAATGAAGTAGAAGAAGGGGATTTGGATACAAATAAGCAAGTTGTCGCATTCGCAACAAATGAGGAATTAGACAACCTCTTTGACTCTATGGAAACCGATAACCTTACCGACTTGCTACCGCAAGTCAAAGATCTCATGCTGATAAGTGCCCTTTCGACCACTCCATTAACCCCAGACCATTTTCCATCGCCTTCACCACCACCAACCTCAGAGCCTCCTCCAAATCTAGAGCCACCATCTTCACCACCACTGGATGTGCAAACAGCTGCAAGCCCCATCCATGAAATATAGTCGGTAAACCCTACTATAACAGAAGTTCAGTCGACTAAAAATCAACTGACTGCATAGCAATAGGCAGACCAATAGACAGAGTAGCAACAGCCAGAATCAGCACCAGCAGGAGCAGTGGTGGCACATCACTCTAAACATAAAAGTAAAAGAAAGGAGAAAAACAAAAAAGAATAGCAGCAGACACAATAGGTACTGATAGTTAACCACCTTCATCAAGTAGGTTCAACTACTACAGTCGACACACCAAAACTTAGGGATGGAGAACTGAACCAACTCTTAGAAGCTCTCACTCAAGAAGCCACAAGAAGAAACCAAAGAAGATGAGAACAACTAGAGAAACTCAAAGCAGAACAAGTAGAATTTCTGACAAAATGTAGGAATTTGACACAAACAATTTTACCAACAGTAGAGACCGACACCGACAAACCACTGGAAGCAGCTTACCAGTTATTTGAAAGTAGCATGTCTAACCTTCAGACACAGTTATAGGCCAAGAAATATGAACAAAAAGAAGAGACTTATGTGCTACTGAGACAGCAGTACACAACATTTTCAAAAGCCCACAAAGTACTGCAAGAACATCTGGAGGAGTCTGCCACTAGAGAAGAAGTATTGTGAAACTGGTATACTTATTATGGCCAAGTATTCCAATAAGCTTGAGAGACTCGTGAACATATAAAAACATTAGAAAATCAATAAGGACTTGAAGAAGCAATGAGGAGCACAGTACAATATCAGATAGTACTGGAATCAACAAAACTTGAAAAAATAGAGAAACAAACACATCAGTGAATAAAACAGGCAATCCCCAACCTCGACACACTTGACAAGATTTGTCCACAAATGAAAAATATTACTCGACACAACAGAAGAAAAAGCTCAATTTTTGGGCCCCGACATGATTAATATCACAAACCTTTCAATATAAGAAAAGATTGTGTTGACCTTGTCAAGTATTACAACCTTGACCATTGACATTCAGAATGCCCTCTGCAATTGGACAGAATTTCAGCACCAACTAGCCATTACAGCAGAAGCCATTATGGAGATATGTGTACAGAAATGACCATCCATTCCACTACCCAACCCATGAAGACAGAGCAATTGGAAAAACTACTTCATACAGGATATTTTTGTTACCTCCCCTGTTTCTTTGGGACGAAGAAAGATTTTGTTCCGGGGGGAGATGTTGGAGGAGCTAGTCGATTATCCAACTAGACTAGTTAGCTGACTAATTAGAGATTAGGTCAGCCTCCATAGGTCGTGTCGGTTAACTAAACCGACAAGTAGTTATTCATAAATGTTTTGTAATCATATTAATAGGTTGTTGAGCCAGATACGAACTTGGTTCGGTTTGATGTTTGTATGAACCCATATGTGTTATTGTGTAATATAAGTTGTTATTTAGCCTACTATCCTTATCTCTTATCGTTGTTATGATTATATGATTCTTTATGTGTGTTATTGGTAACTTAGTGATCTGAGTGATTACAACAAGTACCATCTCAATAGGACTACCGCCTCCAATTTTGCCTCCATATTTTCCTCATGTTCCTCTCATCAGGGTGGTTATTGCCCTACCCAAGGCACTCAACAAACACAGATCATGAGGGGGGGAGGGGGGCGGGGGGAGTGGGTTCATGTTTGTGGTGGACACTTTCCAGCCTACAGAGGATCTCCAACACCTCAAGAATGAAATTTTGTACATCTTCAGCTAGTTGCCTGAGAATCCTACGATGGGCCTCGTTTGCTTTAGGGCAATGCTCAATGTTCATCATCTCTCCTACCTTGACAACTCTAGATCCATCGTCTTCCATGGAGGGAGGGAACTTTTTACAAATAAAGTATGTGTTTTCACTTCTTCAATTCAATTAGATCATGGGTTGGATCGAGTCGGTATAGGCAACAGTTCTTCGGCCTTTTATTGAATTTCATATCGTAGGACATTCTAAAGGATTTGAACAGTCAAGCAATGACTTAGATACTTCTCTTCACGGTGTGTGTAAAAGAAGATGGGTAATTTCCATAAACAGTTGAAGTTCATTTGTCACTGTTGTGGTCCATGCAACCAAATATTGAGGTTGAACAATTTCTTAGTACACATAATTTTTGCCTTAAAAGTAGTCAACAAAATATGTTACCTAGGCGTATAGAAGTATGCCAAATTAAATTAAGGACAACTCAACCCTATTAGTTAGTACTCTTTATTTGCTAATTTACACTACATAATAGTAATTAAATATTCAACTACTTTTTTTTTTTTTTCAAGAGGAAAAAATCTGCCTTTGTTATTCATTTGAATCAAAAGACATTATTACAAATATCAGCAAGGACTGACCATGACAACCACCCAGAAAACCTTAGGAGGAATGGCACATAATATCAAAAAGTAACCCATCAGTAATCTGACTCATCATGGAAATGGGACTGTCAGTTCAGTCACATCGATCGAGAGCCAATAACACATCTAAACAGCGATCTAAAGAGATACACTTTCATGGGTGGTACATAAACAATATCAGGAATAACCTTTAAACACCAAAACATAACATGCAAAGCATGTACAAAGAGCCACAAATACTTCTTCAGAAAAACTGGAAACATCCAGAATAAACCAGGCGATTCTCAACATGTTCCTTAATACAACCCTTTCCTTGTGATAGGGAAAGTGCCTTTTTAGAAAGACGGTCAGCAGCATCGTTGTGCTCTCGATATATGTGAGTGAAAGACAGACCCTGGAAGCTAGTAGCTAGCTTTTTAGTCTCCCTACACCAATGAACAAGTTCAGGTGGGGAGAGAGTAGACGATCCCTTTGCCCAATTGATGATGATCAGAGAATCACCAAATACTTGAGCAAGAGGAATCCCCATCATTTGGGATATGTGCAAGAGTGCCCAGAGACTGAGCAACTCTGCCTTATTCTTAATAAGAATAAGTGGCTTGTAGTTCGTTTATAATGACAACGCCTTTTCTTCTAACCATAGGTGCAAGTGTAATACCACCTAAGTCATTTACTATGATATGGAACTGACATTAATACCTGAATCCTTGGAATCTCTAATATTCATTATATACATGTTCATCCTCAATTAGTTATATTAATATAACAAATTGAATTACATAAATGGAGGGTATTATTAGATAGTGAGTGGAATTATAAATATTATTATAATCCAGGAGTTTATGATATTAATATATCATGCTCTATCGGTGAAGATAATTTGACGCTACTAATGTATTATGTCTTAATGACTCTTAAGTGAGCATGCCAACAACTAGCATAGACACTTGTCAACCAATAATGTTAACGCATATAGATTCGCATGAACACAAGACACGCAGGATGGAATAAAGTTGTTGTAAATTAAATATATGATTTCTTAGTTTTAACAACTATGATGGATGTATCATGGGTAAATGCATTTGATTGTGTTAATATATGGTCTTATTATGGTACTAGCACACCCACATAGTTTGTGGATGGATCACGTAGATAGGGATCAAATGGTTAAGATATAGTTATGGAATGGAAGACACTTTGGAAAAAAAAAATTATTCCTCATATTCTTCTAGCTAAACGGGTTCAACTATGAGTTATTCATGCTTAGCTACATGTTATCACCGACATTATTCATGTTATCCATTTATCAACTATCAGTTATTTTTATCTCAAATTCTTCTAGTTATCTGTCATTAATTGTTAGTTATCCATTCATCATCTATGAGTTATCCATGCATTGCTACCAGTGATCCATTCATCAGCTAGCTACCATTTATTTTTTATATTCTTTTTTTTATAATTGTTTATTTCGAATATTGAACGACTACCATAGAATCAATCTTGACAGTACACTTGTATCATCTTCGTCCATAGATGAAAAAACATAGGTTGTATTCCACCCCAAATCTCAAATAAAAACGCCTATCAACATAATAACAAAAGATTATGCCACAAACAAGTGGAATTAGTTACATATTTTGCATTTATAGCCTTTTGGGTTCGTCAAATCATATGCTTTCTATTTATATAAAATGTGTTTTTAGAGATTGATAAAAATATGTAAAATTTACTTGTGGCCCTACGCTGAAGCTATAGTCATATATAAACATAACGTATGTTGATCAAGTTTAAACATATAATATGCATATTGTAGATAGTTTTATGGATGAATCTGTGAAATTTCACGCTCATTAAATTATGGAATTTATTGGAGAAGGAATAATATGCTTATGTTATCAAAAAGGGATTTTATAAAATTTATGTTAACATTCATGAGTATTAAACAAATAGGAGTAGCATAGATTATATTGTTTCTATAATGAATTTTAGGTAGGAGTTAGGTATGCAAAACAGTAAAGATTATGGATATAATGGAAGTTAAATATAAAAGAGGAAGTGGCATGGAAGTAATGTTTATTCTCGGTGCATTTTTGGTACACAAAGAAGTGACATGGATATATGGAGTTTTATAGTTATTAGTAAGTGTAACTGTACTTAAATTAATAGATACAATGTGTTATTTTGAGTGCATATTTGGTACACTAAGAAGTGATATGGATATGTGGAGTGTTATAGTTATTAGTAAGTGTTGTTGTACTTGCATTCATATATATAATGTGTTAGACACAATGTGTTATTAGTTCAATAAAAACAAAACTATTAATGCATTGATGATAATTGATAAGGTGAATCTCGTCACATTATTGAGTCATTATCTAATATGAGTGTATTGATACATTGTGGTTTATATGCAATGGATTGATTATATCATGGCACTTTGAATTGTGTAAAAATTAGATCCATGATAATACATTATGTCATTACATGGTGTATTACCTAAGTTAATGCATTAACATCTTATGTAGTGAATGGGTTATGATTTTATAATGTGATGAAGAGTAATGTTTTTTATGGAATTAAATGCTTATATGAATGTATTGTGATTATTGTATAATGAATAATTATTTTTACCATTATGTGAGATATAATTTTTTTCATGAGAGTACAAGTCTTGATATAGATATCTTATGATTTACCTATGAATGATTATATGTAAATCAAGGATTGAGGATGGGAATGAGTGAATGATTCATGTTGTGTGTGTGTGTATGTGTGGATCGAAGAGTGGATGAAGGTAAATATTAGGCCCTTGGAAAAAGTAAGTTCATGAATTGTACAGATTGTAAGGGATTGGAAAATTAAACACTATAGTGTAGACATGGAGAAACGATCGTAATGATTAATCCTCCGCCGTAGATAATACAATTTATAAAAAATTATCATCCTTGACAAGAGTTACAACAAGCAAAGAAAGTAAGGCTACAGGAGGGAAGGATAATATGGTTGAGGTAAGGGACCTTATTTAAGCTCTTTACTAAGTAAATCTCTTTCCAGCTCTTAATATTGGCTATCAAACTTTAAGGATGGCTTGGAATGTTGCAATTATTATAGTAAAGAGCTTGCTTGAATCGAGGATCGTTTGGCTTTGCAAAAGGAGGGGCCCCTTTAAAATATAGGTAGGTGGGGTTGGGGAGAGGGCCTACATTTAAAAGATTCATTATTGTCTCCATAAAGGGTACAATATTAACCAATCTCCTCCTTTGATTATTACCTGCCAAAAGCTTTATCTCTTTCCTTTCAGAATCTAAGCATTCCAACTTAACTAGCCCAACAAGATAATTTAAATTTGAGGTGAATCAACTTCATTAATATAATGAAAGGGCCTTGTGCTATCCTCTTAAGATTTAAAAGAAATAAGGGTGAATCTCAATCTAATCGACAAGTAGGCTTGAAAGAAAAGTTAATGGTAAACAATATAATCAATAAATCAAAATTTACAAAAGTTTTTGTAAGGATTATTCCAACTTAGAGTAAAAAAATAAAATAAAAGAAATGAGATTCATGTTTCACGTTTAGCTCCCTTGTAAATTAAGTTGTAATAAAAGCATAAAAAAATTAGGTTGAAGAAGAAATTTTAAAAATAAGAAGAATATTAAACTAGAGTAGCTCAATTGGAAGAAACCTCATCTAAAATGTGTAATGAACCTTGTCACTCCTAGTGTTCATAAACATTGGGCTTTTATTCTTACCAAGTTATATAAGGTGGTGTTGTTTTTAATTTAATGTGCTACATAATATTGTTTAATTATTTTAGAAAATAAAGACATGGTTGATTGTTATTTTTAAGTCAAAGGATTTGAATGTTAATAAAGCATTTAGACTGGTCATTGAATTTATATTTATTTCAACTTTGTTGGGATTAACAATCTTGGATGACCAAAAAGACGATGGTAAATAGCCTTTTTGAATGGTGAGCTAAGGTATATAATTTTGCATTATCTTAAAAAAGGTATTTATGTGGTTTCTCATAAATTAACATTTTAATAAGCATTTGGTTACAATTTTGTATTAATACTAGATATGTATGACAAAAATATCAATAATGAATGAAGTTAGAAAAAATAAGCAATGAAACCCTTTACAATGTGATAAGAATAACATTCTTTATTAAGTATGAGAAGATTCGGTGATTCATATCTTGTCTCTTTTATTTTCTAATATTTTGTACATAAATTTATAGAATTCAAGGAACTAGCAAGGAATTTATGTGGTTTCACATTTTAGTAAGCATTTGAGTAATAAATTAACATTACAATTTGTATTAACACTAGAAATGTATAACAAAAATATCAACAACCCATGAAGTTATAAAAAAATCAGCAGTCAAACCATTTACAATGTGATAAGAACATTCATTATGAACTATGAGAAGATTGGGTGATTCATCTTTGGCATATTTGATTTTCAAATACTTTATACATTGATGTATATAATTCAAGGAACCAGTAAGGCATGAGTTAGTGGAAGATGATTTCTAAGTTGGTGGAAGATTATCTAGCAGGGTGTTGCAATTTCGTAAGTAAAATATTTAGTTGTCCCACGATACTAACATGCTTTATGTTTTTCATATGGTTATCATGCTATTTTGCACAATTGTATGCATGAGACTAGTAAAACTATGGGTTAGGCCCTCTTCCTATAGGCATTATCTTCATCTAAATTACCCTTGCATAGATTAAATTTTCTCTTATTTTGTGTCTATTAGCAATGAAAATACATTAGACCTTCATGTGCATCAATATCAAATTATGAGTTTCTACTATGAGTTGGGGCCTCTTCCTATAGGTCCTATGTCTTCAACTTATGTATCTTACATGTATCAATCAAATTAAAGTATATCTATTATTTTTCAGGTCCTTCAAAGAAAAACGAAGAAGTATCATATTTGAATATAAATAAGTTTTTTTGTTTTCTTTTATGGAAGTCCTTGTCAAAACCCTATATATGAAATGGTCGTAATTAGAGAAAATTTGACTTAATCTAACATGCAATGGAGAATGGCACCCTATTTTGAAAATGGATGTTTCGTAACTCGCTGACATAATTATAAAACAAATATAATTTCAAATAACGGATGTACGAATCTTCATGTCAAGCACGATTCTTTTATTTTACTTGTTTATATATATATAACAATTAGTGCACCTTATTTTATTTTACTTGTTTATATATATATATATATATATAACAATTAGTGTACCTTATTTTATTTTACTTGTTTATGTTATTTGGATTTGAGAAACACCATACCCTTGCCATCTAAATGTAAGACATATTGCATATTGGGGATTCAATATTTTCCCTTGACTTTTGTTTCATCATCCTATTTGATTAAGTTGCATTTTTTTCACTTGACATTTAATTTATATATACTGTGCCACCCAATTCATAGTTTTTATGTTATGTTTCCTTGGGGATAATGTGTGTTGGTTATTCAATCCCATTCTGAAATGTTTTTTTTGGGAAATATTGACAAGATACTCCTTGAAACTACCAAACTTTAATTCCTCATTTATCTACCTTAAAGGATGGTGTATGCATAGATGACAATCAAGAACAACTCACGAAGCTCCATGTTTTCCCTACTTCACAATCAATGAATATGCAAACTATCTAATGAGTTGTATACATCCATGCCACATTGGGATTGTTTTTAGTTATGAGTGGGCTCGTCCACCCTTTGTATCTCATCTTCAAAACTAATCATGAAAGTCATAGAGCCTTGATGGAAACTGACAAGAATAAGGTCTATCTTTCCATACTAGCATTTGAATTTTTATCCAATGTACACCTCCCAAGTGTCAACTTTTGCAAGGCAATAATTCTAATAGATGTTATGGTCTAACATTACCTTTCTTATTTTCCTATGATGTTGTGCTGAAAGTTCTATGTAAATTAAAGGAGTGTCAACTTGAAGTACAAGTTTTTTAAGAAAAAAATACCCCCATTAGATGAGATATATAGAATATCTTGCCAACTCCATGAAAAAATTGGATCTTTCCAACTCAATGAAAAGAAGGGATATCATAATTACACTAAACTTTGAATAATTAGACTATAATGAAGATAGAATGAAGTTGGATGATGAAGCACTAATCTAGACTATCATGATGAGTTTGAAAGACCAACATAAATCAAACAACTAATTATCTCATAAAGTAGAAAATTTCATCATGTATGTATTTAATTTTCTCAAGTATGTAGTCCAACGAACTGATTCATCTTTTTATCTACCATTTTTCAAAAGTGTTTGAGACTACAGATTATAAAAAAAATTGGGCTAGATCATTTAATTTGTTTCTATCAAATAACAAATGGATACTAAGAGTAGTGAAATGATTTCATCATTTTTAGGCTTCATCGTATCATGTTGACTAATAATAAGGATCGGTATATTTTCGGTGGCTTGATCAATAAAACAAGGAAACCATAAGACCTTGTTGGAGAAGGTGTCTAGCATGCTTATGTAGTGACGATTAGAGAATGTATTAATGTTCTAATAAAAGAGGTATATACACTTGAAAAAAAGAGGAGAATCTTGGATGAAGTTAAAATCAAGAGAATTGGAAGAGGAGGATTGTGTTGTGTTCTTGGATTGCTTTGATGATTGTGTTGTGTACTTAGATTGCTTTAAATTTAGTCTAATACTTATCCATCTTCCATGTGGCCACAAGTATATTGCATGATTATGTGGTTGAATAACAATCAACATTCCCCATATTGTAGGGCCAAAATTTCACCTTAACTGATTTTCAGTAGGACCTTTTAGACTATCAAATATTTCAGTATACCATATCAAGAAAACATGTTTTGATACGCGGCCAACAGATGTGTGAGCAACCAAGAATATTACTTCATAAGGACATTTGGAGGTTCATGGAGACCTTGGGTGGCTAGATTCTTCCTTACACATGTCATGACTTAACCCCAAATTCAAAATTATGAGTGATGGAACGTTCTTGAAAGGTGAATAGGTGTCAAGTAACATATCATTAGCCCAAGGATTTGAATGGGTGAAGAGGAGTAACTCCTGGAAGATTCTATGACAAGTCAGACATGACTCGAGACCTGATTGCAGACCTATGATAATATGACATGTCAAGGCTAAAAATAGCCTCCAAGAGGGCACACTTGGGAGTTTCACGGCAACAATTTGGATTTGGAGGAAGATGAAGGGTTGAGGAGAAGGACAAGTGTCATGGAGGTTACTAAACATCAAGGATGAGTGGGAGGAACCCTATGGGAGTGAATTAGACCTTGGAGAACCTTAGGAGGGTTATAAAAATATGTCATGAAGAATGAGAATAACTTTTGATCGTTTGAGAATTTTCCTTTGGCATTTTGGAAAGCAGTAGCTTGCCCATTGTACGGTGAGTGCTCACTTGCCCTGCTAGTGAACCAATTTCGAGAGAGTGAGATTCTCATCCAAGTTGGTTATGGGAGAGGCCACATTGACCTATAATTTGTATCTTAATGGATTTTTTTCAATGCATATTGGAGGTTTCTACTGTTTGTGACCCATCTCAATCCCCACTTCAATATTTCCATATTTCTCTATGATGGCACAATTGTGTGAATGGCGGTTGTGCCCCATTGAGTCCAGTTGATGCCAAATCATGGTTGAATGATTTATTGCTCTGTAATATGTCTCCCATCCTATTTGTAATTCGAAATAAGCATAAGTACATATGCAAATGTCCACATTTCCAAGCTTTGTTGTGACTAGTTTCCATGTGTTGATTTCCCATTTCAATGGAGTTGTATATCTGATGTATGTTGCGACTTGGATCTGAATTTATATGTTGTTAGTGAGATATTAATATGATTTTAATGGTATATATTCATTATTATCTGTTCTGAACCATTATATACACAATTTGTGAGTCAAAGTTGAGCTTTTACATGTCATTTCCCTTAAGCAAAGATCACTGAATTTATGCATTTGAATATGAAGCTTAACACCTATGTTGAAAAACTATTAACCATACAAAATTATAGTAAATGAAGTATAATAATAGTCCCCATTCTCTTTTTTACAACTTGAGAGGTTCGCATAGGAGTTGGAGAGCCATTTATGCTCACACCCTAGGGGGAATTGCACCACAAATTACTAGTAATTTTACCATTTTTGCCAATGTTCCTAAATAGAAATGTAAATGTATAGAACCTATAATAAAGTTAATGGGGATTCCATTAAGCTGTCCTAAGACTCCCCATATCATTCCCTACCAAATTAGATACCCTTTTGTTCCATTTGAATCCCCTAGAGTCAAGACTAGTCAAGACCATTTTTCCCAAATTTTGCATTTGTTGGGAATTTTCAAATTGGGACATTAAATTGGTATCAGAGCACGATCTTAGAACCTGTTAGATTTATATATTTATGTTTCCCAATTATTACCTCCCTCCATTAGACACTGAGACTAGAGACCTTAACAATGAAAGGGAAGGAAGTGGAGAAGTTAGTTCTTTTTGCAAGGAAATTAAGGAAAAACTAGGACTGGGAGATACAGATGACAAAAAAAATAATGAGGACCTTAAAATATTCATTAAGGCATCTCTTGAAGGTGTGACCAAACATTTTATGCAAAGGTTCGAATTGTTGGCTAGCCAACTTGGGGTTAAGTCAACACCCAGGAGTAGTAGAAGTACACCCCATGATTAGAAGAAGACCCATAGGGAAGCCATTTTTCAAAGACTGGACCTCATAACCGACCCCATGAGTTCAACAATCGTAATGTACCTGCAATACTGAAGTTCTTAGAGTCCAAATAAGTCCCTTACACTACTTATGATGTGAGGGAAGCAACAACTAAGTGATGAATGTAGCAAAGTCCTACCTTTCGATCAGTTCATTAGAGAGTTTAAGCAAGGAGGAAATGGGAATAGGGAACCTCTTGTTAATCATGAATTAGAGTAGAGCATGGTAAAAGTAACTATTCCTTCCTTTGATGGTTCCTCACAAATGTATGCTAGTGCTTGGTTGCAAAAATTAAGTGTGTATTTTCAACTAAATCCTATGGTTGAAGAAGATGCATTGAAAATGGCCATTTTGGATCTTGAATGGGAAGCTAGTGATTGTTGGTTCCATGGTCTTAGAACCTTGGGACATGATCAAAGTTTATCTTATGAGGTTTTCTCCAATGCATTAATTGAGATATTTGAGAGGAAAAACCTTGAACTTCCTTTCAAAGAACTAACACAATTGAAGCAAGTAGGAACTCCCGAAGCATATATGTTAGAATTTGAAAAGATTTCAGTAATGGTTTCTGATGTATTTATGGCTAGTTTGGCTTTATTATTTACTGAAGGATTGAGAAAACCTTTGAGAGGGCTCATGAAATCCCACAAGCCAGCCACATTGAAGGATGCCATGAATTTGACAAGAGATTTGTAGAATGTATTCCCAAGAACCAAATACCCCTGCAAGACAAATTTCCCTTCCATGTTCAAGGAAGGTAATTAACCATGGAAAAAATACCCCTCTACCAAATAAAATAAAGGAGGGCTAAGCAGATAAGAACTTAGAAGAAAGAAGTTATTTTTCACATGCCAACAACCTTAGGTTCCAGGACATAAATGTGCCAACGGGAAGGAACACTACATTGAAGTTTTCTCTGAAGATGGCGAAGAGGGGGAGGAGGAGGAGGAAGCATAACTTGTAGCCCAAGAAGAGGGGTATGAAGCAACAGAAGAAAAATAGCCTACTTTAGAGACTGGAGAAATTGCAGAGATTCTCGGGTGTACCTAGGTTCCACACCTTGAGGCTCAAGGGTAACATACAAGGACAAAAGGTCACAGTTTTGGTGGATGGTGGAGCCACTCATAACTTCATAGATGCATCCTTGTTTGAGAGGATAAAATTACAAGCTGAAACTTTTGATGGTTTCACAGTCATCATTCCAGGTAACAATTCTATGGACTGCACTAAATGGATTCCAAAGCTTCAAGCTACTATATGAAATCATACTATCACTGACAATTTTTATGTAGTGAATGTGGCTGATACAAATGTGGTTTTGGGAGTACAATGGTTGTATTATTTATGGGAGCATACTATGAACTACCAAGTCCCTAAAATGAGGTTCAAAAATCCGGAAGGGAAACCCATCTTGTTGAGGGGAATGCACACTTACCCAAATCAAGTGGTGTCCTCTCACAGCATGAGGTCTATCTTGAGGCATGGAGACATAGAATGGGTTGTTGAATGTTTAATTACATCTCCTAAACATCACTTGAATATTTACAAGCATCGTAATGAGATGAAGTAACTATTGAGTAAATATGAGAGGGTTTTTGGAGACCTTCCCCTAGGAAGACCACCAGATAGAGGGGTGGAGCATATCATTGAGTTAGAGATAGGAACACAACCTATCAAAATGCATCCCTATATACACCCCAAAAGGATTCAATGTGAGATGGAGGAGGCCATTAAATAACTCTTGGAGTTGGGTCTCATAAGGCCTAGTTCCAACCAATATGCCTCTTCAGTTGTTATGGTAAAGAAAAAGGATGGAACTTTGAGGATGTTCATTGATTTTAGAGCATTAAATAAGAATATAGTGAAGAATAGATATCCCATACCAAGGATTATTGAGTTTGTGGATGAGATCCATGGAGCCAAGATCTTCTAAAATATTGACCTTAGATCTAGCTATCATCAAATTCAAATGAGGGAAGAAGACATACCAAACACTGCTTTCACGTGCCACTATGGTCACTTTGAGTTTTTTTCCATGCCCTTTGGCTTGACAAATGCACTTGCTACATTCCAATCATGCATGAACTATATCTCCCACAAGCAACTTCATAAGTTTGTACTAGTTTTCTTTGATGACATTATTATTTATAGTAAAACTTGGAAGGAACATTTACATCATTTATAAGAGGTATTAAAAATTCTGCATTATCAATCTTTGTTTGCTAAGCTTTCAAAATGTGAGTTTGGTTTGACATAGCTACTGTATCTTGGGTACATCATTGGTCAAGATGGTGTGAAGGTGGATGTGGAGAAAATAAGAGCCATTATAGAATGGCCTTGTCCCAAAAATCTCACTGAATTGAGAGGATTCATTGGAATTTTCACCTACTATAGAAAGTTTGTGAAGGGGGTCTCCCAACTCACTTCACCTATCATTGATTTGACAAAGAAATGTGCTTTCCAATGGCATAAAGGGGCTGAAAAATATTTCCAAACAATGAAAGAGGGAATAGTCAACTGTCTTATTCTATCCTTGCCTAATTTTTCTAAGCCATTTGTCTTGGAATGTGATGCATCAGAAGAAGGCATTGGAGCAGTCCTAAAACAAGGACAGCACCGAATATCTTTTGAGAGTAGGAAGCTACAACCACATGAGAATATTTACTCCATTTACGATAAATAAATGTTAGCCATCATGCATGCTTTGATCAATTTTAGACAATACATGGTGGGAAACAAATTTTTTGTCAAAACTGACCATAACAGTGTAAGGTACTTCCTCACTCAAAAGGATCTAAATGAAAGGAAACAAAAGTGGGTGAGTAAGATTCAAGCATTTGAATTTGATATTGAATATGTGAAGGGTAAAAATAATGTGGTAGTCGATGCCTTACCTAGAAGACCTTCTATTTCTCTAATGGATGTAGAAGAAAATTGGAAAGCCACATTAGAAGTAGAGTATGCCAAGGATAAGTTTTCTTGTGAACTTTTTGATGGGACTAACCATGATGATAGGTATAAGGTGTTGGAAGGAATCATCTACTACAAATATATAATCTATTTGGTCCCTAGTTCGAGTTTGAAGAAGAAAACTTTAAAGAAATCTCATGTTTCTCCTCTAGAAGGTCACCCCGGTTTCTTCAAAACATATTGAATGTTGAGGGAAATATTCTCATGGAAAGGGTTGAAGGCTGATGTTCTGAAGTATGTTAATGAATGCCCCACATGTCAGAAAAATAAAGTGGAGCACACTCAACCATCTGGCCTCTTACGCCCCTTTCCTATTCCAAAACAAAAATGGGAGAGCATTTCCATGGACTTCATCATTGGTTGGAGAGATCATTCCCTGCGTTGGAGGTTCATGGAGACTTTGGGTGGCTAGATTCTTCCTTAAACATGTCATGCCTTAACCCCAAATTCTAAATTATGAGAAATGGAATGTTCTTGGAAGGTGAAGAGGTGTCAAGTAACATACCATGATCCCAAGGATTTGAAATGGTGAAGACAAGTAACTCCCCATAGAAGAGGAAGAGGCTAGGAAGAAATAGGTGCCACTTGGAGAGAGATTCCTTGCGTTTGATGACAAGAATGATGGAATATTCTATGACTAGTCAAACCTGATTGCATACCTTATTGTATACCTATGACAATATCACATGTTAGGGCTAAAAATAGCCTCCAAGAGGGCGCACTTGGGGGTTTGGTGGTGACAATTCAGATTTGGAGGAAGATGAAGGGTTGAGGAGAAGGGCAAGTGTCTTGGAGGTTACTAAACATCAAGGATGAGTGGGAGGAAGCCTATGGGAGTGAATTAGGCCTTGGAGGACCTTAGGAGGGTTATAAAAATATGTCATGAGAAATGAGAATAACTTTTGATCATTTGAGAATTTGCCTTTGGCATTTTGGAAAGCACTAGCTTGCCCATTTCAAGGTGAGTCCTCACTTACCTTGCCAGTGAGATAATTTCGAGAGTGAGATTCACATACAATTTTTCTGTGGGAGATTCCACCCTAAACTCTCATTTGGATCTTAGTGGAGTGTTTTTACTGCAGATAGGAGGCTGCTACTATTCATGACCCATCTCTCCTCCCATTCTCTCAATCCCCACTTCAACATTTCAAGTTGTTTGTGGGAGAGTCCACCTTGGTGTCTCATTTGGATCTTAATGGAGAGTGTTTACTGTAATTGGAGGTTTCTACTGTTCATGACCCATCTCTCCTCCCATTCTCTAAATCCCCACTTCAATATTTCCATATTTCTCTATGATGGCGCACTTGTGTGAATGGTGGTTGCGCCCCATTGAGTGTAGTTGATTCCCAAGAATGGGTGAATGATTTATGGCTCTATAATATGTCTCTCATCCTCTCTATAATTCAAATTCATCAGAAATATATCTATGTAAATTTCCACATCTCCAAGCTTTGTTGTGACTAGTTTCCATGTGTTGATTTCCCATTTCAAAGGAGTTGTATCTCTGATGTATGCTGTGACTTGGATTTGATGTTATATATTTTTAGTGAGATATTACTATGATATTAATTGTACACATTCATTATTATGTGTTTTGAACCATTATATACACAATTTGTGAGTCAAAGTTGAGCTTTTACATGTCATTTCCCTTAAGCAAATATCCCTAAATTTATGCATTCGAATATGAAGCTTTACACCTCTGTTGCATAAATATTAACCATACCAAATGATAGTAAATGAAGTCTAATAATAGTACCCATAATATATTTGACAAGTTTGGAGGTTTGCATAGGAGTTTGAGAGCCATTTTTGCTCACACCCTAGGGGGAATTGCACTGTAAATTACTAGTAATTTTAACATTTTTGCCAATATTCCCAAGTCGAGTTGCAGCTGTCTATAACCTATGATAAAGTTATCATATAGTCCATTTAGTGGTCCTAATACTCCCCATATCATTCCGTACCAAATTCAAGACCCTCTTGTGCCATTCGAATCCCCTGGAGTCAAGACTAGTCAATACAAATTTTCCCCAAATTCTGCGTTTGTTGGGAATTTTCGAATTGGGACATTACAACGTTTATGCGCTTAGTGATTTATCAAATCCTACCTGTTATAACTAGATCTTGTTCTTAGTTTATCTATTCTTTTTGTCCTAATTTTCAACCGTTGGTTTAAAATGATTTTACATTTTATGTTGTTTTTAAGAATTTTTGACAATCAATAATTTTGGTTGGATTTAATGCTTTTAATGGTTGAATTATTTCATTATTTTAGTTTTAAGATTTGTTTTTTGTGCTTATTAGTTAATATGTACATCTTTAAGCTTTCAAAAACATATATTAAAAGTTTATTCCAAGTTTTAATTTATAATCTAACTCTCATTTTTGAGTCCTTTGTCAAATATTTTCATGAGGAGATTCCTGTAGCAACTCGATTTTTCTTGTTTTTGTCATTGTCATTGGGAGTAGATTACGAGGATATGGAAATTAATTCAGGAAAACCAAGAGAGGTTTTTGTCCACAACAGACTCATTCACAAAAACCTCTCTCAGTTTTACAACAACTATTACCGTTTGAGATATTCGAATTCATCTTTGTGGCCTATTTTTCAGGGTTTGAATTATTTAATAATTTCCTATTTTAGTCACAAATTTGCAGCACATATTCCGATCAATTGAAGGAGAATTTTGAAAAACCAAGAGATTTTTTTGTTCATAACATAATCATTTAAAAAAACCTCTCTCAGTTTTTGCACAGGTGTCCCGGATCGAGAGATATGAAGGCATCTTTGAGACCCAAATTTTCAAAAATTCGCCAAATTTCCCCAAATCCGATTTGTTATTTTTGGGTTAATTGTTTTTAAAGATTTTGAGTTATCATGTAACTAATTGATGTAACTGTTTCAAATTTCGACCTAGAAGGTAGTTATGGAACTACTTTACTTTTGTAATGATAAAAGGAAGACAAACATACAGTTTTCAGGGGGATTTTTTCACTCAAGGAGAGGCTTTTGGAGCTTTGATTTCTCAAGTTAGCATTTATAACTCTTATGTAAGTGGATGACTGTTATTGATTATATATAAACTGACAAGCCCTTTTACCTGTCATGCTTTTTCATTTCTGATCTGGTTGATTGCTCAGTCTACAATTTCATTTCATGTTTAAAGGTTTATTCATGTAAATGCTTATAGCCTGTGGATGAAGTTAGTGTTTCATGTGTAATGTTTATGGCTTATTGGGATGTGTTTGATCCCCAGTTTATTCAACTTGCATGATTCAGTTCTGCATTAGCTTATGGATGTTTATTTCCTCCTTGTTGATGAAGTTTTTAAAACCAAAACCCTACAACCTATTTTATTTAATTTTACTTTTGAGATTGTGTTGGCTTGTTCTTCTAGTATTCTAAGAACAATTTCTGGCACTAACATCTTTGGTGCCGTTGCTGGGGACGAAGCTGGAGTATATCTTCCCTGGGATATCATTATTCATCTGATTTTGAGAGGTGAAAAAGTCAAAAAATCTTTTAGACTACAATTTTTCACCGGCGACTCCATGATTAAAGATTCCACTACAAGGAGAATTTTGTTGACAGAAAAATGAAGCCAAATGGAAAGACTATGTATCAACTTGTTACTTTCCTCCATCGGGTTTTGTTCTTATTCATCAATTCTTTCATGTCTTTCCCATTGCATGTCAAAAGAATTACTTTTTGTTTTGTCTATTCCGATGATCATAAACCTTCAAGTACTTATCCCTCTTTGGAAGAAGAAAATCTGCATTCTTCTTGTTTTATTGATGTTGATCCTATTCCTTCATTTGAAATACATGTGCAGCATGATATACATATACCCATATCTCTTGAAGCTAATTATTCTAGTAATCTTGTAGAGAATAAAGATAATATATTACCTTCTACCATCACTGCTGAAACTTGCGAACATCTTGTTGAACCTCATTTTCGACTCACAGATTTTCAGTCTAGACTCAGATAGAAGATGTTTAAACCTCTTAGGCTACCATCGTTCTTACATCCTTACCCTTCCTACTTTGTTGAATATCTTCCCCATTTGACTGGAAAAGACCATATTACAGCAGAGAAGCATTTAGAATCTTTTCATAATTTCATTGATAATTTTGAAATCATGCATGAGGATGTTGTCATGAGGTTATTTTCGAAATCCTTTGCTGCAGATGCTGGGTTTTAGTTTCGAAATTTAAAAGTTGATTCAATTGGATCGTGGGAAGAGTTACATGATGTCTTTTTGAAGTATTGGGGTAAAATAAATCTTATGATCAATTTCTTTCCGAATTTTATAGTTTGAAAAGAGAGAATGATGAGCCAATTACTAAATTTAATTGGAGGTTTCAAAGTTTTTATATTAGTATGCCTCTGAAGACCAAACCTTCAGAAAAACTTGCTATGGTATATTATGTTATGGCTCAACATTCAGATCTTGTCTTTTTCCTGTTAGAAAGGAAATCATCATCTTTAAGACAATTGTTTGAGGATGCAAAAGGAGTGGAGGAGAACATCCGAGCTTGCAAAATGCTTCAAGATCAAGCTCATGTTGAAGATATACAAGCTTATGAATAGGAAAAAGAACATAGGTATCATTCAGATTTAAGACAGTTTTCTTCATCATTTTCATATTTTCATATGAACAAGGATATAAATGACGCTTGTGTTGATTCTTCATATCAGTTTGTTGATGTTTTAGATGATAATATACTTTCAGTGGATTATAGTAGAAATTTCCTAGTTCCTGCTATGAGATTATCATGTTATGAAGAAGAAGTTGCTGCTCTTCAACCTCTTACTATTGATATAAGAAATAAGCTGCCATTCTTAACTTCTGGTCACTTTCAGAATTTTATTTTTTCAAGTTTTGATCAAGGGTTTTATTTAAAGGTCGAGAAACAGTTTGAAGAGCCCTTGGTTTCCATTATTGATCCAAAGTTTAAAAAGAACAGCAATGGAGAGGAAAAGAATGCTTCACTTTATGATGAATATAATGAAGACATTGAAGTTTTAAACCAGAAATTTCATGATACCATGGCTTCTTGGATGGAGTTGTATTTTTCAAAGGTTTCTAATGCTCCAGCTTTTGGCATACTTCCTATTTTCAATCATAAGTATCAGCTGCCTACAGACTCTTTATTGCATTTATCACATCTTTTGTGGGTTTTCTCAAATAGTAGCATGCATGGAATTATGATTCTCAGTCAAATGGTTTATTGGCTTCACTAGAAGTATGATTACACTTGATTGGGTTGTTTCCTTCGATTAGAAGTAGGAGTAAATAACAGAATAAGCTCGCTATATGAGCATGTAGATGTTTTTCAGTATGCTGGTTTGTATCAGTATTTTATCATTTCAGATGTATGTGTTCAGATTTTGAGAAAGTTGCAGAGATTTGGTAAATGACTCCATCACCCAATGAATAAGGCACAAGGTCTGCAAGTTCTTGAAGCCTCACAAGGAGGATTTCATGTCTCAGCAAGAGCTAGATGTTATAACTAGATCTTGTTCTTAGTTTATCTTTTATTTTTGTCCTAATTTTCAGCCATTGGTTCAAAATAATTTTACATTTTATGTTGATTTTAAGAATTTTTGACAATCAATAATTTTGGTTGGATTTAATGCTTTTAATGGTTGAATTATTTCATTATTTTAGTTTTAAGGTTTGTCTTTTAGGATTATTAGTTAATATGTACATCTTTAAGATTTCAAAAACTTATAATAAAAGTTATTCCAAGTTTTAATTTATAATCTAACTCTCATTTTTTAGTCCTTTGTCAAATATTTTCATGAGGAGATTCCTGTAGCAGTTCTGTTTTTCATGTTTTTGTCATTGTCATTGGGAGCATATTACGAGGAGATGGAAATGAATTCAGGAAAACAAAAAGAGATGTTTGACCACAACAGACTCATTCACAAAAACCTCTCTCATTTTTCCAACAGCTGTTACCGTTTGAGAGATTCGAATTCATCTTTGTGGACTGTATTCAGGGTTTTAATTATTTAATAATTTCATGTTTTAGTCACAAATTTGCAGCACGTATACCGATCAATTGAAGGAGAATTTTGAAAAAACAAGAGAGGTTTTTGTTCATAACATACTCATTTAAAAAAAAACTCTCTCAGTTTTTGCACAGGTGTCCCATATCGAGAGATATGAAGGCATCTTTGAGACCCAAAGTTTTAGAAATTCGCCAAATTTCTCCAAATCCGATTTGTTATTTTTAGGTTAATTGTCTTTAAATATTTTGAGTTATCATGTAACTAATTGATGTAACTATTTCAAATTTCGACCTAGAAGGTAGTTATGGAACTACTTTACTTTTGTAATGATAAAAGGAAGACAAACATACAGTTTTCAAGGGGATTTTTTCACTCAAGGAGAGGCTTTTGGAGCTTTGATTTCTCAAGCTAGCATTTATAACTCTTATGTAAGTGAATGACTGTTATTGATTATATATAAACTGATAAGCCCTTTTACCTGCCATGCTTTTTCATTTCTGATCTGGTTGATTGCTCAGTCTTCAATTTCATTTCATGTTTAAAGGTTTATTCATGTAAATGCTTATAGCCTGTGGATGAAGTTAGTGTTTCACGTGTAATGTTTATGGCTTATTGGGATGTGTTTGATCCCTAGTTTATTCAACTTGCATGATTCAGTTCTGCATTAGCTTGTGGATGTTTATTTCCTCCTTGTTGATGAAGTTTTTAAAACCAAAACCCTAAAACCTATTTTATTTAATTTTACTTTTGAGATTGTGTTGGCTTGTTCTTCTAGTAGTCTAAGAACAATTTCTGGCACTAACACTACCCACCAAATTTTAATTAACAAAATTCAAATTCATAGATAGTATATGATGCTAACGATAATTAAGCAACTAATTTTGTAAATGATTTTGATCAAATTGTGTTAGAAGAGTGCCACAATAATTTTAGTAAACCTTTAAGAAGAGTTTCCATGATATTTTTAAATTTTGGTTAAATTGTATTTTTATTGTTGAAATTGTATTTTTGAATGGATGAATGGATTCAACACCATTAAACACACATTATTACACATTGATTATGCAATCTCAACAACTTATATTTTCAATTCCAATAATTCTTCTCAATTTTTTACAAGATCCTGGATAAAATTTATTAAAAATTATTTTAAAAAAAATCCAAATTATAGCATGTTTAGACTATTGTTTGTATAATAGTCATGCTTATTACTTATTTAGATAGTTGAAACTTTGTGAGACACATATGTCTTTCTAAGACTTAAGGTTTACAACTCTTTCATTTTTAAAGATGATCAAGAGATTTCAGAGACTTGTCATAAAATGTCAAATTGAAAGATAAAAAGGGTAGAAATGGTTGTAAGTTATTTTTCAATGGATTAATTGGGATATAGTATTTTTCCCCAGGAAGAAAAATCTCAATTTTTTATTAAAATTAAAAAACCAGTGTACAAATATCATAAAAAAGATAACCTTTAATTTAGCCGAGAGGCATAGTTCAACAAATCATGGGCAAATACCTTTACAGAAAAAACCCAAAATGACTAATGATAAATCATGAATATGATTCTGAGTATCCTAAAAATATATGAAATGTAATCCAACAGAAACCTCAAAACGATGTGTCAAGACAATGGAACAAAAACCCATGCACCAATAAAAAACATCTTCAGTCTCGGAAACCCCTAAAGTTGCATGCAGACAACTTTAACATCACACCATTAAGATGTTCCCATCAGTGCCAAGTGCATCCCTCAAGAAGTAGACCCTTCTTTAGAGTGTTCTCTTCTTGTTTCCTATCTCAGAAGATATGCTGGAATGATAAGATCTCAAACAATTCTAAAAGCCACATAATATCATCATATATAGGAGACAAAATAAGATGAATGGGATGATTTATTTTCTTAATGCTGTCAATTACCAATTTGGAATCCCCCAAAATCTAAATCTACTAAACATTTGAATGAATAGAAAAATATAGACCCAATCTCAAAGCATGAAACTCCGCTTGTGGCATTTCCCAAACTGATAGCATAAGAGATTTGATGATTTGCATATAGATATAGAGTTCCCCCAGTGCCACCTGATGGGGGGAGAAGTTGTGCAGCACCATCAAAAAATAACCACATGTGACAATGGTCTATTTTGAACAACTTATGCCTGCTATTACTCAGATTGGAGACCTTTTGGGGGAACAAATAAAAAACAACAAGGGTCTTTGTGGCATGAAGTATTGGAGAGGTCATCCTATCCTTAAAGATGGCTAGATTCATGGCTTTCCATATATTCCACATAATGATCACTAGAAATGCTTTAAAAGATTTGGAAATGGGAGAATTGTACCATTGAATGAGAGCCTCATAATTGTTAACACCTGACCAGTCAAAAGGGATGCCCTTCAAATAATAGATGTGGTCCCAAACGTGTTTCGAGAAACTGCATGACAAAAATAAGTGATCAATACTTTCATTTGAGGCTTGACATAGAGGGCATCAACTCGACCCCTCCCATATATTCATCATAAGAAGTCCTATATCAGAATGCGGTTAGATAAAACCAACCAAAGAATGATTTTACACTTTAATGGGCACTTGATCATCTAGATTACGGAGTGCCACCATCTATGAATTGGAGGGTCTTGATGCAATTTCAGAACAAGATAATCGATCTTTGTCGAATATCTCCCACCTTCAATATTTTTGGAACATAGGAGAGCATCCAAACAATTTGAAAGGCATATCTATTACTCATATTGGAGACCTTCCTGGGGAACAAATCGAAAACAACATATTTGTGGCGCGAAGGATTGGAGAGGTCATCCTATCATTAAAGATTGCTAGATTCTCGAGTTTCCATATATTCCACATAATGATCACTAGAAAAGCTTTATAAGATTTGGAAATGAGAGAATTGTACCATTGAATCAGAGCCTCATAATTGTTAACACCTAACCAATCAAAAGGGACTCCCTTCAAATAGCAGATGTGGTCCCAAACGTGTTTCAAGAAACTGCATGACAAAAATAAGTGATCAATACTTTCATTTGAGGCTTTACATAGAGGGCATCGACCCAACCCCTCCCATATATTCATCACAAGAAGTCCTAGATCGGAATAAAACGAACCAAGAATGATTTTACACTTTAATGGGAACTTGATCATATAGATGACGGAGTGCCACCATCTATGAATTGGAGGGTCATGTTGTGATCTCAGAACAAGATAATCGAGCTTTAGTGAATATCTCCCACCTTCAATATTTTTGGAACATAGGAGAACATCCAAATGATTTGAAAGGCATGTATTTGAAAATTTTGAAGCATAAACATAAGCATCCCACGCTTGCCTAAAATTCATTTCGACAATACCGAGAGTATCAACTGATAACAAGTTTTGTGTAAAATATGAGGTGTTTGTAGAATCATGGACCTAGTAAAGGAAGATATATCCTTTTTCCTGTAATTCCTCCACCAATAGGTGTAGAAGAATTGGATTCCTAGAGCATCTAATCCAAGGGTCTTCGCCTATCCCAAGCCTCCTAGTGTTCCCGACATTGCATTCCATCCAATCACTAATGAGATCAAAATCTTGTAGCAAGGCTTTCCAAACAATTAGAAATGTTCCTCTCTGTTTTATCCCTGGTGCAAAACCATTCTTCGACCGAAATAGAAGAGGTATTTTTGTTAATCGCAACAGAGGTCCATAGACTTCGCCTTTAAGGATACACCATACTCCCTTAGCTGTCAGGGATTTTGAAAAACAATGGAGATCTTTTAGACCCCACCCCCGAGAGATTACCTAGTAAGAGAATTTGATAGTGGTGTAAAATAATATTTTTTTAATTTAAACTTTAATAAACTTAATTGAATCATGTACAAGTGTCTATTTTGAGATTTTTTTTCGTGAGATAGTTCAAATTTTTTTCATAGATCGTAACAATAAGCAATGTTTAGTTCTACATAGTCTTTTATTATTTGTGAGCATTTGTGTGGTTAGGGATTTATCAAAGCTTACCCACCAAGTTTTAATTAACAAATTCATATTGAACATGATATGTGTTTATAGTATATGATGCTAATAATAATTAAGCAACTATTTGTGTGAACACGTTTTATCATATTGTGTTAGAAAAAACGTCCATGATTGATTTAGTAAACCCTTACAAAGATTCATGCATTGAAACACCATTAGTCTTGGAAATTGGAAGTGAGTAGTTTTGAGCCATTACAAAGGCCTCTAATAATATGTAGAGACCAAGACTTCATATACTTTGTAACATATTTGTTATGAATGCGTTTTTGAAGGTGTACTTGTGTAAATAAAGAATAATAAAGAATGTTATTAGGAACAAAATTTTCCATATATGTATTTTTGTAAATAGTAATATTATTATGGAATCTAAGGAGTTAGTTCAATCGATTGTTGTCAATGTTATTGGACATGTGGTTAGTTTCATGTCATTAGGTTATCAATTTGAATCCATTAGGTTAGATGCACTAGTTTACACTAGTAGGTTAATTAAGGATACCATTCATGAATCTAGGAAAACATTTATTAAGTTTCCTCATAATATTCTTCTTACACAGACACACATACATGATTTTTAGTTTTTTCTTAGGTAATTATCTTGAGAGAAACTCTTAGGCACTTTCCCTCATTTCAAGGATGGTACCTAATGTCCTCACTCTAATGTCATCGTGTGTGTTGGTGTAAGGGACGAGATCCTGGTATTAATGTGTTTAGGATTCATGGTGTATGCATTTGGGTTTCTTGTCTTGGGCTTCACGATATATGCATCTGGTTGTAAGTGCGGGTTGTATTTTCTACCTGTGGGCAACCGTGAGTGCGGGTTGTATTTTCTCGCAGAGAGCTGTGAGGGATTTTGACGGGTGTTGTTTGGGGTCAATGTTAATGGGGTATGCCCTTCTTGTTTTAGTTGGATTAGGGTTGTTGCTGGCAGCCATAAGGGATTTCATGTCGCATTTTCCATATGGTTATGGCATCATTGATCGGTGTTTTATTAAATGTTGTTCCATCACCCTGCGTGTTAGACGAACTATGCTTCAATGTAGTGGATTCGTAGGTGGGATTTTCTACCTCCTTATCGAGCATTATGGCGATAAATGTGTCTTCATGTAGATTCCGCTAGGCGGAATGTTATATATGTTCGTTTTGGTGCATTTTTGGTGTTTTAACGTTTTTGGTGTTTTCGGATGCAAGTGGTGATTTGGGGACTCTAGCTCATTTTTTTTTTTGGGGGGGGGGGGGGCGTGTTTTTGTTGTGGTAGTCTCGAGACTGGAGCTTGTTTTTGGGAGGTCCGTTCTGGGGAGGTGCTATGGTTTGTGTTTTTGTTGGAGTAATGGCATTGTCCAGGTATGGAAATAAAAACATGTTGGTTTTCTTGCACTTGGTTGTTGTAAAACGCTTGCATTCAATGAATGATCTATTTACATTAGCAATTATTGGAATTTTTCTGAGGAAACTCTCTCTAGAGAGATAGAGCCTTCACTATGAGTTTACATGTTTGTTTATATCCTCTTTTCTTAATCATCTACCCATTGCCAATGGGTGAGGTACTTGCAGACATACATACTTGGTATCAAACCCTAACACACTTCTCTTTCATGTATAAAGTGCATTCCACATACTCTAACTCGTAACGTTGGGTTGGTTTCAAACCCTATCAAACTTCTCTTTTGTATATAATATAAACAATTTATCATTGTGAATGGAAAAGGCATAGACCCTAATAAAATTTATTATACTTATGTTAATTATTAAAGATTGAATTTGGTAAATTCGATGGCTTCCATCATGGATTTTTTATGTTGTGAATTGCATATGTAAATATTAGTGACAGTAATTCATTTTCTAGAATTATCATTGCAATTTCTTGAGAAGAGTAGTATGCAATACTTCGGCAAAATATGTGAACTTGTCCTATGTATTTTGTTAATACTATATTGCTTGTTTTTATACACAATGTAATACAAAAAACCACTAGCAAGCTTCTCTTTTGTATATAATATAAACATTTTATCATTGTGAATGCAAAAGGCATAAACCCTAATAAAATTTATTATACTTATGATAATTATTAAAGATTGAATTTACCATTAAAGATTGAATTTGGTAAATTCGATGGCTTCCATCCTAAATTGTTTATGTTTTGAATTGCATATGTAAATATTAGTGATAGTAATTTATTTTCTAGAATTATCATTGCAATTTCTTGAGAATAGTAATACGCAAAACTTCGACGAAATATGCCAACTCGACCTATGCATTTTGTTAATACTCTATTGCTCGTTTATATAAAAAACCACTATTTGTAATTGAATATAGGTTCGTCGCTTCACCATGGATTTGAATTCATAATACTATTGTTGTAAAACCTTGTGTTTAAGTGGCATATTTGTCATGTGTTTTTGCATTTGTATACATAAATATATATGATATATGAATGTTTCCATTCGAATTGGGTTTTACTAAAGCATTCATACTATGGTTGAATTATCAATATTTATATAGTTCCTTAGATGAGCAATTGTCCATCTCAATGTTTTACACGTAAACCTGGTTACAGAGGTCCTCTATCATTGTAATATGTTGTGTAGTTTTAATGAATAAAAAGGATTTCTATAATAAAAATTATTGTTAGAGTTTATTGATACAAAAATGGCTCGTGTTGTTGTATTTGTAACTTTGGAAGATATTCTGATGTATATTATCATTGTATATTGTTGTACTCCCATTGGGGATGTGTGTTACCCCTTTACGGGATGTCATCATTGTGTATGGTCAATGAGGTAAACCCTCCATTGTAAATCGAGGCAATAGTCCCCATGTTAAATAAAGTAAAATGTATTTATGTGTATTCTTAGGTAGGTCGGCCCCACAAGTAACCTGGGCGACCTAGTGGTTGAGTTAGCTAACTCAATGGAAGAATATAAATAGAGAGCCGCCCTCCTCATTTGTCACACATTTCACTTGCTCTCTCATGTGCGCTTTAAGAGAGAGAGGAAGAGGAGGGACAAAGAGTTGTTGCAGAGATATTGTTCTTGGGTTATTTTATCTTGTCATCTTATCTTTGTGACAGAACTATTCTGAGGAATCTTGCGGGGTTTTATCCTTTATGGTTTCCCCAATGAAAATCTTTGTGCCTTGTGTATCTTGTGTATCTTTGATGTATTGTTGTGCTTGTTGTTCTTCAATATAAAGATCCTAAGTAAATTAACTTAGAAAAACTAACATGGTATCAAAGCCACCCTGAAAGAAGGCACTGTGCAGCCGAAATACATCTACAATGGCAACTATTGGAAATTAGGGTTTCATGCCTAAAAACCCTAGAACACTGAATTTAGTCATCTTATCACTTTTGTTATAACGTGAGATTGGAGAAGCCTCAGAAGCCAAAAATTTTACAGGCCAAAGACGAATTCGTACTGTACCTTTTGTAATAGTTTTAGCCTCAAATTCTGTATACTTCAGGAGATATGGTTCCTCCAAATTAGGGTTCCAACCTCCTCCAGAATATAGTCATAAATAGGTGACCTAGAGATAATTGCTATATCTAGGGCTAGGAAGGTCCAAACGAAATTTCGTCAGATGTTGCATGTAGGGCACGGACTGCAGTTTCTGTGGTCCTCTTTTCAAACCCAAAATGTGAAACAATGACACGTGGAACTTTGTACAAGTTCGTTATGATGAACAATACCCAAAACAGTCACCTTGGGAAACTCAGCATAATTCTCACTTGGAGAATCCATTTCTACTCTAACATGTGGGGTTGAAAAGAAGACATAGCATAGCGAGAAGTTTCAAACTATAAGGAGAAATTTTTTTAGAGATACAACAAAAGTAATATCAAAAAATTCTATAGAAGAAATTAGAAAAGTAGGGCTTCCTGTTTCGAAAGCTTCCCACCACTGTTTTCAGAAAATGAGTACATTGGAAAGCTTTCCTTGAAGAGGCCCATATTTATGTCCAATCAGAAGTTTGAAAATTTTGGGTTTTTTTTTGACAAACCCTAAATCAGCCAGCTCTGGAACTAAGTCGGACACCTCAAATCGGTAAGATCTAAATCTTTGTTATTTACATTTGAGGTTCTCATTTCAAAAATGACTAATCTAACCCAGCTTGATGACAAGCTTGGTGAAGCTGACAACTTCCGAGTATGGAAGTATAGGACCTCCGTGATCCTTAAAGAAAATGACTTGGATCAGTATTTTAGTAAGGAAGTTCTAAGAGCACAAGGGAGATGAGGCCAAGGCTAGAGCCAAAAGAATAATTGCATATTCTATCAAATATCATCTCGTCCCTCATCTGTCATCCTTGAAGACACCAAAAGGAAGCGTTCGATGCTATGACGAAGCAATCGAAGAAGAAGAAGAAGAGATTGTGATAACCACCTTGAATGGCCTCCCAAGCTCATGGGATTCATTCATTCTAGGAATGTGTGCCAAAAGGAAGTTGATTACCTTCAACATACTTTGGGAAGAGTGCACATAAGAAGAAGCTCGGCTCATAATAAGAGAAGAGAAGAGAAGATGGGAGCAACTGAAGATCAAGCTCTCACGATTCAAAGAAGATCGCTCAAGCAATGAGGAATATGAAGGACTCAACTCATGAAGAACCTCTTATCCATCTTAGTATTTGGATAAGAAATGATGTAGATGTGAATGAAGAAGATGATGAAGCTGAAGGCTCAAGAGGGAGTCTACCCACCAAACAAATAAAGATAAGTGTTCAATTGTTATTTCATGATATTGTTCAGTTGTGCACTTGTTTATATTCAGTTGATGTGTTATGCATGTTTGAGTGTTTGCATTTATACTACCGAATTACACATGATGGGTAAGAGTTCAATGATGTTGTACAACATTCCATTGCTACTTATCTAGATTGAAACCTATTTGTTGGCATAACATTGGGGTATAAGGCATCTAGAAGTTACTATATGTGTACGAGAGATGAATGAATGTTGTAGCATTGGCTAAATATAGTTGCATGACTATGTGACATATATTTGTTACTATTAATATGTTTTGGAAATTATGAGATGTTTCTAATCATGTAACTGAAATTGACTTGTAGATCATTTCGAAGAACAAGTAACGACAATTCAGAAGAGGAACCTGAAGCTTCCCGGGTCAAAGACACTATGGCGAAAGAAAGAGCTTCAGAAGAATATAAAGAGAATGGTAGATCCACCTTGAGAGATTATGACCATATTGGGCACGAGAAATAATCCAAGACGAAGAATAGTATGACGAGACTTCCAAAAAAAGTAAGAGTCCTCGGACACACTCTAATTATGTGACACTGTTGAGTGACGTCATTGATGCTGAGCCTTCCAACTATGAAGAAATAGCCAAGAAGAAAGGGAAGGAGATTATGATCAAAGAGTATCAGTTGATCAAGAGGAATGATGTCTAGGATGTGGTGTCGAGACCTGAAGAGAAGTGCATGGTGTCTTCCATATGGATCTACAAGATATAGGATGCAATAGATGGCAACATCGAGGGATATAAGGCAAGAGTTGTAGCAAGGGGTTTCTCACAGATAGAAGGTGTTAGAAACTAAGTTGCATTAATATGTGTTTCTAAATGAGCCACCAAAGATGAACAATCACTTATTCAATTTTTCAAGTTCAGAAGTCCTTACAGGCCTTCCTAGGCCCCTTTTTTTATTTATAACATGTTCATACCCCATGGGGAATTGTAATAAAATGAGTTAGCATGATGACTTTATGTCAAAGGTTTGGTTTCTTAGGACTTGTTCATTAATACATTATTCTAGGGTGTTTTTTCCTTGTTAATTATTTATTGTTTTTAAGCGATAAATAATTTTCGAGTTTTTCACCCAAACCTCCAAAGCTAGAATAATCGCATTAATTAATTAAGCCTTAGGAGGTTATTAAAACATATGTGTCGATGTATATTACCATGCTAATAATTATTTTGAGTCATTATGAACATGTCCTAAGTCCCCCATAGGTTTTTTTTAATTTCGAGAAATAAAAAATAAAAAATAAATTCCGTTTTTACAGGTTTATTTTTTATAAGTTAATTGTAGAAATGTAAAAAGTCATAAAATTGTGGCTAAGAGGTTGTTTTTACCACAGGAGTGCTCATTTTATAACTCAGAGCACCCACTTAACCCCTAGACCCACTTTCCTAAGTTTTCGAGTAATTATTCAACCTCAAAATTAATAATTACTCGAAAAACCCAAAAACCCAAGGAAAAATGAAATATTAAAAAATTCGGCAATTAAAAAAATAAAAAATAATTGCCAAAAAAGAGTTGGGTGACTTGGAAAATCATTTTGGCAAGTAGCCGGGCAAGAGAGACAAGTTAGATGTTGCCAATTCAGAGAGTTTTTTTAGTTTGGAACTTTCCTCTCCAAGTGGGGGCACAAATCCTAGGAGAGATGGAAGTTTGGGTGATGTGGATTCCAAAGTTTTGGAAGTTGCTTCTCATTTTGCATTTATCCAACTCATTCCAACCTTTCTCCAACCCACAACCAACTCACTCGGAGCTAGCACATCCTTGAGGAAATGCATTCCCCTCTCTTTGCCAAATTTCTATTTAAGCAGGAAACCTCTCTTCATTCTGGACAGATGATTTAGCCATTGAACCTCTACTATTGTGATATGTAATTTCGATTGTTGAGTTAATAAAAGGCTTTTAAGGCTAAAGACAGTGTGCTCTATGGTGTCTGGATGTGTTTTCATTGGTAATATTGAGGTAACCTATGGATTTTCTTAAGCTTGTATGTGTTCAGGATTTGTTGGTTTTGAATATAATTGTTTTTCTGATAATATAGGAAGTAATACTCTTGTGATTACTTATTATTGCAGAATGCTTATGAGTTTATGATTCTAGTTTGATTTCATATTTGTATTGAGCATTCATTATTAGATAAACATCGGCATTTAATCCCCATTTGCAAGGTTTTTGTAGATTTCTTTTACAGGATGCTTAAGCTGGAGTTTTGGATGAGCGTTTGAGCTCTACCTTCACTCCAAGTAGCTTTTGAAAAGAGAATTTCATCCCTCTAACAACACTTCGCGTATTCTTTCTTGCCTTTCTTTCTCCATCTTTCAAGCTTGGTGGTGCCCTTCCGTCACAAAATTTCAAGTCTTTTGGTTACTAATTTCTTTATTTTGCATATTTAAATCTCACTGAAGAATTGGAATATCTTAACTTTCTGATTTACATATACAATTTTTAAGTTTCAGATCTCATTATTAAAGTTATATTTTACAAGATTTGATTACAAGCAAGTACTAGTTTAATTCCTAAAATTTGCGTACTTAAATGTTCTTGATCAATTTTTTATGTTTTAACCTGATTTCCCATCATATTTAATAAAAATTTGTTCGCTTTTTTGCAGTAAAGATTGGTCTAATAAAGAGCCATTTTGGCGAAATTATAAAGATCTGAGTCAAACCAAAAGCCCCTCTTTCTCATACTTCTTCCATTGGCCATTTATCAAAGCCCTTTAATTGTAAAAACTTGTTGTTCCTATTCTACAAAGGAACACAAGTATCTCGTTCTTCTAGTCATTCTAAAAAAGAGAAGCAAGTGGGCAACCAAGTGCCCACACCCCATCCCCCCAGGGGGGGTTCACACTGTTTCATTTTTTCTTTTTTAGTTTTTCTTTGTTTTTTCCAGTTTATTTTAAGTTCCTAAAGTAAAATTAATCAATCCAGCTGTGTTCTCGGTAACGAGAGTATCAGCATTGAGATTTTAAAAACTCACCCTTAGCTTTAAAAAAAACTTAAAATATCCAAGACTTCAAGGCCCCGTATGCTCTACACCACTGCAGCTTGTCAGATCAATTGGTTGTATCAGAAAGGGATACGAGTTACTAGATTTAATAAGAAAATCCACACAATTGATTTTCTCGACAACTCGGGAGGTTGCAAAGGGTAACTACTACAGATTCAGGGAGCTACTCCAAGCAGGTTCATCATCGCCCCTTTGGACACTTGGTGTTACCGCTTTAGCACTCAGTTTGAATGGACTTGACTTGTTGGTCCAAACCCACAACTAACCAATGCCCTTAGTTACTCACTTAATAATCTTAAAATTCACTAATTGAGACAACCGCAATACTTCACGAGACTTCACTAGCAACCCTTACAGAAGCACTCCATTAGCACTGGTCTATTTTGGCAATCTTATTTATTTTTATGCTTAAGTTAATTTATGTGTTGTGTGGAATGTTATTTGATGTGCTAGTTATTTATATCATTGGTAGTTCATCTTAGTTGTGATATTTTATTTCATCTCATCTCCTAGACTAATTGTTTTATTTCATAGATTAAACACCATAGTTTATTTTACTAGGGACCACCCCCCTTGGCTTCACTAGGAGAGAGCTTAGATAGAGGAGTCAAGATCAAGTGACAGCACTTGACTCTTGCTTGGCCCCAAGGTCGCACCCAATGGCTTGAATATTTCTGCCATGTGACCCAAGGTGCGAATAAGGCGGCAACATTTTGGTGCCGTTGTCGGGGATAAGTCTTTTTATTCTCAAAATATGACTTTGAGTTTTTCTTTTTTGTTTTTATGCTTTGTTTGATGAATGTTAAAATTTGAATAATTTTACTTTAATCATCTGGTGACTCCACTATCTTTAACTTTACCAAGGCATTCAATAAGAAGAAACTCTGAAGGCTTGCTTCATTTCATCCCTGTACTTGAACAGGTCTATCATAGGAGGAAATGCAAGCTAGCTTCTTGTAGGATCCTTGAAAATATTAGGTCTGAGTCAATCCTTGGCATTCACCTTTTATTTGTTGATCCTCAATCAAGTAATTCATCTACTAGCATGGGCGATCTTTTTAAACCCCTGGGATTTATCGCCATTGCTAGTTATCCTCATCAAATCCCTGATAAAGCCATTGAGAAGGTTCCCTCTTTCCATGGTAATGATGCTATCACTGCTAAATCTCATCTGTTATTTTTTGCGCAGTGTTATGCCAAGTGGTGCCATAATGTGAATTCTGAAGATGTAAAGATGAGGCTCTTTGCCTTATCCTTAGAAGTTGATGCATTTGAATGGTTTTCTAATCTAGTCGATAATAGCTTCAAGACCTTTGCAGAGTTTGAGACAACCTTCAATTCAATATGGGGTGATAAGAAAGAGAACCGACACCTGTTAGCTGCCTTGACTAAGACTAAGAAGGAAGAAAATGAGACAATCGAGGATTTTAATAAAAAAATTCAATGATTTAGTTTCAAGACTATATAAAGATATTAAACCTCCTGATGCACCGATTCTCATCTACTACATAGAAGCCTTTGAAGGAGAAATGAGATACCAACTTAGAGACAAGGAGTTAACAACCCTTCAGGCTCTTATGCAAACTACTAAAAAAATAGACAGAAACATGCAAGCATCAAGAAAATCCAATCTACCTGGGTTTTCTAGAAGTAGTGTTTCCATTTCAAAATCACATGATTCTAAGGGAAAAACAGTTGAGCTAGAAGATAAAGATCAGACTAAGGATTCCATCAAGGATATAATAGAATTGATGAAACAAATGATGGTCAGCCACACTTCCCAACTGAATGCTTTCCAAAATAGGTTGATGACCATGGAGAAAACTCACATTGCTCAAAATCAAAGAAGTTTTCAACCAAATCCAAATCAAGAGTGGAAGAATAAGTATCCTCCCCAAGAGCAGATACCTCCTAACCAACTTGAATCAAACAACGTGGTTGATGAGGTTCCTCCCTATTGCAGGCCTTGTGAAGAATTCCATGAAGAATCTACTTGTCCAAAGTTTTGCTACATCATGGAACAAGAACAGATGGAGACAAGCAATTTTGTAGGTTATCCTAGATATCCTGAGTACATAAATAATACCAGGACGGTCCATCCCATCTCCAAAGAAAAGTGGAAACAAGTAAGGGAGTACAGTCAGGAGAAGGATAATGCTACAAAAAAATTTGGTGAAAAACCTACTCTTGAGCAGATCCTTGAGAAGTATAAAGGCGTGGCTTACCAAAGAAGAAGGAGTGTCATCCCAACTAGATCAGATCAACACATACCAAAGGTAAAAAAATCTTCCCGTGTAGATCTGAATATTGACTTGGGTAATTGGTTGTCTAGTGCTAAAATCCCTATCCCAGTAATTGAGATCCTAAAAATTCCTAGTGAAAGAGATATTTTCATGAAAACCTTAGAGGAACCTAAGGAAAAGAATGTTGAGAAACCTAAAGAAGAAATTACTGAAAAAATTAAGGAGAAGGTATCCAGCAAGGCAAAAGAGACAACTGTGAACAAACTAGTTGAAAGTCCTACTAAGAAACAAAATAATTTCAATGAAGATATTCCTATTGTTCTGCATAGTAGAGATCCCAACAAAGAAGATCATCATCCTTTATACATTTCGTTGATTGCAAATGATAGGTTGTTACACAATTGTATGCTTGATTCGGGTGCATCCTCTAACATCATGACCAAGAAAGTTATGGAGAAAATGGGTCTAAAGATAACAAGACCATATCAAAATGTGTGTGCCCTGGACTCAAGGGAAATTGATGTTGTGGGTATAATTTTGAATTTTCCAATCAAGTTAGCTGCCTACCCAAACATTGGTGTGACCATGGACATTGTAGTCATAGATGTACCTGATATCTGGGGAATGTTGTTTTCTAGGAATTGGGATGGCTCCCTTGGCGGATCTATCCAAATGGATTGGACCTATGCCATGATTCCAGCTTTTGAAGATGCACATGTCAAACTGTATAGGGAAAAGGAAAGGAAGTATCATGTTGAGGATCTTGATGAGCCTGATAATGAATACATCTGTAAGATAGATAGTTTGGGAAACCACGCCATCTATGCTAACTACCTTATACCCATCAGAGATAAAGCCAAGAATGAAGAAGTAGATGACCTATAGAGGATGAGTTTTGATGGGGCATTTTCTAAGTCAGGAAAAGGGGCAGGGATTGTCTTAACTTCATCATCAAACCAGAAGTTTAACTTTGCTTATAGACTTGAATTTGATGCATCTAATAATGTAGATGAGTATGAAGCACTTCTTCTAGGGCTTGAAGTTGCGAAGGAGATGGGCATTTAAGTATCAAAGGTGATTCAAACTTGGTTGTTTCCCAAGTCAAGAATTTGTTTGCTTGCAAATGTGGAAGACTAAAAAAGTATAGGAATGCTGTGTGGGACACCATGGAGTATTTCGATGCCTTAGACCTCATGGCAGTGCCTCATCTAGAAAATAGTGAGGTAGACAAACTAGTAGTGGCAGCTTCCACCTTAGAGTTCACTGAAGAGTTGATAGAGGGAAATGGGAAATTTGAAATAAATTTTAGGCCCTCTATACTAGATAACTTAAACCATTGGCAAGTGTTTAAAGATGATAAGCAGATTATAAACTTCATCAATAACATGAAAGAGTTTTCAGACTTTCAAGTCAGTTTTCAGGAGGAAGAATCCTACAAGGAGGAAGATGAGCAGCCTAGCAATCATGTTCCTCGGAAGGTGGTAGAATGGGAAAGAGCCTTTGATAGGAAGAACAGGTGTAAGAATAAAGAAAACATAAAACTAGAGGATTACATAGAAATAAATATTGGCACTGAAGAAGTGCCAAGAAAAAAAAATTGGGAAAGGGACTCCTGTGAAAGAGATAAATTATTTGATTGAGTTGGTAAAGGAGTTTAGAGACATGTTTGCTTTTACATATGATGAAATTAAAGCTTATCAAGATGATGTGTTTTAGCATACAATCCCATTAAAACTAGATCCCAAACCCTTTTGACAGAAGCTTAGAAGAATAAACCCCAAGTTAGCCCACATGGTCCAACAAGAGTTATAGAAAATGTTGGCATCAGGCATCATTGCTCCAACACGACATTCAACATGGTGCTCAAATTTGGTGGTGGTTAGAAAAAAGAATGGACAATTGAGGATATGCATTGATTTCTGAAATATGAACATCTCATGTATAAAAGATAACTATCCTTTGCCAGATATGGAAACCTTATTGTAAAGGGTGACAGGGTCAAGTATGATGTTTATGCTTGACGGGTTCTCTGGGAATAACTAAGTCTTGGTTAAGAAAAAAGATCAACATAAGACTACTTTCACTTCACCTTGGGGAACGTTTGAGTATTTAAGGATGCCCTTTGGTCTTTTGAATGCGGGTGCAACTTTCCAAAGAGCTATGGATTATGCTTTCAATGAGTTAATTGGAAATATAATTGAAATCTATAAAGATGACCTTACGATGTTCTCCAAATAAATATATGATCATATAGGACATCCCAAGAAAGTGTTTGAAAGATGCAGAAAGTTTGGTATTTCTTTGAATCCTGCCAAGTCAATTTTGGGTATAGATGAGGGTAAGTTGCTCGAACACATTTTTTCCAAAGATGGTGTGAAGATAGACGCTGAAAGAGTTGAAGCAATCAAGAAGGTTCCCTTACCTCATAACAAGAAATCCTTGTAGTATTTTAACGGTCAAATCAATTTCATAAGAAGATTCATACTGAATTTAGCTGAGTTAATAAAACCCATGCAGAAGTTACTTAAAAAAGATATTAAGTTTGAGTGGGATAGTGAGGGAAAAGAAACCTTTAGAAGCATCAAGGATTGCATAGCAAGGTCCTTAGTCCAAACTAGCCCAGATTATTCCAAAGGATTCCAAATTTTTTCCTTTGCCTCAAAAGATACTATTGTCGGAGTCTTGTTGCAGAAGAACAAAGAGGGTCAAGAACAACCAATTGCCTTTATGAGTAGGTCCTTACAGAATTCAGAGCTAAAGTACACTATAATGGAAAATCAGGCCTATGCCCTTATCAAGTACCTAAAACATTTTATAACTTATGTTGGGTACTCTAAAGTAGTTGGTTATGTTCCCCATTCAGCAGTAAAAGACATCCTATCTCAACAAGATTGCCTTGGTATTAGGGGAAAGTGGGTATCAAAGATCCAAGAATATGACTTAGAGACTAAATCCACCAATTTAATCAAGGGTCAAGGTCTCGCTAAGATGATGACTGAGGGAAATGAGTAGGCCTTAGGTATGATTTGTCAGAACAGTTCATTAGCCTTAGTCAGTTCAACAGAGCTTCAACGTCTTCAACAGCAACGGTGGTATTCAGATATAATTTTATATCTCCTCAACCTGACTTGTCCTGAACATCTAGTCGACCACAAGAGAAGGTCGTTAAGGTTACAAGTTTCTAAGTATTGTCTTACTCTAGATGGTTTGGGTTGGAAAAACCTCGATGGTCTCATACTTAGGTGTGTAGATGAAGAAGAGTCTAAGAAACTCTTAGAAGAATTTCACTCGGGATTTTACGGTGGTCACTTTGCAGCCAAAACTACAACCCACAAAATTCTTAGAGCATGATATTATTGGCCCACCTTATTCACTGATGTGCACAAGTCTATTAGAAATTTCCAGAAATCTCAACTATTCACAAGAAAACAAAAACTTGCTGCACTACCTTTAAAGCCAATAGTAGTTGAAGCCCCTTTTCAACAATGGGGTCTTGATTTCATTGGTAAGTTTAAGGATAATTCAAGTAATGGCTACACTTGGATTTTGACCGCAACCGATTATTTTACCAAGTGGGTAGAGGCCATACCTACTAAAGCAGCAACCGAAAAGGTAGTAATGGATTTCCTTAAAGGAAAAATCATTGCTAGATTTGGGGTGCCAGCCAAGATAACCACTGATAATGCCAAATCCTTCAGTTCAGTAGCCATGTCATCTTTCTGTTTCAAGTATGGTATTATCCTATCCCATTCCTTGAATTACTATCCCCAGGGAAATGCTCTTGCTAAGTCAAGCAACAAAAACTTAATGACCATCATTAAAAAGATTATTGGAGATAATAAGAGGTCATGGGATAGTAAAATCAAGTTTGCACTGTGGGCAGATATAATCACCGAGAAAAGTGCAACAAGAAAGTCTCCTTTTGAATTAGTCTACGACATGAATGTGACCTTACCAATTCATCTTCAATTACCAGTGTATCAGGTTCGACAAGAATCAGGATCAGATTAGGATGATTATCAGAGCAGGATTCATGAGTTGGTAGAGTTGGATGAAGTCGGGAGAAGGGCAGCTGATCAAAATATCAAAAGTCAGGACAAAGTCAAAAGAAATTTTGACAAGTCATCTAGATCTAAAAACTTTCAGAAGGGAGATATAGTATTGCTATGGGACAAGCGGAGAGAAAAGCCTGGCAAACATGGAAAGTTTCACAGTTTATGGATGGGTCCCTACATCATTCATGACATAGTCGGAGTTAATTCATTTCATTTAAGCGGCATGGATGGTAAAAAGTAGAATCTGGCAGTAAATGGGAAGCTTCTAAAGTTATTCTTCAGTGACAACATCTGATGCCCATGGGGGCATCTTTGTATCATGAATTTCTAACCTTTCCTATGCATTTTATTTTCTAGCTTAGATTTTGTATAATAGATTATTTTCATAAAAATTCTTTTGTTGTATATTATCTTGTATTATAGATTGCAACTTGTTATTTCATTTGATTATATATACATGTGACTGACTTATCTAAGTTTTGTGCAGGAACCAAAGATTCGAAGATTCTCGTATGATCAATTTTCACAAAGTTCAAATCAATCACATGTCCCACAGTTGGAGCCAGATGTTACCAACTAAGTTGCATTAAGTTGGATTTCTAAACGAGCCACCAAAGATGAACAATCACTTGTTCAATTTTTCAAGTTCAGAAGTCCTTGCAGGCCTTCCTATGCCCCTTTTTTAATTTTTAACATGTCCATACCCCATGGGAAATTGTAATAAAATGAGTTAGCATGATGACTTTATGTAAAAGGTTTGGTTTCTTAGGACTTGTTCATTAATGCATTATTCTAGGGTGTTTTTTCCTTGTTAATTATTTATTGTTTTTAAGCGATAAATAATTTTCAAGTTTTTCACCCAAACCTCCAAAGCTGGAATAATTGCATTAATTAATTAAGCCTTAGGAGTTTATTAAAACCTATGTGTCAATGTATATTACCATGCTCATCATTATTTTGAGTCATTATGAACATGTCCTAAGTCCCCTATATTACCTTCTTTTTTATAAGTTAATTGTAAAAATGTAAAAAGTCATAAAAGTGTGGCTAGGAGGTTGTTTTTGCCATGGGGGTGCTCGTTTTCTAACTCAGAGCACCCACTTAACCCTTAGACCCATTTTCCTAAGTTTTTGAGTAATTATTCAACCTCAAAATTAATAATTACTCGAAAAACCCAAGAAAAAATGAAATATTAAAAATTTCGACAATTAAAAAAAAGATAATTGCCAAAAAAGAGTTAGGGTGACTTGGAAAATCATTTTGGCAAGTAGCCGGGCAAGAGAGACAAGTTAGATGTTGCCAATTAAGAGAGTTTTTTTAGTTTGGAACTTTCCTCTCCATGTGGGGTCACAAATCCTAGGAGAAATGGAAGTTTGGGTGATGTGGATGATTTTTGGTGATGTGGATTCCAAAGTTTTGGAAGTTGCTTCTCCTTTTGTCTTTATCCAACTCATTCCAACCTTTCTCCAACCCACAACCAACTCACTTGGAGCTAGCACATCCTTGAGGAGATGCATTCCCCTCTCTTTACCAGATTTCTATTTAAGCAAGCAACCTCTCTTCATTCTGGACAAATGATTTGGGCATTGAACCCCTGCTCTTGTGATATGTAATTTCAATTGTTGAGTTAATAAAAGGCTTTGGAGGCTAAAGAAAGTGTGCTCTATGGTGTTTGGATGTGTTTTCATTGATAATATTGAGGTAACCTGTGGATTTTCTTAAGCTTGTATGTTTTTGGGATTTGTTGGTTTTGAATATAATTGTTTTTCTGATAAGATAGGAAGTAATACTCCTATGATTACTTATTATTGCAGAATGCTTATGATTTTATGATTCTAGTTTGATTTCATATTTTTATTGAGCATTCATTATTGGATAAACACCGGCATTTAATCCCCATTTGCAAGGTTTTTGTATATTTCTTTTACAGGTTGCTTAAGCTGGAGTTTTGAATGAGCGTGTGAGCTCTACCTTCACTCCAAGTAGCTTTTGAAGAGAGAATTTCATCCCACCGGCAACACTTCATGGATTCTTTCTTGCCTTTATTTCTCCATCTTTCAAGCTTGGTGATGCCCTTCCGTCACAAAATTTCAAGTCTTTTGGTTACTAATTTCTTTATTTTGCATCTTTAAATCTCACTGAAGAATTGGAATATATTTACTTTCTGATTTACATATGCAAGTTTTAAGTTTCAGATCTGATTATTAAAATTATATTTTACAAGATTTGATTATAAGCAAGTACTAGTTTAATTCCTAAAATTTGCTATCTTTAAAGTACTTAAATGTTCTTGATCAAATTTTTATGTTTTAACCTAATTTCCCATCATATTTAATAAAATTTTGTTCGCTATTTTGCAGCAAAGATTGGTCTGATAAAGAGGCATTCTGGTGAAATTTTGAAGATCCGAGTCAAACCAAAAGCCCCTCTTTCTCATACTTCTTCCATTGGTCATTTATCAAAGCCCTTTAATTGTAAAAAGTTGTTGTTCCTATTCTGCAAAGGAACACAAGTACTTCTTTCTTCTAGTCATTGTATGAAAGAAAAGCAAGTGGGCAGCCAAGTGCCCACACCCCATCCCCCCAAGGGGGTTTCGCACTGTTTCATTTATTTATTTATAGTTTTTCTTTATTTTTTCCAGTTTATTTTAAGTTCCTAAAGTAAAATTAATCAATCTGGATGTGTTCTCGGTAATGAGAGTATCAGAATCGAGATTTAAAAAATCACACTTAGCTTTAAAAAAACTTAAAATATCCAAGACTTCAAGGCCCCGTATGCTCTACACTACTGCAGCTTGTTTGATCAGTTGGTTGTATCAGAAAGGGATACAAGTTACTAGATTTAATAGGAAAATCCACACAAGTGATTTTCTCGAGAACTCAGGAGGTTGCAAAGGGTAACTACTATAGAGTTAATGGGCTACTCCAAGCAGGTTCATCCTCGCCCCTTTGGACACTTGGTATCACCGCTTTAGCACTCAATTCGAAGGAACTTGACTTGTTGGGCCAAACCCACAATTAACCCACACCCTTAACTACTCACTTAATAATCTTAAAATTGACCAACTGAGACAACTGTAATGCTTCACGAGACTTCACTAGCACTCCATTAGCATTGGTCTATTTTGGCAATCTTATTTATTTTTATGCTTAAGTTAATTTATGTGTTGTGTGGAATGTTATTTGATGTGCTAGTTATTTATATCATTGGCAATTCATCTTAGTTGTGATATTTTATTTCATCTCGTCTCCTAGACTAATTGTTTTATTTCATAGATTAAACACCATAGTTTATTTTACTAGGGACCACCCCCCTTGGCTTTGCTAGGAGAGAGCATAGATGGAGGAGTCAAGATCAAGTGACAGCACTTGACTCTTGGTTGCCCCCAAGATCGCACCCAGTGGCTTGAAGATTTCTACCACGTGACCCGAGGTGCGAATAAGGCGGCAACAGAAGGCATAGACTACAAGAAGACAATTGCACCAGTTACGAGGTACACTTCCATTAGATCCATACGTGCAGGTATGAGATGGGAGATACAAAAGTTGGATATCCAGACAACATTCTTGATTGGTGTAATCGAGGAGGAAGTGTACATAGAGTAGTCACTGGGAGTCGAGAAATATGACAAGCAAACTGATGTGTGCAAATTAAAGAAGGCCTTGTATGAGCTCAGAAGGCACCCATGGGTTAGAAAATACAGTTACATGAGGAGCTGGAAGATCACCTAGAGTGATGAAGATCTTAACCCTTTTTACAAGGTTGAATATGAAATCCTATAGAGGACAACAAGCTCATAGATAGGTGCAAGAGGAACTTTTCAACAAAGTTCAAGAAAGAGGATCTTGGTATCCAATGACCTTAGATGGATACATAAAAGATAAGTAGCAGAGGAATCTACTTGTCACTCTAGTACAGAATGTTTCGATACATAGAGTACAAAATACAAAGGGAGGATGATACTCCGTTTCAGAGGGAGTGATTGCAGAAGATCCTCAAGTTCGACATGATATAGCAGGATGGCCAACTTACTGATGGCCCTAGGATTTACTGATAGTAAAGCAGAACTCAACCTTTGCTTCAAGGTTGAAGGCGAAAGACTAGTGATGCTCCTGCTATATGTCAAGACTTGTTCTTGACAGATGAAGAGGAACTCATTAAAGATGCAAGAAGGAGACTTGCTACAGAGTTTGAGATGAAAGACCTAGGGATGATGCACTGCTTCTTTGGCGTGGAGGTGTGGCATAATGCGGATGGGATTTTCCTTGGTCAAGGAAAGTATGTAGTGGAGATTCTAAAGAAATTCAGAATACTGGACCGCAAGGTGATAGCCACACCTATGGCATCAAACTTGAAGCTATTGCGTGATGCTTCATCAGAGTCGGTTAATGCCACAATGTTGTCAGATGATTAGCTCATTGATGTATCTGATGAATATGAAGCCAAACATATGCTTTGTTGTGAACAACCTGAGCAAGTTCCTGGCGGATCTAAGACATGTTCACCTGGTTGTTGCAAAGCTTGTAGTGAGGTACCTAAAGGGTATAGTTGAGCATGGGCTCAAGTATGATACGAATCAGAAGAATAACCTACATGGTTATGTTGATTCAGATTGAGCAGGTAGCACCATTGAGAAGAAGAACACTTTGGGTTGCTTCTTCAGTTTGAGATCCAGTATGGTCTACTGGTTTAGCAGGATGGAGTCCTGCATGGCACTGAGTACAATCGAGGAAAAATATGTTCCCACTTGCTCGACTATTTGTGAGGCGGTATGTGTATTTTGAAAGCTATTATTCAATTTGATTGATCCGACTTGCATTTTTTATGATGCAGATAGGAGCAATGAAGCTCCAGTATGTGATCCAGATTGAGACCTATGGGGAGTGATGAGTTCTAGCATAGCTAGTGAGACAGGTTTTCTAAGCGTAAAATCCTGGCAAAGCTCATAGGTTGCTCAGACGTAATCAGTCCTGTAGGTTGTCCTCGGATGTAATCAGTCCCGATGAAGCTCGCAGTTTATTCTTGGATGTAATCAGTCCCGATGTTATTCTATGCTAGAAATATCCAAAGTGAAGCTTGAGTACTTCATACAAGACATGGCGTGATCTAGAATGAGATTCTAGCATAGTTAGAGAAGACAGGTTGTCTGAGCGTAACATCTTGGCGAAGCTCGTAGGTTGCTCAGACGTAATCAGTCATGTAGGTTATCCTTGGATAAGTCCTGACAAAGCTCGTAGGTTGCTCAGACGTAATCAGTCATGTAGGCTATCCTTAGATAAGTCCTGGCAAAGCTCGTAGGTTATCCTTGGATGTAATCAGTCTTGATGTGTTCTATGCTAGAAATAGTTGATGCATGATATCTCACATGGGAAATGAGACAGGTTGTTCAAGCGGGAAAAATCCTGGTGTAGCAGGTTGCTCAAATGTAATCAGTCCTATGACGGGTTATCCGAATGTAAATACTAATCCCTGGCGTGGTATGCAGCTTATTCGGATGTAATACACCCAATTAGTTGTCTGAGTGTAAATATTGAGCCTTGCCGTGGTACGCAGGTTACTCAGACGTAATATATCCCGAAGGTAGTCTAAATGGAAAAGATCCTGGATGCAGGTTGTTCATATGTAATACCTTGAGGTTGACTAGAAGAACGTAAAAAGGTTCTGGTGTAGTAGGTTGTTGGGTCATAATTAGTCCTACTGTATATATATGACATATATGAAGTTCCCATGTTGAGATGATAAGGTCTTAAAGCACGAGGAGGTGCACCTAAGCGATTCTACTTTTATAACATAGGTTGAGCATGCAGAGACGTAATGCACTCAATTGTGCTCCTTGAAGGTTCTCACATAGTGGTAAATGCAAAATTGTCTTGGTGACATCCTAACATGTTCCTAAGTTGATAGAACAAAGGTGGTCTGCATCTGAGTTGTGATCTGTGTGCTTTGTTTTGTTTTTTGCAGGACAAAAGAGATGGTAGGAAACGCAGGTTATTGTAGTGGCAATGTAAAGAAGGTCCTGGACTGTACCTACGTGATGACCAAGAGATGATGGTAGGAAACACAGGTTGGTGCAGTGGAAATGTAAAGAAGGTCATGGAATGTACACAATGATACAATGAGAAGACGATAGGAGACACAGGTTATTGCAGTGACAATGTAAAGAATGTTCATGGTCTATACTTATGCGATGGCTTGCTTGTGGATATGATGAAGACCTAGATGAGGTCTAGGCCTACATCCATCATGAAAAAGGGTTGGCTCTGTAGAAACTTCCTATGACGGATAGATGCGACAGATTGGACAAGATGAGAACAATGGTAGCAACGACGATGATGACTCAATGACAATGACCAGATGTGTTGATGACTGTGGCAAGAGAATACCTTCCCAGTTAAGAGGGAGTGTTGTTGTATTTGTAACTTCATAAGATATTCTGATGTATATTATCATTGTATATTGTTGTACTCCCATTGGGGATTTGTGTTAACACTTAACGAGATCTAATCATTGTGTATGGTCAATGAGGTAAACCCTCCATTGTAAGTCGGGGCAATAGTCCCCATGTTAAATAAAGTAAAATGTATTTATGTGTATTCTTAGGTGGGTCAGACCCACAAGTAACCTGGGCGACCTAGTGGTTGAGTTAACTAGCTCAACAGAAGAATATAAATAGAGAGGCGCCCTCCTCATTTGTCACACACTTCGCTTGCTCTCTCATGTGTGCTTTAGGAGAGAGAGGAAGAGGAGGGATAGAGAGATGCTGTAGAGATATTGTTCTTGGGTTATTTTATCTTGTCATCTTATCTTTGTGATGAAACTATTCTGAGAAAGTTTGCAGGGTTTTCTCCTTTATGGTTTCTACGATGAAAATCTCTATGTCTTGTGTATCTTATGTATCTTTGATGTATTGTTATGCTTGTTATTCTTTCATATAAAGATCTTAAGTAAATTAACTTAGAAAAACTAACAGCTCGTACATTTACTTTCTTGAAAGTTGTAAAGCTGGCATGTGGCTTGGTTTCCTGGAGTTTTAATAAGCAATAATTTATTTTTCCTATTTTTGTAATATAACAATAAATAAGTAAAAATATGGTCTCCTTAATAGGGATCAACACAATTATGGTTTTCATACAATTCCAATGATTTTCATGTAGCCTATTATGATGAACTGCAAGGTGTTTTCTTTGAGAATGTAGTTCAAGGTGTTTTCTTTGAGAATGTAGTGCATGTGTATTGCTCTACCAATATCCGCTCCTCTCTTGATATAAAACAAAAAATCTTTTGACTTTTTGTTCATCATGGCATTTGTAAATGTATAAAGTTACTAGCATCAGATGTTATGTTGAAAAGTTGATTTCCATAATTAGGTAGGGGTATGCATGTACTCTCATTGCATGTCAAAAAAGACCAAAGTTAACTGCATTGGGTATAAATGCATAAAGTTAACTACATGGGATGTTATGCAGAAAAGTTGACTTCCATAATCCACTGGGGATGTGCATGTAGTCTCATTGTCTTGCCTTGGAGCCTTCCATTTCAATTGGGCACTTATTGATGTCTATGACAGACTTGGCTAGGGACCAATTTGAAATCTGCAACTATGATGTATATACTATGTGAATTAGAACACTGGAAAGCAGTTTTCTATATTTGTTATGGCTAGTGCCATTTAAAATTTTCCTTTTGCTTATTCAATTATTTCTAATTCAATTGACTTTCGTAATTACCAACTCGATTTCAATCCTTGGGCTCTTGCTAGTGTATTAGTTATTTGAAACTTAGGAGTATTATCCACTACATATCAATTGTACTCGTATGTGAAATTACAAGTCACTTGACACACTCTTCAAACAAATTGTTATATATTTTACTAAGCCTTAGAAAGACATCTTAAGCAAATTTTTACTCCCTCTCTTAAAATATTGAAAACATATTAACAAAAAGAATTATCTTCAACCCTTTTAAATAAATTGTTTTAATTAAAACACAGTTAAAAAATTCAAAATTTGGTTTTCATAATCAATTATATTTATAGGTGTAAACTTTTTTGGTCAAATGGCGATGGCCTCTAGATTTCTCTTCTTTGGGAAATGAACACAGACGTGATCAAAAGAGAAGATAAAGATCTATGTAGGAAAAATAGTCATGCAATGTTGTTGCATTTAAGTTGTTGCTAGATGGAGACAACCTATACATGCATTGTTCAGTGGTTTGGTAGTTAGTTCCTTAATTGGCTTCAAAAAGGGAAGATCAATCGGAAGAAAAATACTATTTCTTAAATTTCTTATGCTTTAAGCTAATGTTGTTTTCTTACATAATAGAGTGTACATGCCTCCTGAAATTTGTTGTTTCCAAGCATTAACATAGATCATTTTCCCTTCTTAGCAATGAACTTTGATCAGGAACCTAAATTTGTTTCAACAACGTTGTTGACCAGGTGTCTCATCCAACTAGCTCTTCTTGTTTGCAATGGAACCACTCTTCTAAGTTGAATTTCAGCTCTATAGTGCATGGTAGGAATATTGTTTTTGAAAACAATACAAAATAAAATATCTCAACCTCAAGTTGAACATATGACTCTTTCCAAAATGTTATGGAAATACATTTGTTGCTTCTCACAATCATCATGTTTATTTATTTATTTATTATGTTTCTGTTGTATATGCAACCTCGCTTTGCCCTTCATGGCAATGCACAATAACATGACAATGGCGTTGTTGTTTGCTCCATGTGATTTTACTCATAATTCTCAACAACATGAAATTTGTTGCATGCCTCTTGCTATGAAGGTGCAAAGTTACAATGTTTTCTTCCAAATATTTTTTCCAAAATGCTTGTAGCAGTTCACTGATTTGGAAAAGAAATGCATACTCTGTAAATGCTTATGGATTTCACGAATTCATATGATGTCGTTTTATAATTTATGGACTTATGTTTTGGAAAATGATAATATTTTGCAAATGTGTTTTGCACTCAATATAATGTATCATGCATTCTTTGTAAATGTGTAATTTTTAAAGCTGCATCGTTTCCAAAATGCTTATGGAAATACATCTCTTGCTTCTCGCAATCATCATGTTTTTTATTATGTTTTTGTTGTATATGCAACCTCACTTTGCCCTTCATAGGAATGCACAATAACATGACGACGATGTTGTCATTTGCTCCAGGTCATTTTATTCATAATTCTAAAAAATGGAAATTTGTTGCAAGTCTAGTTACAGAGGTGCAAACTTACAATGTTTTCTTCCAAATATTGTTTTCAAAATGCTTGTAGCAGTTTTCTAATTTGGCAAATGATATTTTCCAAGTTTCATACTTTGTGGATGCTTGATTAATTGCATAAGTTCATGGGTTATCTCTTAAGAATTTTTTTGCATTGTTTTTTCTCAATAGTTCAATTGCCGTGTAAAGACCAAATTAAAAGTTCGATATTTCGCCATCAAATATGTTTTTGCTTGTTGCAAATGTTGGTACTAGCTTCTACTTTCTGCTAGACACTGCTACCACATCCTTCCAATTCGTCCATTACTGTCGTGTCACGAACATTACCACTCTTGTTATTATAAAATATAAATATATACCTAAAAACTTTAAATTTGATTATTAATAAAACTTGAAACTTTATTAAGAATATATAACTAGATTGAAGCTGAACCAGAGGGGTTGGACACCAAGATGGTGGAGGAGATAGGCGATTCCTTGCCTACCCGATCAGAAGCCTTTGATAGGCTAATCGCCAATCATGCCAAGCGATCTGGGAAAAGAGAGGTGTCCAAATTCGTCAAGCGAATAGAAGATGTGCCGGAGGTAGCCCTCCCTCCGGAAGAAACGATCCGGGTAGCCCTATCTCTGTCAGATCGGGCTCTGATTGGGCAGTTCACGGGGTTGTGGCCCTCGCCCAAGTCCACCGATAGCTGGGTTCAGAGGAATTGGCGACCGCTTATAACCAAAAACGTGGCCTCCTATGCCATCGGAAGGGGATACTTCCTCTTTGACTTCGAATCGAAAGATGACAAAGACTTAATCTTCAGGAATGGGCCCTACTTCATGGGGCCGCAAGGTCTTTACCTCAACGGATGGTCGCCAGACTTTGACCCTGAAGCCGATACCCCCAAAGCTGTCCCAGTCTGGGTCAGACTGCCCAATCTACCTATGCACTGCTGGAATCCCAAATCCCTACAAGCTATAGGGGATGCACTGGGAAATTATATCGACATGGCCAGTCCAAAGGATCAATATGCTTGTGCCCGCATCTGTGTGGAGGTCGACCTCGAAGCCGGGCTGCCAGAAGCCATAAACCTCACGGTGGGAAACTAGTCTCACATTCAGAAACTGGACTATGAAAAACTCCCCTTCAGGTGCAGAGGGTGCCACGAGTACGGGCACTTCATCCGAAACTGCCCCAAAACTCCAGTCCAGCAGGAGAAGGGGGAAGGATGGCACAGGGTGAACAGATCTAGAGCTAAAAACCAAAATGGTGGGGGTCCTAAGAAAGGTGAGGGAAGTGGCCCATCCGGAATATCCCAGGAGCCCCCAAGCTCTACAGAACCAGTGGAAGCAAGGGAGGAACCCTTAGAAACAGAAGACAGATCTAGCCCTGAAAAGAGCAAGGAACCGGAAACAGTCATCTTAGACCAAGGAAGAGACAATGAGGAAGACACAGTGGAAACCAAAGCAGGAGAGAGTCAGGGTAAATCCGATGAAGAACCAGAATCGGAAGAGGACGAAGAGGAAGAAGGGGAAATTGAAATAACAACCCCAAGGTGGAACAAAACAAAAGGAAGGAAATCTAGGAGAGAAGTTCAGGAGAAAGCAACATACAAGGACATGATGCAAGGTTCCCAGCCAACCTTGGAAAAGATGTTGAAAAATCCAAGAAATACTCGTCAGCAAGGGCATGCCTCGAAAGGGATGTCTTCAGCCCAAAAAAGTAAGTAATGAGGACAATTTCCTGGAACTGCAGAGGGCTAGGAAGCAAAGGCAAGGAAGAAGCCATGCTAGATCTTATCTCTCTCCATCATCCGGACATTCTGCTAATTCAGGAAACCAAATTGGAGGATACAGCATTCCTCCAAACTTGTAAAAAATTTTGGAAAAAAAAAGGTGCTGCTGCTCTAAGCTCTAGAGGAGCGTCTGGGGGTATAGGAACCCTCTGGGATGAAAGCAAATTTGAAGCAATAGTCATCAAAAACAGCACTCATTGGATCCTCACAGTGCTGAAGCATAAAGACTCCAATTCTCTGGTAAGTATAGTTAATTTATACGCTCCTAATTCTTATAGCGAAAAAATAAACTGCTGGAATCTTCTCTGTGAAGAACGAAACAATCTGCAGGGTAATGTCATATTGGCCGGGGATCTGAATCTCATCCTCAGCCAGAATGAAAAAAGAGGGGGTTCTAACTCCACAGATCCTATGAAAGATATAGTTGAAGACATCATCTCGACCTGGGGCCTCGTAGATATCAAGCCAACTACTGGGAAATACACCTGGACCAATAGGCGGTTTGGCCCGGGGCACATAGCGGCCATACTTGATCGATTCTTGATTCAAGACTCCTTTCTTCTTCAAGGCCTGATTATATCCTCCAAAATCCTCTCCCTTGGAGGATCCCATCATAAACCCATCCTCCTGGAAATGATCCAAGAAAAAAACCTGGGTCCCATTCCTTTCAAATTTAACCCATTGTGGGCCAAGCGAGATGATTTCCTCCAGATCGTTGCAGATTCATGGGCCCATCCGGTCACTGGTTCTCCCTTCTTTGTTTGGGAGGAGAAACTGAGGAGGCTCAAAAAAACTCTGAAATGCTGGCCCAAGGCTCTCCCAAATCCTAACTCTGCCAAAATTCAAGCTGTCCACGAGCTGGAGGCGCACCAGGCAGAGATGGAAGACAAAGACGTGACACAAATGGACATCCAGAAAGAGACATCGCTGCAGATGAACCTTCACAAGGCGTGTAGAGAGGAGGCTGAGTGGTGGCGCCTCAAGTCCAGATGCAAATGGTTAAAGGACGGTGACAGAAATTCAAGCTATTTCCACAAATTGACAGAGGTCAGGAAAAACCAGAACAATGTCCGGGAGATCCAAGTCAATGATAAGGTTATCAATCAATTTGAAGAAATAAAAACTGAAGCCTCAAACTATTTCAGCGAGCTGTTCAAAGAACATCCTGTCACCAGCGATGCTCAATTGCTGAGCCTTGTCCCCACTTCTATAACACACATAAATAATGATTGCCTGACCCAGGCCATCACGTTGGAAGAAGTCAAAGAAATAGTTGACAGCATGGAGGAGGATAGGTCCCCAGGGCCAGATGGGTACAATGTGAATTTTGTAACTCTCTGCTAGGACATAGTGAAAAAAGATCTACTGAGAATGATCAGGAAGTCTTAGAGCTGCAATAAGATTGGAGGAAGCACGAATTCAGCCTTCCTGGCCCTCATACCAAAGGAGAAAGACGCTAAGACTTTTGACAGGTTCAGACCAATCTCTTTGTGTAATATAGGGTATAAAATTATTACTAAGCTTATGGCCTCAAGACTAAAGCACATCCTGCTAGCCATTATCCTGGAGAATCAGGGAGGATTCATCAAAGGACGGATAATATGGGAGAATATCACTTTAGTGCAGGAAGCCATCCATTCTAGCCTGAAGAATGGAGACAAAGGAATGGCGGTAAAATTAGACCTGGCGAATGCTTTTGATAGAGTTAGCCACCCTTTCCTCCTCCAGGTAATGCAGAGATTCGGCTTTGATCCCAAGTTTATCTCCTGGGTCAAGGCTTGTATCAGCAAACCTTGGATTGCCCCTCTGGTTAACGGGAGAGCTGCCCCCTTTTTCCAAGCTTCGAGAGGCCTGAGGCAAGGTTGCCTGCTCTCCCCCCTACTCTACGCCATCCAGGCCTCGATTCTCAGCTTTCAAATGGAACAAGCCAGACTAGAGCAGGAGCTGCCAGGCATTAAGCTGGCAAGAGGAGTTAGAGATATAAACCACTCTCAGTTCGTCGATGATACTATTCTAATGGGAGGAGCCAGCTAGATCATAGCTCGCCGATTCAAAGCTGAACTGAACCATTATTGCCAGGCCTCCGGTAGCAAAATTAATCTCAGGAAGAGTCAGATCTTTGGATGGAACATTAATCCGAGGGAAATGTCAGATTTAACCAGAATTTTAAATATGAATGGATCAGTAAGTTGGGACTCATTCAAGTATCTCGGGGTGCCTATTGTCAAAACCAAGTCCAAGTCCTCGGACTGGAACCCCATAGTGGAAAAAATAAAAAATAAAATAACAGGTTGGGGGACAGCGTGGCTGAATCTAGCAGGGAAGGTTGTTCTAATTAAAGTTGTCCTGAACAGTTACATGCTATATCAATGCTCTCTGCTACTAGCTCCAGGCAAAATCATAAACCAGATAGAGGCATCTCTGAAGTCCTTTCTATGGAACGGGGGGAACAACGGAGGTAGTAAAAAGTACTCTCTGGTAAGCTGGAAGACAGTTAAGCTGCCCAGAAATGAGGGAGGTCTACAAATTAGAGACCTCCATTATCAAAATTTGGCCATTGGGGCCAAATTACTCTGGAATATGCTCCAATCTAAGCCATCCTGGTGTAGCAGGGCTCTTAAAGCTAAATATTTTCCAGGCTCAAGGATGAGATGCCTGGAAGGAGACAACGTGAAGGGTAAAGGGTCCCCCATCTTCAGGCTGTGTAAAAAAGCGCTGTCCCAAGTCATAGAAAAATTATTCTGGATACCCGGTAATGGCAAGAGCATAAATTATTGGAAGGACTCGATCCTTGGTAACATCCCTCCCAGCCTGCCCCGTTTACAATCTTGGATGGAGGCGAGAGAATTAACAATGCTCTGGAGTATTTCAGAATGGGACGAGAGCCAACCAAATCGCTGGTTATCGTGGAAGCTGCCGGACTATCCAGAAGGGCTGGAAATTGAAAAGCTGAAGCTGATCGACCACTTAGCAGGGATAGCACCGATCACCAAAAGCCTGAAAGATAGGTGTGGCTGGGGAAACAGATCTGGAAAATACACCACGTCTGAGGGTTATAAAACGTACGCAGCAAATTACTTGGTGCCAGCGAACCCAGTAGTATGGAACCACAATTGGATAACCAGAACGCTCCCTAAGATAGATGTGTTCACGTGGACTCTGCTTCATTTTCGGCTGCTGACTGGAGAAAACCTGGAGAGAAGGGGGATCGCAGGCCCCTTCAGATGTCCTCTATGTGCTGTTAATTCAGAGACCATTTCTCATCTCTTTTTTAATTGCCCTTACTCTGTTTCAATTTGGAATGAAGTAATAATAATGAAAGATGATGGGTTTTCCTGGAATGGGAATAATCAAGACTTCTTCATTCATTGGGATAGAATGTACAAGGGCGAGATGGGGGGGAAAAACGGTGTGAGAGCTTGCTGGCAGAAATTGCCGAAAATTGTTTGCTGGTGCATCTGGTTAGAAAGAAACCAGAGAATCTTCTAGAACAAGAGTCAACCAGCATGGCAGGTGAGTGCCAAAATCAAAGCTCTTCTCGGCGAGGTGGTAAGAAACACCAAGATTCCGCCTAATAAAGCTGAGCTGTCCGAACAAGAAAAACTATGGACTCAGAGTTTCAAGATCCAAGAAAAGAACAGCAAAGTCATTAAGAAATTGGAAAATTGGGAAATCAGATTGGACAATTCCCAATTCGAAAACTGGTTAAAAGAAAGAAAGTTATTTAAACTGTTTTTTGATGGCGCCTCCAAAGGGAATTCGGGAGAAGCAGGGGGCGGAGGAGTCATCATAAATCCCACAGGCAAAGTGGAAATCGAATACTCTTGGAATATTGGACACGAGACAAATAATATGGCTGAAGCATATGGGCTCTGGCAAGGCCTTAAGCAGGTGCAAAAGGTAGGAGCAGACGAAGTTGTGGTTATAGGAGACTCGAGGCTAATTATCCAAGCAATGAGAGGTGGAAGAAGGGGCAAAAATGAGCGGATGGAAAGGCTGCTTAAAAGAATTAGAGATACGGTTAAAAGGTTCAGGAAGATCGAATTCTATCATGTTCTCAGGGAACTTAATATGAAGGCGGACAAAGCAGCTAATAATTTTATAAACTTAGAGTGCTTTGAAATCAAAGTTAACTCAATGATTAAGATGGAAATCCCACCTTAAATTCTGTCTAAGGATGGGGAGATTGATTGGTTTGTTGTACTCTTGATCAGCGCCTTTTAGCTGAACCTTCTATATTAATATAACCGTTTTTGTGAAAAAAAAAGAATATATAACTAGATTTTTATTAAATAAACACACACACACTTTACATTTTAGCATTAATAAAATTTGAAACTATATGAAGAATATATAACTCGATTTTTTTATTAAACAAAATATACATAGTGTTTGTTAGGAAAAACATATTTGAGGAAACATTATTATTTTCCACAACACTAATATTTTTCCAAAAGAGAAAAAAATATGTAATCACAATCCTAGAATGAAATGTAATTTATTTAAAGGGCTACTGTTTAATACATTGAACAAAAGGTAATTAACTAAGATAATTGATTTCATAATTATTTATTTAATTTTAATAAATCTCAACATTTCCTCTTGTTTGACTTTGATAAACCTCTGATAAACCCCTAGAAGAATTGCAAACACATATAGGGCAGTGAAACACGAACAACAACATTGCCCACTAGAAATAGGTTCATACCCAGATGGATAATGCAGCCTTTCCCCATTAGAAAGAGGTTCAAGCACAATTAGAAAGGGTAAACATGTTTTGGAGATAAAGATCTCTGTAGGAAAAATAGTCATGCAATGTTGTTGCATTTAACTTGTTGCTAGATGAAGACAACCTATACATGCATTGTTCAGTGGTTTGGTAGTTAGTTCCTTAATTGGCTTCAAAGAGGGAAGATCAATTAGAAGAAAAATACTATTTCTTAAATTGCTTATACTTTAAGCTAAAGTTGTTATCTTACATAATAGAGTGTACATGCCTACTGAAATTTGTTGTTTCCGAGCATTAGCATAAACTGTTTTCCCTTCTTACTAATGAACTTTGATCACGAACCTGAATTTGTTTCAACAACGTTGTTGGCTAGGTGTCTCATCCAACTAGCTCTTCTTGTTTGCAATAGAACCACTCTTCTAAGTTGAATTTCATGCTCTATAATGCATGGTAGGAATATTGTTTTTGAAAACAATACAAAATAAATTATCTCAACTTCAAGTTGAACATAGGACTCTTTCCAAAATGCTTATGGAAATACATCCGTTGCTTCTCACAATCCTCATGTTTTTTATTATTATGTTTATGTTGTATATATAGCTTTGCTTTGCCCTTCATGGCAATGCACAATAACATGACAATGGTGTTGTTGTTTGCTCCATGTGATTTTACTCATAATTCTCAACAACGTGAAATTTGTTGCATGCCTCTTGCTATGAAGGTCCAAAGTTACAATGCTTTCTTCCAAATATTTAATCCAAAATGCTTTAGCAGTTCACTGATTTGGAAAAGAAATGCATACTCTGTAAATGTTTGATTTCAAAAGAAATGCATACTCTGTAAATGCTTGATGGATTTCATGAATTCATATGATATCGTTTTATAGTTTATGGACTTATGGTTTGGAAAATGATAATATTTTGCAAATGTGTTTGGCGCTCAATATAATGTATCATGCATTCATTGCAAAATGTGTAATTTTTAAAATTGCATGGTTTCCAAAATACTTATAGAAATACATTTCTTGCTTCTCACAATCATTATGTTTTTTATTATGTTTTTGTTGTATATGCAACCTCACTTTGCCCTTCACAGGAATGCACAATAACATGCCAATGATGTTGTCATTTGCTCCAAATCATATTATTCATAATTCTCAACAACTTGAAATCTCTTGCATGCCTCTAGCTACAAAGGTGCAAACTTACAATATTTTCTTCTAAATATTATTTTTCAAAATATTTATAGCAGTTTGCTAATTTGACAAATAATATTTTCCAAGTTTCATACTTTATGAATACTTATTAATTGAAATAAAACTTTAAATATATATTTAATAACTTTAAATTTGATTATAAATAAAACTTGAAATTTTATTAAGAATATATAATGGATTTTTATTAAATATATCCTTCATAAAATTTCAAATTTCATTTATGCTAAAATATATAACGACTTTACATTTTAGCATAAATAAAGTTTATTAAATATATCCTTCATAAAATTTCAAATTTCATTTATGGTAAAATATATAACGACTTTACATTTTAGCATAAATAAAATTTGAAACTTTATGAAGGATATATAACTAGATTTTTTACTAAATAAAAAATCAATATTTAACAAAATATACCTAGTGTTTGTTAGAAAAAACATGTTTAAAGAAACATTATTATTTTCAACTAACACTAATATTTTGCCAAAACAGAAAAATATATATCACCATCCTAGAATGAAATGTAATATATTTAAAGGCTACTGCTTAATACACTGCACAAAAGTAATTAACTAAGATAATCGATTTCATAATTATTTATTTAATTTTAATAAATCTCACCATTTCCTCTTGTCTGACTTTGATAAACCTCTGATAAACCCCTAGAAAAATTGCAAACACATCTAGGGCAGTGAAACAAGAACAGCAGCGTTGCCCACTAGAAGTAGCTTCATACCCAAATGGATAGCGCAGCCTTGCCGCATTAGAAAGAGGTTCAAGCGCGATTAGAAAGGGGAAACATGTTTTGAAGACGCAGCAAGGTATACCCGTATTAGGGCACCCGCACGGATTCCCGACGGTCATACTGGCTGAAGCATAAGATCAGACCTGATAAGGCAGATGCTTCTCAGAACCCTAAGTCGAGTTTCCTCTCTGACGCGAAGCAGCAGATCCAAATCCACGCAGAGACGGAACCCCTGAATAAAAGGGGAAAAAAGCTGGATGAATGCTGTAAACCTCTCAGGACCAGAAGAAAATTTGGGTCACAATTATTAAAACACGATTTTGGACGTGTCATCATTTTTTGACACGATTCCGGGTGCTGCATTTTAAGTTTTTAACAGATGGCGGCTGCTGCTGCATTAAGGGCCAAGTCCTCCAAGTACCTGCTTCGAATCTCGACGCCTCTGTCCTATGCTTGCAGAAGTGGAGCAGATGCTTCTGTTTCTGTTTGCTTGCTCCAAAATGACACTGGAACTTGGTCGAGGTCAATGGCAACCTTCAGTCGCACGTAAGTTATGCTGGGGTCACTTTCTATATCGTGTCTCGGGCGTTATTTTTTGTGATAGAAACGTAATTATGTTATGTGAGTTTTTTTTTTTTTAATAAAAAACAGGAACAAATTATAATATATGCATAAACAGACTTAAGATACTAGACAATGACTGGAAAACTGGAAGGCTCAAAACCTATGATGTTGCTCATCAAAGCCATGTAGTTTGGAAACTTCTTTGGAGGTTTGCCCTTTTTGAACGTACTCCTAGGAGACTCAACATGCTTCTGAGCATCCCTCAATGCCTGAGCGAACTATGGACGTATCTTGACAGGATTGGAAGGAGTTGGTGGCACCTCCTCTTCACCTGAAAAGGTTGCTGTCCTGAAAGGGAAGTCACTGGTGACTTGGCCTCAACCTTTGAGCTTCCTGTTCCTCATTTTTTGTCACTGGAAGAGGCTTATGAGACTTACTGCATGCAAAGTCTTCCTCAAATTTTACATTCCTGGCTACTACTGTCATTCTTTGCTCTAGAATAAAAATTTGCAGGTCTTTGAAGTCTTACTGTAACCAACAAAACCTTCCTTCTAGAGGGCTCCAACTTGGCCCTCTTTTGTACTGGTACATAGATTTAAACTGGACGGCCAAAGATGTAGAAATTACTCACCTCTGACTTCACACCAGTGAATGCCTCCTTTGGTGTCTTGTCCTCCAATATTCTGTTAAGACACTTGTTCTGGATGTAGATTACTGTGTTGCATGTCTTTGCCCAAAGAAACAACGACAAGTACTGATCATGAATCATGGCCTTACCAGCCATTATGATGGAGTGATTCTTTCACTTTACAACTCCATTCTACTATGGGTTGTACGAAACAATCAACTTCCTTTTGATTCATGCCTCGTTGTAGAAACCCTTGAACTCCTTTGATTTATACTCATCCCCATTGTCTGATCTCAAAATGTTGATCTTCTTCCATGGTTGGTTCTCGACTAGAGCGTTGAATTCCTGAAACCTAGTAAAGACCTCATCCTTGGTTCGTAAGAAGTAGATTCATGTCTCGTGAGAGAAGTCTTAAATAAATGAAACACATTACATGCTTCTTAAGATTGATGCCATCAACATTAGTCAGCAATCGTTAGAATGTACTAGCTCAAGAATAACCTTAGACTTGTGCTCACTACATTGGAAAGCAACCTTGGCATGCTTGCCAACTGTGCACCCTTTGCATACACCCTGTTGCTCAATGTTGAACTCTGGAAGACTTATGACTATCTCCCTCAGAATAGGCAACGCTCTATGATGTAGGCACCCCATCCTCTTGTGCCATAACTCGCACAAGTTGTCACTGTTATGAACTAGGGCTCAAACAAGTTCACCCTACAACCTTTATAAGTTTCCTTCCCTATCCTCAGTCACCTGCGTCGTTGGATTCCTTTAGTCTAATAAGGAACTATAGGTCCTTGAATTGTAGTGCATAACCCTTATTCTCCATGATCGATATTGGGATTAAATTCTTCCCGAGACTTGGAACATACAAAACATTGTCTAAGTTTGAAGAGTTACTTGACGAGAGAAGGAAGGGAATGGTATTGACTTATGCTATTGGATACTTGGCGTCATCACCAAGCTCAACTTGAACTCCTGATGCGTTCTCTTTTAGACTAGGAAACAACTCTCGGCTTGATGTCAAATTTGTGGATGCTCCACTTTCCACATACTGAATCTTCCTTAGAATTGTGCTGGTGGAAAGGTAAGATACCATCGAGAAATCCTTCTTGAACTTGGAGGCGAACTCGTTCATCTAAGTTTTAGCAGATGCTACTACCTACTTTTGCCGCTTCTTCCCTTTGCCCTTCTTCATGTTTGGACACTAAGATGCATAATGTCTATGCTTATGCCATATGAAGCGCTTGATTTTAATCAAGTCCTTATTCTTTGTATGTGAGGTTGACTCCTTACTCTTCTCCTTACCCTTATTGGGTTCTTAACCTTTGCCCTCCTTCGCTTGACCCAATAAGGCATGGTCATTATCACCTCCTTGCTTGATGGCCCTTGTCTCCATTTGCGTCTCCTCCTGGATACAATCATATCACAATCTTTCAAAGGAGGGAAGATTCTCATGAGCACAGATACACTAGACAAATATTTCCCATGGAGCTGAGAAACCATTCAATGCTCTATTCTCTAGCTCTTTGTCTTTAATTTTCTCTCCAACTATTGCAAGTTGATCACGAATTTATGTGACCTTCATTAGGTAACTAGTAATTGTTGATGTATTTGTAACTTAGGAAGATATTCTGATGTATATTATCATTGTATGTTGTTCTACCCCCATTGGGGATGTGTTACCCCATTACGGGATGTCTAAATTGTGTCTAGACCTTGAGGTACAACCTCCGTTGTAAGTCGGGGGGCAATAGTCCCCAGTGTAACATCATGTAATATGTAATTGTGGTCTCTCTAGGAGAAGTGGGCCCCATGTGAGATGACATGTAGGCTCGAGTCTTATATTTGGTCAATGACTTGAAAGGGTATAATTAGGGAGGCGCTCTCCCTCATTTATACATCACACACACTTTCTAAGGCGCATGCGAGAGAGAGACAGTCAGAGGAGGAGAGAAAGATAGCTGTTGAACATTTCTTATTACTGCTTTTGATCATCTTACTATTCTGAAGAAGTTTGCGGGGTTTTCTCCTTTATGGTTTCCCCGATGAAAATCTTTATGTCTTGTGTATCTTTTATATCTTATGCATTTTGCTATATTTGTTATTCTTTCAGATAAAGATCCTAGATAATCTAATCAGATCTTAAAAAAACTAACATGGTATCAGAGCCTCTCTGAAAGAAGGCACTGTGTAGCTGTGGGAACTAGGGCTTCCTAGTTGAAGGTGTTCTCTCCACAGATCATCAAGCAAGGAGTGCTAGGCTAACTCGCCTCACTAGGGCGCATCTGTTGGTGGTAGCAGTTTCTGAAACAAAGAAGTTTCACTGTGCAACCGAAATATAGCTATAATGGCAACTAATGGAAATTAGGGTTTTATGCCTGAAAACCTTAGAAGACTGATTTTAGTCATTCTAGAACTTTCGCTATAATGCGAGATTGGAGAAGGCTCAGAAGCTGAAACTTTTATAGGCCGAAGAGAAATTCTTGTTGTACCTTGTGTAAAAGTTTTAGCCTCAGATTCACTATACTTCAGGATATATGGTTCCTCCAAATCAGGGTTCCAACCACCTCCAGAATACAGTCATAAATATGTGACCTAGGGAGATTTGCTATATCTCGGTCTAGGAAGGTCCAAACGAAATTTCGCAAGATGTTGCAAGAAGGGAACAGACTGTAGTTTTTGTGGTACGCTTTTCAGACCTAGAATTTGAAACAGTGACATGTGGCAGTCCGTACAAGTTCGCTATGCCGAACAGTCCCCAAAACAGTCACTTTGGGAAAATCAACATAAGTCCCACTTGGAGAATCCATTTCTGCTCTAACCTGTGGGGTTGGAAAGAAGACATGTCAGGTTATCTCAGTGAAAAGTTTCAGATTGTAAGGATCCGAAACTTCGGAGATACAATAGAATCAATTTCAGACATTTTTGTAGAAGAAATTGGAAAACTAGGGCTTACTGTTTTGGGAGCTTCCCACCACTGTTTTTAGAAAAGGAGTACATTGGACAACTTGCCTTGAAGAGGCCAATCTTTCTGTCCAATCAGAAGTTTGAAATTCCAAGTTTGAAAAATTAGGGTTTCTTTGACAAACCCTAGATCAGTCAGCTCCGGAACCAGGTTGGACACCTCAAATCGGTAGGATCTAATTTTTTGCTATTTACATTTAAGGTTCTCATTTCAAAATGACTAATCACACCCAGCTTGATGACAAGCTTGGTGAAGTATGGAAGTATGGAAGTATAGGACCTCCGTGATCCTTGAAGAAAATAACTTTGATCAGTATTTCAGTAAGGAAGTTCTAAGAGCCAGAGGGAGATGAGGCTAAGAGCCAAGAGAATCATTGTAGATTCTATTAAAGATCATTTCATCCCTCATGTGTTATCCTTGAAGACACCAAAAGGAAGTGTTCGATGCTATGGCGAAGCAATCGAAGACGAATAAGAGATTGTTATAACCACCTTGAATGGCCTCCCAAGATGATGGGATTCATTCATTTTCGAGGACTGTGTGCCAGAAGGAAGTTGATTACCTTCAGCAGACTCTGGGAAGAGTGCACACAAGAAGAAGTTTGACTCATAATAAGAAAAGATAATATGGGAGCAACTGAAGATCAAGCTCTCACGATTCAAAGAAGATCCCTCAAGTGATGAGGAATATGAAGGACTCAACTCTTGAAGAACCTCTTATCCATCTTCGCATTTGGATAAGAAATGATGTAGTTTTGAATGAAGAAGATGATGAAGCTGAAGGCTCAAGGAGTCTACCCACCAAACAAATAAAGATAAGTATTCAATTGTCATTTCATGATATTGTTTGGTTGTGCATTTGTTTATATTCAGTCGATGTGTTATACATGTTTGAGTATTTGCATTTATAAGAAGTCAATGATGGTGTACAACATTCCATTACTACTTATCTAGAGTGAAACCTCTTTGCTGGCATATTAGTAGTACACACTCTTAATAACATTGGGGTAGAATGCATCTAGAAGTTATTGTATGTGTACATGATATGGATGAATGTTGTAGCATTGGCTAAAATAGTCGCATGGATATGTGACATATATTTGTCACTATTAATATGTTTTGTAAATTATGAGATGTTTATAATCATGCAACTGAACTTGACTTGTAGATCATTGCGAAGAACAGGTAATGACAGTTCAGAAGAGGAACCTAAAGCTTCTCTGGTCAGAAACACCGTGGTGAAAGAAAGAGCTTCAGAAGAATATAAAGAAAACAGTAGATCCACCTCGAGAGATGAAGAACACCTTGGACACGAGAAATAATCTAAGATGAAGAATAGTATGACGAGACTTCCAAAGAAAGCAAGAGGCCTCTGACACACTCCAGTTATGTCGACATCATTGATGCAGAGCCTTCCAGCTATGAAGAAGTAGCCAAGAAGAGAGGGAAGGAGACTATGATCAAAGAGTACCAGTTGATCAAGAGGAATGATGTCTAGGATGTGGTGCCGAGACTTGAAGGGAAGTTCGTAGTGTCTTCCATATAGATCTAGCATGCAGTAGATGGCAACATTGTGGGATACAAGGCAAGATTCGTAGCACGAGGCTTCTCACAGAAAGAAGGCATAGACTACGAAGAGACATTTGCACCAGTAACAAGGTACACTTCCATTATATCCATACGTACAGGTATGAGATTGGAGATACACCAGTTGACATCAAGACAACATTCTTGAATGGTGTAGTCAAGGAGGAAGTATACATAGAGGAGCCATTGGGAGTCGAGACACTTGACAAGCAGACTCATGTGTGTAAATTACATAAGGCCTTGTATGAGCTTAGAAGGCACCCATGGGATAACACATACTGTTACATGAGGAGCTTGAAGATCACCTAGAGTGATGAAGATCTTAACCTTTGCTACAAGGTTGAAGATCAAAATAGAGGAAGACAAGCTCATAGATGGGTGCGAGAAGAACTTTTCAACAAAGTTCAAGATAGAGGATCTTGGTATACAGTGACCCTAGATGGATACATAGAATATTAGTAGCAGAGGAAGTTACTTGTCACTCCATTATAGAATGTTTCAATACATAGAGTACGAAAGGGAGAGGGAGAATGATGCTCTGCTTTAGAGGGAGTGATTGCAGAAGATCCTCGAGTTCGACGTGGTATGACATGATGGACAACTTACTGATGGCTCTAGGCTTTACTGAGAGTAAAGCGGATTCAAACTTTTACTTCAAGGTTTAAGACAAAAGACCAGTGATGCTCCTATTATATGTCGATGACCTGTTCCTGACAGGAAAAGAGGAACTTACTAAAGATGCAAGAGGGAGACTTGCTACTGAGTTCGAGATGAAAGACCTAGCGATAATGCACTACTTCTTAGGCATGGAGGTGTGGCAGAATGCAAATGAGATTTTCCTTGGTCAAGGAAAGTATGCAGTGGAGATTTTGAAGAAATTCAGAATACTGGACCGCAAGGTGATAAGCACACCTATGGCATCAAACTTGAAGCTTTTGTGTGATGTTTCATTAGAGATTGTTTTGATGCCACGATGTATCGTTAGATGATTTGTTCATTGATGTGCCTGACGAATATGAGACCAGACATATGCTTTGCTGTGAACAACCTGAGCCAGTTTTTGACGGATCCGAGACATGCTCACCTGGTTGCAAAGCATGCAGTGAGGTACCTGAAGGGTACAATTGAGTATGGGCTCAAGTATGATACAAATAAGAAGACTACCCTGCATGGTTATGTTGATTCGGATTGGTAGGGCCACTGAGAAGAAGAGAACCTTGGGTTGCTTCTTCAGTTTGAGATCCAGTATGGCCTACTGGTTTGGCAAGATGCAGTCCTGCATGGCGTTGAGTACAGTCGAGGAAAAATATGTTGCCACTCGCTCAGCTATTTGTGAGGTAGTATGTTTCTTTTGAAAGCCACTATTTGATTTGATTGATCTGACTTGCATTTTTGTATGATGCAGAGAGGAGTAGTGAAGCTCCAGTATGTGATCCAGATCGAGATCTCTCAAAAGAGGGAGTGATGACTTCTAGCATAGCCAGTGAGACAGGTTGTCTGAGCATAAAATCCTAGCGAAGCTTGTAGGTTGCTCAGACGTAATTAGTCCTGTAGGTTGTCCTTGGATGTAGTTAGTCCTAGTGAAGCTCGTAGGTTATCCTTGGACGTAATTAGTTCTGATGTGATTCTATGCTAGAAATAGCCAGAGTGAAGTTTGAATACTTCAGAGAGAAGCTTGAATACTTCAGAGAGAAGCTTGGTGTACTTCAGATCGAGGTTCCTTCCAAGGGGAAGTGATGAATCCAGAAGATGCAGATACACATAAGCCTTTCTGACATGGTGGTAGGTTGGTCCTCCCATGGTCGTTGATGTAAGTGCTGGGGCCTTTTCGACATGGTGGTAGGTTGGTCCTCCCATGGTTGTTGATGTAAGGGTTGGAGCCTTTCCGACATGGTGGTAGGTTGGTCCTCCCATGGTCGTTGATGCAAGTGCTAGAGCTTTTCGGACATGGTGGTAGGTTGGTCCTCCCATGGTCGTTGATGTAAATGATGAAGCTTTTTTGACATGGTGGTAGGTTGGTCTTCCCATGGTCGTTGATGTAAATGTTGAGCCTTTCCCTGATGGTGGTAGGTTTGTCCTCCCATGTCGATGGATGTAAGTGTTGTGTTATGTGTATATGGGCTGTGCTCCGTGTGACGATGAGATGATATGAAGATGATGAGATAATAGTAGTGTACACAGGTGTTGCAAGGCATGTAATTAGTCCTGGGATGCTCCTTCAGGTTTTGCAGTGGCATATAATCAGTCCTGAGAGATCCTGCAGGTTTTGCAAGAGGCATATAATAATTCCTAAGATGTACCTACTTGATGGCTTGCTTGTAGAGATGATGAAGACATGGCAGAGGGCTAGGCTTACATCCAACATGAAAAAGGGTTGGCACTTTAGAAACTTCTGATGACAGATAGTATGGGATGATGATCAAATTATAAGAAGATGATGGCAGCAGCTATGATGAAGACTCTATGGCTTAGTGATGATGATGATGCAATGAAGACTTGACCAAATGTGTTGATGACTGTGTAGAGAGAGAATACCTTCCTAGTTAAGAGGTAGTGTTGATGTATTTGTAACTTTGGAAGATATTTTGATGTATATTATCATTGTATGTTGTTGTACCCCCATTGGGGATGTGTGTCACCCTTTTACGGGATGTCTAAATTGTGTTTAGACCTTGAGGTACAACCTTCGTTGTAAGTCCGGGCAATAGTTCCCAATGCAACATAATGTAATATGTAATTGTGGTCTCTCTAGGAGAAGTGGGCCCCATGTGAGATGACATGTAGGATAGAGTCTTATATTTGTTTAGTGACTTGAAAGGGTATCAATAGGGAGGCGCTCTCCCTCATTTATACACAACACACACTCTCTAAGGCGCATGCTAGAGAGAGACAGTCAAAAGAGGAGAGAAAGATAGCCGTTGAACATTTCTTATTACTGCTTTTGTTCATCTTACTATTCTGAAGAAGTTTGCGGGGTTTTCTCATTTATGGTTTCCCTGATGAAAATCTTTGTGTCTTGTGTATCTTTTATATCTGATGCATTTTGCTATAATTGTTATTCTTTCAGATAAAGATCCTAGATAATCTATTAAGATCTTAAGAAAAACTAATAGTAACTGTGTTTGATTTGATCATCTATATAGGTTTCAGTCTGTTATGAAATATCACCTTCCTATTTATGTTCTTGCTCCAATAAAGGCTAACTAGGGCATTGAACATATCCTTCTTCGTTTTCTTCTTAGATATATGAGGAATCAAATGATCCTTTATAGCACTGATAATCATCCGCTTGGCTTTCACTTTTTTCTTTTTGTGAACTACCAAATCTTGCAGATTTGTTGGAAAAGTCATTGCATCCTTGACAATATCCTAGAGATTGTTCTCTTTGAATAAGAGAGTTACTCTGATTTTCCAAGAAAGGAAATTTGGGGCACCTTCCAAACTATCCTTGAATTCGAGGCTAGTCGATGCCATCTTTGAGCTTTAACACACAAACTCCCAAATCTGAGAGGTAAGTAAGCACGACCTTCGAAACCCTTTATATACCAGTCTTGGTTTTTGGTAGTTGCTTTCAATAGTTGATCTACACTATAAACTATTTAGATCCTCAAGGAAAGAAGCTTTGATACCATGTGAAAATTCCAAATCCTAGGTGATTGAAGTCCTTATGTTCTCAACCAAACAAATCTGTTATTATTTAATTGTAGAAACTTAACATCTCCACATAGCAATTATAACATAATAGCTAGACAATAATAGTGGAAGCGTAAAACAATTACAAACATACACAGGGGATTTCTGCTTCAAATTAGCTTACATTTGTCTAATCAAGCTCAACCTCCACAACTACTAAAACCTAGTTGCTGCACGGTAAACAATCCACTCCAACCTAAGAGGTACGACCTATTGAAGAGAGGTATGACTTGCACGAAAACAGAGAAAACACCAATCACTGTTATACAACCTGTTGTATGGATTTGTACGACTATACCATTTGGCCTCTACTGTAGGAATTTGTACGATTGTACCATATGGCCTCTATTGTATGGTATTGCTCCTCTCTCTCTTTCCTAGTTGCTATACTTATTTAACAAAAAAAAGTGTTAGAACTCTTTATCCTGGGTTGTCTTTATACTTTTGCTGAAATCCTAATCTACCAAAACCTTGTTAGAATTTTGACTTACAAGCAATTATGTTAGACTTTCATTCATTTAACATGTCACATCATAATAATTGCATGCATAAGGTTCACTGAAAGAAAGACATTTAACAACATACACAAAGAACACAAAGATTTATTCTGGGAAAACCCTTTCACGGGAAAAACCTGGCTAAGCTTCTCAATATAGATTTGTCAACCAAGTACAATGTCACAGTATTTACAAGCTACTAGTCAAACCCTAGAACAAGAGATAGATGTCTTCCAAGTCTTCGACAACCCAAAACAATCTTTTTCTTAGTTGGAGTGAACCTCTTCCTTGAACTTGCTTGTTGTGAGTTTGTGTCTAAAATGAAGAGTGCACCCTTTTTATTTATACTTGTCTTTTGGGTGACTTTCACTTATGGGGGCGACTTGTCTTTTTGTGAGGATAAAATGCAATATCATTTTATTTCTTGAGTTGACATTACATCTTTTACAGATACAATATAACTGTTATCACACAAAGTGTACCCACTGAAAGTATATCCTATCCGAGACAGTAGAGGTGAGGTAGCTAACCGGTGACATCGCAAGGGCCTCGTCCACTACAGATGAAAGGTAGTTGTTACATACCCTACTACCCAATGAGGGCCAACGAACTTACTCAAGACACTCTAAGGGGTATGTAATGACTACGAGAGATGAATAATGAGTAAGTAAATCTAGATCTAGGGAATGGATGTGGCAAGTACGATTGAGACAAATTTGGGGAGGCTTAAGGAAAAGGAAATTTGCCCAACTTACAATGAAAGGTACCACATGGAGTTTAACAATGTAGATCTAGATAGATCTAGTCAAAATGAATGATACCCAAGTTAGATTGACCTAGGGTTTAGGCAAATATGGACAAAGTGGACCCAAGAGAGTAGATCAAGACAATAAATGACTAGATTTGGATGCTTGAATGATAGATCTGTTGATTTAGAGTGGGTTCAAGCATACCCAACTGATAGATCTGAAGATATGACTAACCACCCAAGGAGGGGCCCCACCTAGAGAAGACTAATGCTAGATCCCAGGGTAAATGGAGTTCGATTTAAGTGAAATTTGAGATCTAGGGTTTAATTAATTATTCCTAAGTGGGTTTTGATGGTCGTAATCAAATAAGCACTTGATCTATTAGATCCACAAAACTAGGGTTTTTACAATTAGGGTTTTGTGTGACAATTGGATGAAAATACTTGCGGCCACCTTGTATGTCGACGATCCTTCCACCTAGTTACAATTTCGAGCTAGATCCTGCATGAAATGAAAGCGTTTTGCCCAAAGAAGGCAGTGCGTCTCCTCCACCTGCAGAAGCAAACTATCGAAGTAAGATTTGATTCACGGATGAAAAAGATAAGCAATGTACATCATCTAAAGAGAAAAATGATAAATCCAATGCACAAAGTAACAATTGATCACTCCCTGAAGATGAAGCGATTCCCAAGAAGAGATGATGCAAGTTGCCTCAACAATCTCCCCTCAAGCAAGTCACTACCCTACAAAAGATTAGTACAACCTCCTCAAACGTATGTCGTTTGCATGTAAGATCCACTAAAATGTCTAAGCAAAAGGCATAACAATCACATACAAGAACATTCACAAAGATTCCAAGAGATTTTCCAAAAGTTTTCTTGTATTCCAATATTTTCAGAGCCAAAGTCCTTTTACAAAATGAGAGCATCTCAATATATAGATTGCTCTATTACACAAAACCTAGATCCAAAAAGATCAAGGGTCGAGATCATAAGATATAATCACTCTAATCAATCACAAGTACATGGATCAACTCAAAAATAAAGGGGGGTGCACCCACTAAAACGCTCAAGGAGGGGTGCACCACATGAAAAGTGAGTAAAAAATAACATAGCACATGGTGGGGCTAGGACGTGAGACAAATCCTTCTCTAGCATGGCCCCATGGCACAATCACAAAGTATTAGCACCAATCATATCATAAAGTGATCAAAATCACTAGGATGTTCTCCTCAAAATACATAAAAAACGCCCTCATGTGGAGAATGCTAGGATGTGTGGACCCCATGAAGAGTGAAACTAATGTCGGAGGATGAAGATGACCCCAACAATGTGCCTCTGACCAATTCCATGCCATTTCCTTGCCTCAATTACCCAAATTGATTTCTTCATTAGCCATTTTCATCATCAAAATACTGCCTCGACAATATAAAATTGCTCATATCTCACTGATGACTGAACCTGGACGTTAACTGACTGCAAAAATGATCCCGACACCATAGCAATATGGTAAAATCGACTAGCTACAATCTATGTGCCCCTACTGGCGCCCTAGGAGATCCAACCATCAACTGCAAAGCACTTTATTTTAATTATTCTAGGCCAAACTACTGCAAACTGATAATATGACCAATACCTCATCTGTAAGTACCTGAACTTGAAAACTGAGTGCATCACTAGACTGATCAAGAAGAAAGGTAACCCAGCTACTACGTATGTGACAACAATTACATTGTTCTTTTTAGGGTTTTACATGACAATTACAACAAGATAAATACAATAAGAATATCTTTTGAAGCTGCATCTTAATTCAACACTCGCTCTCAGCAAGTAAGGTATTCTTCTGACACAATCTTCAACACTGCTTTTGTTATCTTGTACTTGACCATTTACTTGTTGACCTTGTTGTCCGTCGATTGCACACCAGCAGCATAAACTTTCCGAAAGCTGTCTCCTCACTTAGGAAAGTGGGAGAGGTGTGACCTTGGGGGCAAGCACAGAGCTAGGTACTATCACCTACTCCTAGCTCCTCCGTTCAGGCTAACTCCTAACGAAGCCAAGGGGTGTAGTCCCTACAAAAGAGTTTCTATGGCTCTTAAGTTGTTTAAGTGTTTTTAATGGTTACGGATGCGGATGGGTGTTGTTTAGGAGTTATTATGATGAGATATGTTTATTTATTATGAATTCTGAATGCAGGACAAAGCAATCCACGTTGCTATCACGAGAATTAGAAGATAGACAATAATTTGAGAACTCATGAAATGATAAAGCATTCACAGATATAAACTTTTAATCAAAATATCCAATGGACAAATGGCCCAGATTATCAATAGTGCGTAAAAGAAAGAACCAATACCTATGGAGTCAACTTATCAGAGAGGCTTCGATCGTAAAGATGATGTGAACCTCAAAACAATGCCAATGAATGTTTATTGCGCTTAATCTTGGTTAATTTTAAAGTTTTTAGATGATCTTGCTTAGGGTTTCAGCGAAAGGTATCAAGAGATCGACCGGGAAAATATTTCGAGCTACTCCGTTCGAGACATGGCGGCCTGCCCAGTATCCCAGACTGGTTTCGCGAAGATTGACCAGCTAGTTGAGACTCTAGACAGCGGGGAGTTTCGGCGCCTTTACTAGGAATGCCTTGGGAAACTTTCTACAACGCTGGTGCATTGGTTATGGGGTTAAGTTTTATTGTGTTTTTATTTGCAAACTTAGCAAGTCCGTACACCGTTCTGAGTACGAGCCTAACTCGAAAGTCGGCAGAGCATACTAGGTGAAGGATAATCAACGAAGTAAATTAATTAGGGGATTGTGAGTTGCAAAATTTTATTAAGTAAACTAATTAGAACCCTTCGACAGAGAGCGCTCTTGACTTTGTCTTATGACGGAAGTTCAAGAGTCTTAGCTAAACTATATGCTTGATGCAAGGATATGCAGTGGGAATGCATGCAGTGGGAATGCTCTCCGATAGAGAGTGCTCTTGACTTGGGTTATGGCAAGTTCAAGAGACTTTAGCAATTACTTAATTAAACTCAACAAAAATTACAAGAACTAATCTACCCAAGAATCTCTTTCAGGTTTTTAGGCCTTAATCGGGAGAGCATGGGGGTAAGTAAAACAAAACCAAGATAACAAAATCAACTCTCCGATAGAGAACACTCTTGATCCACCTTATGGTGAGATTCAAGAGATTTGGATTCTTTTTAAGTTTTGCAATATTATATCAAAAGAAACAGAACTTGACCTGACTAAGTAATAAAACATAAAACTTTTCTATCTAACTTTTATGAAAGCAAAATTCTAAAAATGAAACTACTCCTTCCTATTCTACTCTAGCAAATTATTAAGCAAAACATGAAAATAAAGAGACGATACAAGCTTTCCCTCAAATGGGGGAAGAGGGGTGTGGGAGCCTTAATCCCACTTGCTCTTTTATTAATTTTACAATGCTTTCTTTGACTTTGTTTTTGCCTTTTCCTGAAAGAACAAGGTGAGAAAGGGATGGAAAGAAGAGGGAAATATTTTGTCTTTTTGTGCTCTTTGCTTGCTTCCTTGCTTGTCCTTAGCCTTTGGGCTTTTCTTGATTCTTCCTGAAAGTAAGAGCTTTAAACACTTCAAATGTTATATGTTAATAAAAAATAAAATGAAATAAAACTACAAACCAACACTTAACAAAGGGGTAAAATTCTACGGTGAAAGAGGAGGAAAGAGAGAGGAGAAAAGGCTATCAAATGGGAGAGAGAAAATGATAAAAGGGGGTTGTCCAAAAGGCAAAAAGAGGGCCGCAAAAAGTAAAAAAGAGGGCAGCGAACTATGAGAAGAAAGAGGAAAAGAGGGCAGCGAAAGGGAAAGAGGAAAAGCAGGCCAAACAAGGCAATGGAAGGGAAGCCAAAGGGTGGAAAAAAAGTAAACTAGGGCTTCCTAAAGTAACTGGTAACCAAAGAAAAGATAGATTCGAAATTTGAAGATGGAGCTTTGGAGTAAAATCTCCTTGTGTTTTTCCTCTTGGAAAGCCCAACTCTGTAGGTCTTGAAAGACAACAATGTTAGAAGGTTCTTATGATGATGGAGATGAGATTGATGCAACTCCGCTCACACCCTTCTCCAAACGACAAGATCTGTTGAGACAATCAAACTTAAAACTCAGTGAGATCAAACAAAATAACTAGTATGCTATGAATATTTAAACCAAGATCAATACTTCATATAACTGAATACTTGTACTCATCTAGATTACGATAAACTTTGCATAATAATCCAACTTGACAGCTGCAAATGGAAGATCTTATGTTCTAACAATAGACTTCTAAAGCTAGTTATTTGATTCAACACATGAGTACCAAATTGAAAGCAAGGAAAGAAATCACCTCATAATAGACACATCCACCAATGAAGAAACAATCACATAGACCTCCAAAGTTGAAAAGCTTTATTCAATGAAATACTGATTACAATTTTTACAGAGTTTCTATGCCCAAAATATCCATCCCAATAGAGCTAAAAGAGCCTCTATTTATACAATGAAAGAGTGCTGAAACCCTAAACCCAAGGAGGGCGCAAACCTAGCTTTGTAGCCAAGTGAGAGAGCCAAACCAAAAATAAACAAGCTAAGAGTGAGGGGAGGCCTCCACCTAGGCAAGGCGCCCCCACTCCAAGCCTAACCACTCCAACCACCATCCATATGAGCCCTCCATCATCAAAAGCGTGAGGCTCCAAACCTATGGTTTGAAGGCTGAGAGATGCACACGTGAGGCAAGGTAGAGAGGGTGTGAGGTCTTGGAGGAGCTTAGAGCTAGGCAAGGAGGATCCCATACCTAAAAACAATGAACACATGTCACTCCTTAACCTCGAACATAACACCAAGCCAATAGACAAGCTCCACCTCACCTAGACATGGTTATCACTGAAGGAGACAAATTGGCCAAGTGGATGCTAACTCGATGCTCACTGAATGCTGATTGAAGCCGATTTGTGTTAACTCTAATAATCATTAATGCCCGATGCCATGTCATTCTGCATTTCATTTCGTTCAATTCGGATTAATTTGGATTTTCTCCAAAATAATCATTTTTATTATTTAATCAATAATTTCTCCAAAACTGACTTTTTTGAGAAATTTGAGTTATGAAGCTAATTAATGATCTGAAACTTGGAGCTAGCTGGCTGGCTGATCATGAATGATTTTTGGCTTAAGGTTAGAGCCTTAAATCACTAAAAACGGACCTTGGATGATTGACTTATTACAAATTGAATTTTTCCATTTAAATTATGGAAAAATTTAATTAAAAGCTTAGGAAAAAAAAAAAAAAAAAAAAAATTTGACGCATCCGGTAAATGTTTTTTGGAATTTTGTTTGAGGGTCCTAGTGACTTAGGACATGACCATAGTCTATTCTAATAATGTCTAGTAGGTTTATACATACTCAGTTGAGCTCTAATAACCCCCCAAGGCCCAGAATTCAAAATCGGGCATTTCAGCTTTGGAGGAAGCGGGAGAAAACCTCGTCAATTATACTCGGCTATAGGCAAAGCATAATTGTCAAGGGCAAAAAACTCCTGGAATACCTTAGTTGAAATTCTACGTCTTAATAGACCAACCACTCAAAACACCCTACTAGCACATTTTATTACAAACCCCGCGGGGCCATGGTCATAATTATTCAAAACAAAAATTGACTAGCCAAAACTGGCTAGGCACAAAGGCGGATCATTTGATACACTGGAAACAAACATTTATCATGTTTGTAAAATGGCGGCTCCTCAGCTAACCCAACTATGGTACAAATAAGTTGGCAACAGACCTTTGCATGAATCTATCCATCAATAAAAGTTTTGTGCGAGCAAGCCCTTTTCATCACATCATGCATCCAAGATCTCAACTTAGCATCTCACTAGTGAGAGCAGTCTCATCGTCCTTTCGGACCTTTTTGGTCTCGGCGTCATTTCAGAACTTATGTTATCACGAGACTTCCATCTAATCCATTTGCCAGATTTGCAAGCTGCGTATGCCAACTCTACAAGTTGCATATTTGCCAGCTATGTAAGTTGCACATGGCAACTCTAGTTGCACATCTGCCAACTTTGCAAGCTGCGCATGTCAACTTTATAAGTTGCACATCTGCTAGTTCGAAGATTGCGCATGCCAACTCTAGTTGCACATTTATCAGTTCCAAAGACTATGCATCGTGCCCGTGAATGACTACTCGCTACTACTACCACACTAGTGTGCTACTACCTCTTGAAAGCAAATATGTAACTCATCACTCTCCCTCACAAAAGAAGTCCATTTGGACCACTCCAAGATTGTCCCTGAAGTACTCAAATTTAACCCTTGACAGAGGCTTGGTCAACACATCGACTATTTGCTTGTCTGTTGCAACATATTGGAGCTTCACAACTTCCTTCTGTACCATATCACGGATGTAATGGTAGCTAATCTCGACGTGCTTAGACTTGTCACGAAACACAAGGTTCTCTAACAACTTTATGCAACTCTGGTTGTCACAATAGATACAAGTCACCTATAACTCGAGATCAAAAAGTCCTGGAAGCAACTTTCGAAGCCACACAACTTCATTACAGGCTGAACATGTTGCTATATACTCTGCCTTGCTTGTACTGAGAGCCACACTAGTCTGCTTCTTGCTGAGCCACGAAATCATAGATGACCCTAGACTAAAGCAACATCCTGAAGTGCTCTTCCTGTCAACGACAGAAGTGCTCTTCCTGTCAATGACACTATCGACCCAATCTGAATCAGCATAGCCATGTAGTCTGATCTCACAATCCGAAACATATCTGAGTCCATAGTCAATTGTACCCTTTAGGTACCTCATCACATGCTTTGCATAAATCAAGTGAACACTTCCCGACTCAACCATATACTGACTCAATATGTTCACAACAAAGCATATATTTGGTCTTGTGTTTGTCAAATATATCAACGAACCAATCATTTGTTTATACATGGTGGCATCCACTATCTCTGATGAAGTATCACTTAATAACTTCATGTTTGTCATCATTGGTGTAGGCATGGTTTACAATCCATCATCTTGACTCTCTTCAGGATCTCTACAACATATTTTCCTTGATTAAGGAAAATCTCATTCGGTTTTTCCCACACCTCTAGACCAAAGAAATAATGCATCATACCTAGGTCTTTCATCTCGAGCTCTGTAGCAAGCTCCCTCTTACATTTTGCGATGAGCTTCTCGACTCCTGTTAGAAATAGGTCATCCACACACAACAGTAGTATCACCGGTCCACCATCCACAACCTTGTAGTAAAGGTTGGGATCTGCTTTACTCTTGGTTAAGCCCGAACTCATCAGGAAACTGTTAATTCTGCCATACCATGCCTTGGGTACTTGCTTTAACCCATACAAGGCCTTCTTCAATTTGTACACGTCTTCCTGTCATGTTCTCGAATCCTTGTGGCTGTTCCATGTACACTTCCTCTTCTATTACATCATGTAGGAAAGTTGTCTTCACGTCCATCTGATGTGCCTTCCATTTCATCTTTGTAGCTATCGCAAGTATAGCTTTAATCTAAGTGTATCTAGCCACATGAGCAAAAATCTCCTCATAATCTATACCTTCTTTGTGGGAGAAACCACGCGCCACGAACTTTGCCTTGTACTTCTCGATACTGCCATTTGCTGAATGCTTCATCTTGTAGATTCATTTGGAAGTAACCATTGACTTCCCTTTCGGTCTTGGAACCACATCCCAAATGTCATTCTTCATAATGGACACGCATTTTTCAATCATGGCATCTTTTCATACTTTCTTGTCAGCTGCTTCTTCATAACTGGAAGGCTCTGCATGAATGATATCACATAACAATTGTACATAACTGGAATATGGTCGTAGTCTCTTGCTCTCTCTAGAAGATCCATCTGGTGCTCCATACTTCTTTGCATCCTGAATAACCTCCCGAGCCCAAGTTGGTCTTCTTTTATGTGTGATCATTTCTCGGGGTGGATTTGCATGTCTTTGTGGTTTTGCCATATCATGGTCCTTTGGAACATGCTCTTCTAGAACACCATCATCTGCGCCTGTCTTTGCAACAATGGGAGTTTCAATCTCTTCATCATGGACCTCATCTGAATGAGTTTGCCTGGATCTGCTAAAAGTTGCATCCTCATTGAAGGTGACATCTTTGCTAATCTCAATTTTTCTGTAACTAGGGATATAGACTGTATATGCCTTTGATGTCTCACTATGTCCAACAAATATCCCCTTCTTGCCTAAAGGATCCAACTTCGATCTTTTCTCCTTGGGAATATGCACATACTCTGGACATCCAAATATCTTCAAGTGGTTGACTTCCGGCTTTTCTCATGTAAACATCTCTTATGATGTCTTGTTCCTAGGTGCACTGCGAGAGATTCTATTTTGTACATATACAACAGTCTTGGCAACTTCTGCGCATAAGTGCATTGGTAAGTCTTGATCATGAATCATGGTCTTTACTGCTTCCATTATTGTTTGGTTCTTTCTTTCTGTTACACCATTTTGTTATGGATCGTAGGGAGTAGTGAGTTCCCTCTTAATCCTAGCTTCTATGCAGAATGTCTCGATGTCATTTGATGTGAACTCTCCATAATCTATTCTACAACATATGACATAAATGTCCACGAGGGTTAACCAATACTAATTTAAACAGTTATGCTATTTATTAATAACAATAATTAAAATCAAACAAATGAAAAGTATAAGATACTTATCTTTGATTGTTTGGTTGACTCCCTCGCGATCTTTGTCTCCTTGAAGAAATCATTGGAGTCTCTAGAAGCGTACTCTACTCCATCGTATGGTTCTGAAGACATGTGTCCATCTTGCTCACGTTCGATAATGCTTTGTAATGCAAGTGAGCAAGTCTTCTTTGCCATAGTTCACTCAGGTTCACAGTGCTGTGTATTAGTGCTGAATCTGAGTGTCCCTTCAATTTGTATAGTCCTCCTTCAACACCAATCACGATTGCATCATCAATGGTCTTTCCTTTTGGCCACATGATTACTTCTCCATCAATGAAGACAACTCTGAATCCCTTCTTATCCAATGTTGAAATGGATAGGAAGTTCTTCTTCAAACCAGATACATATAACTCATCCTTCATATTCATGGGTTTTCCAAAATCCAACTTGTAGGAGGCTTCTTCTACCCCTTTAATAGGATACTGATAATCATCTCCAATCTTCACTTTGTGCGGTGAATCCTTTTGAATCAAACTTGAGAGGGAATTCTTGTAACCAATCATGTGCTTAGAAGCACCACTATCAACAAGCCATGTGTCACTTCCATGAGTGACAATCCTTGTAAGAGCGGATATTAGCACATATTCTTCTTCACTTGAATTATCTTCTCTTGCGTTCTTATAAGCAGGCCCATCATCTTTTGCAACATGAGCATGATGTCTTTTATTCCTTCCTTTTCCGATCCGATCTCTTATTTGAGGACAATTTCTTGCAATATGTCCCATCTTCTGGCAGTTGTCGCATCTGACGTTTGAGTAATCCCTTTGAGTCATTTGAGACTTTTGAGGCTTTGGAGACTTCTTTGAAGGATGAACTTCCTTTATGCTCTTTTCCTTTTTTGTATGAGTTGCTAGTGCTTGATTTTCATCATTACCCAACTTTTCTTCTCCTACTACCAATCTAGCTTCTTTTTGTGTGCATTCTTCCCATAACTTGCTAAACTTTGTTAGCTTTCTTCTGGAACATATTCCTTGAATAAATGATTCCCATGACATTGGGAGACCATTCAAGGTAGTCACCACTATTTCAGATTCTTCAACTGTATCTTCAATGGCTTCAAGTTGTTTTTTGATTTGGGATGTAGGATTGAATTGTTTATGAGTTTTGCATCTTCACATTCTTGAGCTGTGTTCTCAATGTCATCTTCGTATTGATATTCTTGCCTTCATACAATTTGGTCAAAGAATCAAACATTTGCTTTGGAGTCTTGGAAGACGAGACATGAGCGATCAAATGATCCTTGATGGAATCTGCAATGATGCTCTTTGCTTAACCATATTCTTCTTGTGTTTTTCCTTAGCTTAGTCTCCCTTTGGCTTTGCAACCTCTTTTTCAACATACTCTTCCAAGTCTTTTTCTTATAGGATGAGGAGCATCCTATACTTCCATGCTCTAAAATTATCAGCTCTTTCAAGCTTCTCATCAACCTTGGTGTTGCTTGTCATTTTGTCAAATTTGGTTCTGGAAACCCTAGCAGGAGGGTAAAAAATGAAAATTCTTGAGTGGAGAATTTGATACACTAGAAAGATGCACCTCTTTGAGTTGAGTTGAATGTTGCTAGGATCAAGCTTGACCTGTGGATGTAAAGGCTAGAATCAAGGAGACCTAATCTTTGGCAGTTGCAATGAATTATTTCAGCACGACTTTGATACCATGTTAGAATTTTGACTTACAAGCAATTATGTTAGACTTTCATTCATTTAACATATCACATCATAATAATTGCATGCATAAGGATCACTGAAAGAAAGACATTCAACAACATACATGAACACAAAGATTTATCTTGGGAAAACCCTCTCACGGGAAAAACTCAACAGAACTTTTCAGTATAGATTTGTCAACCAAACACAATGTCACAGTATTAACAAGAAGCTTCTAGTCAAACACTAGAACAAGAGATAGATGTCTTCCAAGCCTTCTACAACCCAAAATGGTCTTCTTCTTAGCTGGAGCGAACCTCTTCCTTGAACTTGCTTGTTGTGAGTGTCTGAAATGAGGAGTGCACCTTCCTTATTTATGCTTGTCTTTTCGGTGACTTTTCCTTATGGGGCTGTTTTGTCTTTTTGTGAGGATAAAATACAATATCATTTTGTTTCTTTAACTGACATTACATGTTTTACAAATACAATATAACATTGTTCTTTATAAGGTTTTACATGACAAATACAATAAGAATATCTACCGAAGCTGCATCTTAATTCAACAAACCCTAATCTCTCGATGAGATGTACAGTTCAGATTAATCTTAATCTAAGCATTAATGTAGTAAATATACTTCATTAGACTCAACAACTAAATGTAAGACTTTTCAGTGTTCACTCTTTCCCAAAGTGAATTACAAAATATAATTACTGTTCGAAATATCTTGAACCACTTATGACATGTTAAAGATCTCGTTTGAGCCATATTTCTTAACACTTATAACATTGGAAGGGGCCACCCCTGCTTTAAGGGCCTTGCCTATAGTTTTCTGTTTACCTTTGACAATTTCTCTTTCAATTGTTTATTGGACTATAGACAAAACGGATATTCTCCCCACAAGATTATAATTGTAGGAAGGACCTTAATCTTGATTGATTCCTCCCCTGCCACCCTTGTAGATTCAACCTCTCTTGCTGTTGGCTTGGATGATCTCAAGCAATATCTTTGCTTGAAAGGTAAGGGGGAGCTGGAATATATGTTTGAGTTTGAAATGGGCACCCTGGTAGACAGGGAAATCTTCAATAAAGAGATAGGGCTTAGTGAACAAGGTTTTGGGAAATGGCTTAAGTCCACCTCAAAACTGAGGCACCTTGTGTACGTGGACTAGAATCAACTAAACAAGGGGGATTGAAACTGCTAATGCGTGAACTATCGGTGGGGAGGAATCAATTTACCTTTTTCAATTACATTTCTAGGTGAGGATGCTACCTTTTGATTAATCACTGCTTTTGATGGTGACAAATTGAGTTTTTCTTTGAGCAAATTCTTTAATTTTGATTAAGTATCCTGTTTGATCCAATTACCCAAAGTCAAAGAATTTGCAAGAAATTGCATCACTTAGTCAATGTTCTTCTCCTTGGTAGACAGGGAAATCTTCAATAAAGAGATAGGGCTTAGTGAACAAGGTTTTGGGAAATGGCTTAAGTCCACTTCAAAACCGAGGCACCTTGAGTACGTGGACTAGAATCAACTAAACAAGGTGGATTGAAACTGCTAATGTGTGAACTATGGGTGGGATGAATCAATTTACTTTTCTCAATTGCATTTCTAGGTGAGGATGCTACCTTTTGATTTATCACTTCTTTTGATGGTGGCAAATTGAGTTTTTCTTTGAGCAAATTCTTCAATTTTGATTAAGTACCCTGTTTGATCCAATTACCCAAAGTCAAAGAATTTGCATCACTTAGTCAATGTTCTTCTAAGTCTCTTCCACCACCATATTAACTACAACCTCAACCAAAGGAGAATCCTTTGAATTTATACTTTGGTTTTGTTGGGTATTCTAAATACCTTCCTCACCGCTTACAAATAAGGCAAAATGACAGGCCTTGGAACATTCACACAACACATGACTGTATGCTTTGCACTTATAACACCTAAAAGGGACCCTCACATAGTCAAACTCAAGAATATATGATCATTTTCTGGCTTGAATCTCAATCATATACGAGAGTCCAAGACTCCCATTTCCACACATAGATGTGCTATGGATTTTACATTACCTTTTATAGAGCAATCATCTTATCCATTGGATTTTTGGGGGTCCCACAAGTTCACGTCAACGTCCTTTTATTCCCTAATTCGCAGGGGAGGGCTGAGATTTTTAGCCATAGAGGTTGGATGCTCTCTTCTTTTCTTCCTTGGGTCAAAATTTGGTGACCATTTTTTTAAAGATAACACATAATTATCCCAAAACCAATATCGTTCTTTGATTTTATTTGCATCATTTGTTGTTCTAAAAGAGAAAGCTAGTTGGCCCCTTGAAAGAGTGAATAATTCTAACTTGTAACTGATGCGTAGCTCCTGAAATTAACCCATTACTTCAGTGTTGATAACTTAATTCCGAAATGGATCTAACTTGACTAAGCTTCATGCATTTTGGTCTCTTTTGTTTCTTCCCTTCATTCAGTTGCCAAAACCTTTGGACCAGCTCCAAGGAATCCTTTTTGAAACTTGATGGGTGATCAAACCTTCCTTCCATTGACTTAGCTTCTTGATCCAATGCATCCTTACCCACATAACCATCGGTATGTTAGTACTAATTTTTTGCATTGTAAAGATGATCCAAACTTCTTGAAATCAAAAATAAAAATTAGTACAACTTATAGGAAAATTCATCCAATTTGTCATCGATGAACCTCCTCTCTGTTTGGGTGGATGCATGCAACCTCAAGGGGGTGTCCTAACTTTGTACGCTGCTGTCCTGCCTGTAAATCTGCAATAAAAAATCATACCAGTAGTAAAATGTGATATTTGACCTGCAAATAAGCTTACCAAAGAGATAGTAAAATAGTTTTTTGGTTTTAATGGTGGAAAGTTGCTGCATGCACAGTTTTAAATGGTAAATGGATGGAAGAAAGGCACTCTAAATGATTGAAAACATCAAAATATAGGCCATAATAACTTCTACAATCTACTCACAGATATATTAATGCATCAACAAATTCAAAAGCTAGAGAAATAGCATAATCAAACTCTGCTGTGCATTAGCCTAAAGGTTGATTCCACCATATCGATAGTTGCAAAGCTCATCTAGTGATGATCCCTGCATAAAATGAAGAAGCCGAGAGAGAAATGGAAGGAGAATGGAAGAGCAATATGTCGCTGTTGCTAAGAAGAAATCACACTTTTCTCCCTCTGCTCCAACCTCACTAAATATATTTGCATAGAGACCCTAATGTGCCCCCCACTGAATGATTAAACATGCATAGAGGGAGCACTCTTCCTGATTTCGCTGAGTGTCAGAGATTGTGCCCCCCTTGCAACTGGTGTCCTCCTTATGCATCAACTCATGTGCCCCCCTTTGTTGTAGTTTATCTATCTCTTATGTATGAGTAAAGTGCGTAGGTGAACTGAACTCTTCTTCGTGCTTGCACTTCACCCTTGACATGAGTCTTAACTTGGCATGCATGACTCGGTTAAGTGGGGCCACCCTCTTCAAGGCTCAGTTAAGTGGGGGCGCCTTCTCCAAGGCTCAATTAAGTGGAAGAGCCCTGAGTTAAGTGGAGGCGCTATGAGTTAAGTGGAGGAAGTCTCATGCGTGTCATCCACAATAGGTTGATTGGAATCCTAAGCTCACAGGGATGCCAGAAATGTAGTCATCTCTGTCATGCAGACCTCCAAACCCTGTCTCCTAAAAAGTAAGAAAACTGCTAAGAATAGAAATTTCCTCTAAGATTGAAGAAAAACCTATGCAATGTCTCTGACTCTGAACTTGGATCATATCACTGAACCAACCTGCTTCTGAAACCTGTGAAAACCAACCTCTGACCTATGAAAGCTGAATCTTTGGACCACAAGTTTGAGTACCAACCTGATGAAATAAGTTGGCTCTTAACCCCCCAAGTTGCATATGGGAAAATCTGGGTGTTAACACAATCCATACCCAAGTAGTTTGCCTAGGACCATGAGGGTTTCTGTGTGATAAGTCAAGTAAGTTTTGGGAGAGAGAAAAATCTTGGAGTCCCTTGAGCCTTCGTATGATCGTTGAATGTTTCTTGAAATTGCAATCTAGAGGATCTTGTTTCATAGGCTTTGAGTTTACCCTTTTGACAATGCCTTGTACTATATAACTTTGATTGAGGCCCATTGCTTGTGCTTGCATCAACTCTTGAATTTGCTTAATCCAGAGCCTTTGATTGAACCTTTGTTCCATAGTTTGGAATGTTTGGGAATTGTTCAGGGGCCTATTGAAAGGTTAAAACTCTAGGGCTCATGCTAGGAGCCACCAAAGAACCCTTGGTGATATCAAAAGAAATCAAAGGTTTTGAGCAATCTTTAGAATCTAATGATTTCACATGGAAATCTTGTTGGAATCTTGAAGCCCCTTGACCTTCTCTTTCGTTCTAAACAAGTTCTCACTTCCAAAAATGCCCCTTTTGTCTAGTGGATTTGAAGGGTAGTCCACTAGGTCATCGTACATCCCCATCTCATTCTCTTTCTCTTCCTCTCAAGCTTTCCTCTCACTTTACATTGAACACATGGAAGAAACAATGAATATTGTGTTTCCATACAACATAACAGATATATTATATAAATATACTTTTTAAGTAATACACATAAATCCACACACACACCTATTTATTATAACACAGACATAAAGCATAAAGTTATAAATTTTATACGAAGTTTTAAATTTTGAAGTCCTGAACCATCAAGTGATAAAATAGTAAACATCCCGAGTCAAAATTCCAATGGGATGTTCTCAGTATGTAAGTTAAAGAAAAACGGATTCTTGTCAAAATAAGGAAGGCAGATTTCCTGCGACTTTAAAAGGCCATTTTTTTGCCCTTTTAAAAAAGAGTTTGTACTTTTTCGAGAATTCTCGTCTTGGGTGCACTTCTTTGTTCAACTAGTACTAAAGAGGAAATAGAGGGTCAATGATAGGACATCCAATACTTTGGAAATGCCTCATTATTACACTTACAACTGGTGATTCTATTCCACTCTTTTCAGAACAATGAGAGTTCAAAATTGAAACTAATTGGCCATCCGTTCATGTAGAATTTTAACCCCAGGCACACACAATAGATCTGTATCAGGTTTCAATGGAAGATTGCTGTTTGACCCGCAGAAGAAATTGATCTCTGCCTCTGAATGTGCCCAATACGTAAGAGCATTGAGAGAAGGTATAGTGGTAGGCTACAACAGTCTGTTCAAGAACAATGACACAACAATAGAGCATTCATCTCAGTTCTTGTGCACAACAGAAGAGATGCCTTGAGTGTGGACAACAATAGGCCTTTAGCAGGTGCAGTCGTTATAGGCAGATAGAGGGTGCACGCATGCCTCTAGCGTGCATGTGCTAGCCACATATTTCTTCTAGTTGTAACTACTGTCACGAAATTAGAACAATGCTTTCTTTCTTATTTTTTATTTTTTCCATGGAAAGAACCTTAGGTGCTCAACCTGGCTTGGGAGAACCATCAAACAGCTGCCGATAAGCGCAAGCCTGACCCTGATGGACCCAACCAGAATCGAACCCACAACCTCATGACAGAGGGCTGGCTTTGGCTGGGGGGATCCAACCAATTGGGCTAGCCATCCGGGCTGCTTGCTTTCTTATTTATTAGCTTCAATTCTTTTTGAGTTGTTTTTCTATTTGTGAGCTAATTTTCTAGTTTTAGGAAAAGAGAACTGGATAGGTGGACTTGTGGTTTTAGAGAGATAGGGTGTTGATCCCAAGGAGAGGGTTAAGGTGAGGTACATTTGTAGCCAGCTGGCCCTTTCGAACTGACCATTTGCACCAATCGGACGAACGCGGTCGTCGGACATGACTGCTCACGCGAGCGCAGTCGTCCGATCGGTGCAAATGGTCGGTTCGAAAGTTCACGCCTTTGTAGCCTACTTCAATCTAAGGGCAGTTCTCTAAGAGGCCATTGTATGCATGTATTCCTATAGGTTGGAACCTAGGCATTTGTGTACTTGAGAAGGGTTGATAGGTTGTGGATGGTCAGGATCTTCCACTGATTGGAAGACTGAGTTTGATAGGAGATAGGTGATCTGCACTTTAGGGTAAGTTGCAGATGTGATTTTGTGTGTGGAGTGATTTGTTTCCTAAATCAGTTCTTGTAGAGCTGCAAAAAAGGCCACTCCTAGTATGTGAATGCGATCGTTTGGAGGGTGATTTCAACTTTGTTTTATAGATTCGCATATTACAAAACCTCCTAGAAGCAACAAGCTTATGGTACCATTTAGAGTTGAAGGCCACACTACCAATATATCCCAAAGATTTGGCTGTTCAGAAGAATGCAATGATTGCAAAGTGAGTCCTTTAGATTCAGTGAAGGATCATCCAATCCCTCAAATTACTAGGGAGAATATTGTTGAGGAAATGTATAATAACTTGGGCACCCTTTACCAGAGTGAACAAATCTAGGAAGATGCTTATGAGGACCAAGCTTAAAACTACTTGCATGCGCAAGACAAATATAGTAGGAAGCTATCAGATGAAACTAGCAGAGATGAGAAACTAGCTTGGTGCTATTGGTGACGATGTCAAAGTTGATGAATTAGTTTGGATTACTCTAAATGGCTTCAATTCATCTTGGCACCACTTTGTTCAGGTTATCTATGGTTGGGAGAAGTTACTTGACTTCGGGCAATTGTGGTATGACTTCAATGGATAACAACTGAGACTATAGCAAGTCTCGAATGGAATTGAGGATAAATTACTAGACCTAGTTCTCATCAAGAAGATGAGGAGAGGAGGAAAAAATGAAGGACTCGGAAGGGGTCATAAGAGCAAGGAGGAAGAATTTTACAAGGGGAAGAAAGACTTGAGTCGTATCAAGTGCTTCAAGTGTGACCAGATGGGTCTCTATGGATCTCAGTGTCTTGATAAGAAGAAGCCCTAGTAGCAGTCAGAGTTTCAAGAAGTGTAGAATCTTTAGGTGTGGAGCAGTTGACTGCTAGGCTTGATATTACCTTTGCTACGGTGTCATGTCTTTCCATGGACACAATTTCTGGTGATGGGTTGTATGTGGACCATGGAGATTCAAGACATGACTTTTGACAGGAAGAATTTTGGCACATTTCAAGAGCAATAGAGAGGGAATGCATGTGGAGTTGGGTCATGATACCATGTATCTCATGAAAGGATTGGGCTCCATATCTTTCCAGATGCTTTCAAGCAATGTCACAGGGTTCGGCGAACCTAAAAAAATTCCAGAAATTCGTTCAGGTTTGTCTAGGTTCGGGCGGTTGTTTTTAGCTTTGCGGCTAGGGTTTCAACAAACCAAATTTTCTGGCACTCCCTACTTGTTGTGTAAGCTGGATTCCGCGACTCAAGCTAGTATAGTCGTTACTCAACAAGAGATAGAGGCGGCTGCGTGAGGCAAAGGTTGCTCCGATTGCGTGAGGAAAAGGTTGTTGTCTGTCTCACGACTCTGCCAGATTGCTAAGGTTGCTCCGACTCTGCGTGAGGAAAAGGAAAAGGTTGCTCCGACTCTGCGTGAGGAAAAGGTTGTTGTCTCTCTCATGACTATCCAGATCTAGGCGATAGTTTCCACAATCCACACCTGCAGGTTTCATTTTCCACGGCATCAAGTTGAAGGTTCTGTTCAACGAGTTCGCATTTGCTCGACAATTGATTATTGAATGTTTTACATTATAATTTTTAAATGTAGTTTATTTTTGAATGTTTATATTATAATTTTTAATTATAGTTTATTTTTAAATGTTTTATATTATAATTTTTAATTAAAGTTTATTTTTAAATGTTTTATCTTATAATTTTTTAATTTAGTTTATTTTTTAATGTTATATATTATAATTTTTAATTAAAGTTTTTCTAAATGTTATCTTTTAATTTTTAAATATAGTTTATTTTTTAATGTTATATATTATAGTTTATTCTTTAATGTTTTATACTATAGTTTATTTTTAAATGTTTTACATTATAATTTTTAACAACCATTTATTTCAAATGTTTTATATTATAATTTATAATACAATATATATATATATACCCTCTAATGTTTTATACTATAGTTTATTTTTAAATGTTTTACATTATAAACTATAATATATAACATTAAAAAAAACTATATTTAAAAATTAGTATATAGACGAACCTTATGTCGAACCCCATCTGAACTTCATTTGAAAATTCGAACCTGAATCGAACCTGAAGGTTGCCGAACCCGAAAACGAACCCGAACCTTGTGACATTGCCTTCAAGTATGTTCCTGTGTTGCACAAATTTCTGGTTCATGGGTATGGGGGTACGTGGACACGAGTATTCGGTATGGCTAGAAGCTTTGCCCAAATTTACAGGAAATATCTGGTTGGGAGCGGCAATAATATAATATACTAAATTTTAATATATATTAAAAAATATAAATTTATTAAATATAAATGTAGTTTTTATCTTTTTGCCTATTTTAAAAGTTAACTGTAATGGTCAAAGATCAAATAATGTACATTGTCATGCATATCCTGTCTCTACTAACAAGTCACATTCACATTATAAAACTTGTTATGCTCCCTCCACCCATTCTATTCAGGACTGAAAACTAGCATATGAATATTCATGAAAAATAAACTTTTATGGTCTCTCCAGCCATTCTACAGAGGACTGAATATCAGGTACGAATATTAATGAAATAAAACTTATTATGATATCTCCATCCATTCTATACAGGAATGAAAAATAAGTTACAGCTATTAAGTATTAACCAAGCTTGAAGCAACCTTTAATAAAGTATTCAACACTGAACAGTGATATACAAATAAATTAACATTAAATCTGAAGATCAATACCTGCACAGTGCACAAAGAAAGGCTGGTGAATTCGAAACTGCTGCAGCCTGCTTATGACGTCTTCCAAGCTTTAAATCTCCAAGCAACCACTTGGTACTAACCAATGCTCTGAACCGATAAGTGATAGAAATCACTCGACGCTAACCAAATGGGAGAAATGAAAACTCAGAACTGAGAAAATGTTTCCAAGCTTTCCATCAGAGGAAAAACTTAGATGATTTTTCAAAGAAGGGGAAGGCTGTTTATAAAGCCTCAACTGCATGTCTCAACGCTCTCAACGCTCCTCGATGAAAAGAAAAAACTTAGATGATTTTTGAAAACAGTCTCAACGCTCCTCGATGGATTGGGAGCTTCCTCAAGCTCCTGACCACAAGTATCCCTCGAAACTTGTATCGGGAGCATTATTTTACCTCTGTGAAGTAACTGGATAGCTCCCAAGTAGCCGAGGAAGCTACCACCTCTTTTAGAGTGTTTCACACCATCTTCAAAGCTCCCAGGTATGCAGGGATGCCATGTGCGCCCTTCCTGACGGTTAGGGGTGGTACCTGTGCAACATAGGTATGTTCTTGAGTTCAATTTTGTATCATATGTGCCTGATTTAACAAAGAGTCTTCTTTTAGTTTTTTGCATGATAGATTTGTTGATTTTTCCTAAGTAGCATCGAGAGCCATTCTTTGGGAGAATGGAGGCACCTGGTCAGTGATTGGCCAGGAATTTGATCCAATCTAGGACTGGGGCCTCATCCTGGGGCTGAGGGCCTGGTCAGTTATCAGGTATTCAGCCCAGTCTGGGATTGGGGCCTCAGCTTGGGGCTGAGAGCCATTCTTTGGGAGAATGGAGGCACCTGGTTAGTTACCAGGAAATTAACCTAGTCTGGGACTGGGGTCTCAGCCTGGGGCTGAGGGCCATTCATTGAATGGAGGCACCTGGTCAGTTACCAGGAATTTAACCTAGTCCGGGACTAGGATCTTAACCTGGGGCTGAGGGCCATTCTTTGGGAGAATGGAGGTGCTTGGTCAGTTACCAATTATTTGACATTGAGTCATCTGATGCAGCCTAGGGCTGAGGCACTTGGTCGTTTACCAGGTCATCACCATAAGCCCTAGACCGGGTTTGGGCAAGTGATGCACTCCTCTCCTTGATCTATGGGCTATGAGACCTTCTCCAGGGACTAGCCACCCCAGGTTGAGAGACCTAGCACTTGATCTTGGTGGCACGGGGAGATCAAAATAAAACATTAAATAATTCTCCTTATTTATGAAGATGTACTTTGAGTGGGCATGAATAAACCACAAGGACCCTGAAGAACTCTTGAGACAACTTCTTGTGGTCACAAAAATACTTGGAGGACCATAAGGCCCTTGTCTTGGTCCATGAGACCATCAAGTGAAGGACCAAGTGGCACAGGTCAAACACCAAGAAGACCTTTGAACCACTAAAGATTAAAAGTCAAGGGTCAAAGATGAAAAAGAAAGTAAGCCCTTATGTCAACTCCTAATTATATGGAACCAATTTAAATGTTTGATGGAATATAAATGAAGAACATTGCAATTCATTTCAACACACAACAATCACTTGACTGCTCCTAGAACTAGTTGACTGAGGTCTTCATCATCATCGCAGCTGAGGTTGACTGGGAAAATTTGGTGGCTGGTGTCTTTCTTTCTTTCTTCAACAGTGGCAGCTTTTATGTTTGCTTGGAGTTCTTTCCTTCTTCTACAGTCACGGTGGTGGAGGATAGAAGTTTGTGGTAAAGAGCAGTAGCAGCAGAGCTGCTACAGCTCATGATAAAGGGCTGCTAAAGGTCTCGGTGGTGATCACGAGTGAGCAGCAGAAGGCAGCAGGCTGCCACAGACTCTTGCTGAGGTGGCAGTAGGTGCAGGGAAGGTACAGTCCACAGTCCACATGGCAACCACAGCAGCAGCAGTAAAGTTGACGTGGCAGCAGGTACAGGAAAGTACAGTGCATGTGGAAGTAGAGGGAGGAGCAGTTAAAGCCTGCTAGGGCTTTCTTGGTTTTGAAATTTTTTATACATTCATCTCAGAGTTCTGAGAACAAGATTTCTCTGTTTATGTACAAACTCTCTCATCTCATTTAGAGGATGAATTACTAATGCTTTGGGGTTTTTGTCCTTAAAAGGTTTCCCCGTGAAAAATTGTGTGTTCAATTGTGTGATGCTTGGTTTACTATTGTAATTGTCTTACTGCTGTTAATATCTCAAGTCCTATCTCTAATACAGTCTGCAATTTTTGAAAATATCATACACATGTTAAAATTCAACAAGATTAACAGTGTTTGGCTGAGTTTGATTGTTAGTAAGTCACCATCAGAGACGAGCCATGGATTTGGTTGAAATAGTGTGATAGGCTACTTGTAGATCCAGTTGAGCAGGTATGGCAGGATGCCATGATGGAGGGTTCCTCCTGCCTTGAGGAGACAATTATAGAAGGATACTCTTAGCAAGAGGGAGCTGATCTTGATGAGATTCTTACTCCAGTTGTTTGAGGATTCTCCCAGGAAGAGGGAGTTGCCTTGGATGGATTGATGCATGCACTGTTGGTTTGGGTTTCAGTATTAATGAGTTTGTACTTGTGTTGGGATTTTATGGGTTTCGTGCAGATGTCAATTATTTGATAGATCTGATACACTTTTCTTGGCCCAATATACATATGAGTTCATTATTGCAGGAATTTGGAACAATTCATGTTGTGGTGTGGGAGACTAGTGAAGTTGACATCAAGGACAAAGGAGGTTGGCAGGTTGCTGATGTAGTATTCCTTGCACAAAATGTTTTCACCTTGATATTTTCAAGAGAGATCAAAGTACAGAAGGAAGCAGTGATCTAGTGTTATGTTTCTTCAGGTTTGGAGGTCAACAATTTGACCAAGCCCCTAGCAGAGGGGAGGATCGATATGTAGGGGGAACATCTTGTGTTTGGCAGAGAACACTTTCCTTGGTAAGAGGGGGTGTTAGAGTTTGTACCTCTGTAAGTGTTCCAATCATGGGTGGTCTTGTCAGTTCAGCAGGTACCTTCGAAGGTGTCCATGACCTGAGCACATCCAAAGAAGGTTTACTGGCAGGTTACATCAGTCTCTCCAACAACAGTGCTGCACCAGCAGAGCATTCAACTCAGTTCCTGTGTGTAGCAGAAGAGATGCCTTGAGTGTGGCAGTAGCAGGACTTTAGCAGGTGCAACAGTTATAGGTGGATAGAGGGTGCATGCATGCCTCCAGCATGCATGTGCCATCCACACATTTCTTCCAGTTGTATCTGCTGTCACAAAATTAGAGCAACGCTTGTTGTAAACTGAGCAGATTAGCATCAGTTCTATTTCTGAGTCTCTTTTCTATTTGTGAGTTACCTTTCCAACTTTAGGGGAAGAGCACTAGATAGGTGGATTTCCAATTTTAGAGGGATAGGGCATTGATCCCAAGGAGAGGGTGAAGGCAAGGTGCATCTGTAGCCTATGCCAGTCTATGCACAATTTTCTAGGAGACCAGCACATGCATGTATGCATCAAGGCTAGGCACTTAGGTAGGGTCTCTATTGTTATTCATTCAGTTCAGTACAGAGTAGTGAGTGATTACAGTTAGGATTTGAAGATTCGAGTATTTCCTCTTTTCAGAGTAATAAAACAGTGATGTATGAGTTTCAGATATGTTGCACTTGCTGTTATAATTTTCAGTTTGATGTGTTTCAATTTCTAGTAAAAATCAGATTGCAGATTTGAATCTTGATCGTACCTTCAGTTTTTTGTTGATCCTAAGTAGGTATAGGTTAGGCGAGATTGCTTAGACTGTAACCATGTGCAGAGAATTTCAACAAAAAATTAAAGGGATTATTACCATTGCTATTTACCCATATCACAACAACAATTACATAAATGTCAAGTTGGCCAATCAATTACAGTTAATTCCTGAACCATATATCATAGAAACCTAATTTTGGGAAAAAAAGTATCTGCAATAAAGAATCTACAATTGATTTGGGGATTATGTTTTCAATTCCTAGTTCAAGGTTATGTCTATGTGGGAAGAGATCAACATACTTTTAGGTTTGCCAGGGAAGAAAACATTGGGTACTCCCACTTTGAATATGTAGAAATATTTTGTATTTTTTCTCATATTAAGGAGATAATATTATGTGACCTTACAATGAAGTTTTGCTCAAAAGCCACCTCATCAAAAGACATGTATGATTTGCAAGATGTCATCATTCAAAACATTCAGGGACCACAACTCAAGGAGCAAGTTCATAAGGCAAAGCTTTGAAATTTTGAGAAAGTTGTGGCAGAAAAAGATAAGGAAATTTTTTGTTAAACCATCAAAATACAATTTCACTTACAAAAGTCAAATGGTGAAAGCAAAAGAAAATGTCACATTCAAAAGTTGGAGTGCAAATCGTCAATAAAACAGAATCTACAGATCTGATTGTATTGAATGATCAAGCTGTCACCACTGAACAAATTTTATTGAATTTCAAATCCATGACGTTATCTATTGAATATATAAGTAACCTGTGATGGAAGTCAAATGTCCTAGACTTGATTCTAAGATGAAAAAAGAGAATCCTTGAAACGTTCCTTGTTGTGATCCTAATCATAGAAGTCGTTGCTCTAGTATGTCACCTTATCAATATTCATATAGACATCAGTTTAATTACATCCTTGTGAATCAGGATGTGACTTCAAAGTCTAATCGTTGACATATCAAAAACCATAACCAAGAGGAGCTTCATTCAATAATCTCATCAGCAAGTTATTCTAAAATTGATGCTTTTACAATGCCATAATATTGTTTGAAGCTTTGAAGATTTTTCTGTTTCTTCTTTTTAATTGCTTCACGGACAAAGCATCTAGAGGCCAAGTGGGGGTAGGCGTGACATGTAATGGACACAATTAAACTTAATTAATTATTATGAAGGTTCATATCTGTGAAGATAGTTGCGTCCTTTACATTGTATAAACATGACAGTCTTCTTGACTGCATATCATATGTTCTATCATTCACATTTAAAAAATATATTTTCTGGCTTCGGGCTTTATGGGTTTATTGGATATCCCTTTTTGTGATGTCTCTGATAATTGTTGGGTTCATTACAATTATGCACTTCATTTACATTATCACAAATGACTAACCAAAAAGATAAAGCCAAGGGTTCTTTTTTGGTTTTAAAATGAATTTAGACCTGAACCCTTAGCTCAAAATGTCTTATGATGTGTCATACAGCTTACACAAACAACTTGTGCCATCTTATGGTTGAAGCAAGGAACGAGGAAATTAGAAATTGACTATTTTTTTCATATTTGCTGAAATTACATAATGTACCAAGAAATTTAAAACTCTTTTTTTTTTCTTATTTAAGCATGCTAAATGGTTTTCCACCTAAATATATAGTATATACCAATGTCACAGGGTTCGCCGAACCTGAACCTTCAGGTTCGAAGTTTGGCGAACCTAAAAAAATTTCAGAAATTCGTTCAGGTTCGTCTAGGTTTGGGTGGTTGTTTTTAGCTTTGCGGCTAGGGTTTCAACAAACCAAATTTTCTGGCACTCCCTACGTGTTGTGTAAGCTGGATTCCGCGACTCGAGCTAGTGTAGTCGTTACTCAACAAGAGATAGAGGCGGCTGCGTGAGGCAAAGGTTGCTCCGACTGCGTGAGGAAAAGGTTGTTGTCTCTCTCACGACTCTGCCAGATTGCTAAGGTTGCTCCGACTCTGCGTGAGGAAAAGGAAAAGGTTGCTCCGACTCTGCGTGAGGAAAAGGTTGTTGTCTCTCTCACGACTATCCAGATCTAGGCGATAGTTTCCACAATCCACACCTACAGGTTTCATTTTCCACGGCATCAAGTTGAAGGTTCTGTTCAACGAGTTCGCATTTGCTCGACATTTGATTATTGAATGTTTTACATTATAATTTTTAAATGTAGTTTATTTTTGAATGTTTATATTATAATTTTTAATTATAGTTTATTTTTAAATGTTATATATTATAATTTTTAATAAAAGTTTATTTTTAAATGTTTTATCTTATAATTTTTTAATTTAGTTTATTTTTTAATGTTATATATTATAATTTTTAATTAAAGTTTTTTTTAAATGTTATCTTTTAATTTTTAAATATAGTTTATTTTTTAATGTTATATATTATAGTTTATTCTTTAATGTTTTATACTATAGTTTATTTTTAAATGTTTTACATTATAATTTTTAATAACCATTTATTTTAAATGTTTTATATTATAATTTATAATACAGTGTGTATATATATATATATTTTGAAAAATGTATATAGATGAACCTTATGCCGAACCCCATCCGAACTTTGTTCAAAAATTCGAACCCAAATCGAACCTGAAGGTTGCCAAACCCGAAAATGAACCAGAACCTTGTGACATTGGTATATACCAATCAGGTAAGTGACTCCTTGAAATTTACTCTAGTGATTACATTACTTGTAAACATGATTTTGAAGAGCTTAATTGGTTTCCTGTATCAAGTGCCTTTGCAACATAGCTCTTGACATTCCCTTGTATTTTGTAAACATTCTCTGTCTATTTTGCTAAACAAAGATTAAATCTGTATTCCTTTGAAAACAATAACTGTTATAGCTTCCCAAATTTTTAATCCATGAAGGCATTAGTTGTACTCTAGAACACAATTGTTGATGCTTCTTGGGGAGTGTTTTCATGTTTTGATTGCTGTTTAGGAATTCAGTTATTGAGATCATATTGTGTGATGATTTTGTCAAAAACCAAATATTGTATCTTTTATTAGCAATACTGGGATCCTTTCCACTTAAGATACTGGCAAAAAAAATGATTTAGTTTTGGATTGTAAAAAAATTGATGAAAAAATTCTTTAACAGGACATATTCTAGTGTTGTCCCAGCTTATGGAAAAATCAAGTCTAGACTTCTTGGTAAATGGTTTTGTTTTTGTGTACCATTTGTCCAAAGTTAGTGGGCTCTTTCATCCATCACCTAGAAAGGAATGTGCATTGTAACTGTAGGATTTATTATGTATATAATAGCTCCATATGATAAAGCTCATGGAAGCAGAAAACGAAGTTATCAGAATGGAAACTGAATTGTAGCTGGTTTGCCTTAAATGACGAACCAGACTGGAATTGCCCAAAGAACCAGTGTAAAACTCATTAAATTATATATATATGTAAACTAATAAGCACCAAACATGCATGCAAAGTTTGTTGATTTATATTGCAAGGGTGCAAATAGCACAAACATTCAGATATAAGTTTTGAGATACATAAATTAAAGTTCTGATAGAAATAACATAAACATTGAGGCTCTAAGTGTCCTCTAGAGTTCAAAAATCATCATACTATAATCAAACTAAATACTTAGCTCATCTGAACTCTGGCTCATTAGACTGACTCTGCCATGTCTAGGAATCTGAATTTTTTTTCTCTTGCTAAATGGCTCAAGAACCGCTGCCATTTGATGTTTTCAATTAGTTGGCCATCTTATATATATATATATATATACCAATAAGAACCAAACATGCATACGGAGTTTGTTGATTTATATTGCAAGGGTGCAAATAGCACAAACATTCAGATATAGGTTTTGAGATACATAAATTAAAGTTCTGATAGAAATAACATAAACATTGAGGCTCTAAGTGTCCTCTAGAGTTCAAAAATCATCATACTATAATCAAATTAAATACTTAGCTCATCTGAACTCTGGCTGATTAGACCGACTCTGCCATGTCTAGGAATCTGATTTTTTTTTCTCTTGCTAAATGGCTCAAGAACCGCTGCCATTTGATGTTTTCAATTAGTTGGCCATCTTATAGAGTTTGAGATACATAAATTAAAGTTCTGATAGAAATAACATAAACATTGAGGCTCTAAGTGTCCGAGTTCAAAAATCATCATATTATAATCAAATTAAATACTTAGCTCATCTGAACTCTGGCTGATTAGACCGACTCTGCCATGTCTAGGAATCTGATTTTTTTTTCTCTTGCTAAATGGCTCAAGAACTGCTGCCATTTGATGTTTTCAATTAGTTGGCCATCTTATAGATTTCAATCACTTGGCACCAGTAGGCAACCTTTTCAGTATATTCCCCTTCTAAGTTTCAATTTTAGAATCTCACAATTCCCAGCTCAAGAAGTGTAGGAGGAAGGGGTAGAAGGTGTTGTCTTGCATGTATTTCGAAATGCCAAAAGAATGTCTAGTGTGCTGATCGCTGAAAAACACTCCAATTTTTATCTTTTCTATGTGAGGTCTGATGGGATTGGTTCCATCACCAACCATCTTGAAATGGGGGTCTCACTTAAAATTTTAATGTTAAAATTCAAGTTAATGAAATTTGAATATACGTAAAAGTAAATAGCAACATTATTTTACAAGTTAAATACAATTCCAAAAAGAAGATTGATTGTGTGTCATAGGATGAAGGTGATTGACTGTATGAAGTAGGGGTTTAGGTTTCATTTTTTGGGGTTTGGGAGGGTTTTAACAATTTTGTTCTTTTATTTAATTTTTTTTGTTTTGGATCAGTCCCTAAATTGGTCAGTTTAGTCCTTGAAGTGGTTGGTCAGACCAGTTTGTGTCTGAACTTGCTGATTCAGGCTTTTGAACCCAATACTTCATGCACAAATCCATCCAATGCCTGATCAGTAAACTGGTTGGTTCTAATAACACTGGCAAAAATACAAATGGGCTAATGGCTGGTTGAAAAAATTGACTTGCTTTGTTTAAATTGGTGGTGCCTTAAGGATTCTCTGTAATAGTTGTCACTGATTTTTTGTTTATTTCAGGAAACCGCACGTCAATATTGGGACCATTGGACATGTTGACCACGGGAAAACAACTTTGACAGCTGCAATTACAAAGGTTTATGCAGCTTTTTTTACTCGTGTTAATCTTGCTGAATTCTCATTCGTTGTGGTCTTTGATGTGTTCCTGATTCTTCGTTAGGATTTATACAATTGGGAGATTTGCGAGGCCTATCTTCACTCATGGAATATATAAAGTTATGATAGAAGTGATTTTAGCATTCCAGACGAAAGAGTGGCTGTTTCGAAAAATGACTGACCTCAACTTTTTGGCATAACTGTTTTGTGATCAGGTATTGGCAGAAGATGGTAAAGCTAAGGCAGTTGCTTTTGATGAGATTGACAAAGCTCCAGAGGAGAAAGCACGAGGAATTACAATTGCAACGGTTGGTATATTTCTACATTGTATTCTTTAATTTAAAATAAAATTCTTTGTTTTGATCTTTTACAAGCCATTTAATTGTTTTGTTAGCCATATAGTGCAACAAGCTTACTGTTTTATTTTGCTGAGGGTTTGCTGTTTTTTGGATGCCTATATTTTTTTTCTGGAATTTATTTTTCATACTTATGCTGCTAGTACCTGTATGTAAATTAATCTGTGTCAATTTAGTGATTTGTTGATTCTGCAACTTAAATGAGGTTTTGAGGAACTTCATTTTAACTTCATTTCATTTCACTGACTCTTCCTATCTTTCTAATTATAGTTTTGCTTGATTTCTTTCAGGCACATGTTGAGTACGAGACACAGAAGCGACATTATGCTCATGTAGATTGTCCTGGACATGCAGACTATGTGAAAGTACGTTTTACATATTTGATTGCTTTCTTCAACCTGACAATTGGGTTGTCTGAAAACTGAAAACCTAGACTAGCTTGGTTTACCAAGGCTAATGACCATTGCTAATGACGTGAGTATGTAGATATGTTGGTAAGGATTGTATCTCATTTAATTTGAAGTTTTAAAAGGTAAAATTGCCATTTTCATTTGCTCAATCGTTTTCATGTCTAACTTATAATTTGCTTCACCAAAGCATGATATGCAGGCATTCTTATCTCTTGCTGTTTGTTAACCGAAGATTGAGTATTATTAAGAAGTGGTACCTTTGACAGTTGATTTTTGAGGTATATTGGTAGTTAGATTGAGTATTATGAAGTGGCACCTTTGACAAATGATGTTTGAGGGAATACTGGTAGTTAGATTGAGTATTATGAAGAAGTGGTTGTTGTTGACTATGTAACTTCGGAAGATATTCTTCATTGTATTATTTATATTATTATTATTGTACTTGGTTCTATTTTTATTGTACCTCCTTTCGGGGATGTTTTCCCTCCGATCGGAGATATCATTAATGTAATTGGTCATATACGAGTTGAGGTAAAACCTCCGTTGTAAGTCGGGGCTATAGTCCCCAAGAGAATAAGTATAAAATGTATTTTTGAGTCTCCCTAGGAGAAGTTGGCCTAATAAGGTCCAAATGTCGTCCCTGTTGGACTAGAAGGTTACACAACTGAAGAATATAAATAGGGAGGCACCCTCCCTCATTTGGACACACAACAAGTGCAAGCAAGTTCGCTCCTAGAGTGAGAAAGACAAGTTTGCTGGTGAAGAAGAAGAAGAAGAAGCAACATAAGACATCTTATCTTTGGGTTTTCTGGCTCGGTCTGACATTGTAGTAAGTGACGAATCTATACAAAAGAAGTTGCTGGATTTTCTCCCTTGTGGTTTCCCAAGATAAAATCTTTGTCTTTCTTTTGTGCTGTGCATGTCTATCTTTCGGTGATCCTATTACATTAGATTAAAGATCTAATATATTTGAATTAAAGTGCAAACTTTAACATGGTGTCAGAGCCACCTTGAAAAAGTCACTGTATAGCTTAAATACTGCTACAACTTCAACGGTCAGAGATTAGGGCTTCATTCTTGAAAACCCTAGAAGCCAAAATCTAGTCATCTTGGCATTTTCGCTATAACTTGTTTTTGGCGAAGGACCAAGAGTTGAAACTTTGTTAGGCTGACGATGAAATCTTGATGTATCTTGTGTGCGAATTTCAACCTCAGAGAGCCAATAATGGAGCTAATTTATTCCAATGTGCATGTAACATAATAGAATAGAGGAAACAAGTGAGAATCGACAGAACATAAGTGATTTTTCACAACCAAACCACTACAATGGTACATGCACAACAATATGTGTAAATATACCAGTCATTAGCAACAATATTCATAACCTTACTGTTGGGGAGATTGCTAGCAACATCATAAAATAGTAGCTAACATCAATCTGAATGTGTATTTATGTATTTATTAGTACACTGTATGTAAGATGGTAAAGATGCAAAACAATACACTTTTAGTGATAGTCTATGCTCGCAAATTATACTAACCTCATTAACCACGGTTTCTTTATTGTTTGCAGGGTTTAAAGTTGAGGAGGGATGCCACTGTAAGGGAAACCCTACAGGTGAAAGGGAAATCCTGGGACAAGTCTTTACTTCAGACCTTGTAACAGGTCGTAAGCTGAGGTGGCATGAGAAGGAGGAAGGGGTGAGGGATGAGCCTTAGGAGGGAGCCGAGATGGAGGAGGTAGAAAGGAATGGCTAGGAGGGTGGTTTGGATGGTGACTGAGAGGTGTAGGAGAGGGCTGCTGTAAACGTTTAGGGTTGCAGCAGACTAGGGAAGAAAGGGGATGGCTGTAACAACTCGAAGTGGAAGAAGGGAAAGTTGGGAAGGAAGCGAGGTAAGAGAAAGTTCGGGAGCTTGGGGGAAGGATAGGAGAGGGAAGTGAGGGCTGCTGCTATAGCAGCTGCAGACCCGAGGGAAGGAGCAGCCCAAGGGATGCCTTAAAGCTAGTCCCGAGGGTGGAAAAAGGGGAAAAACAAGACAACCGATGGTGGGAAAGGAAAGAAAGAGGACAACCGAGGGTGAGAGGGAGTGATTAGGAGGTTGCCAAAGGGAAAGAAGAAGGAAACGAGAGTTAGGGGAGTAGTTTGTAGGAGAGAAAGTGCCAATTGAACGAGAGGCAAGTAGGGTGCCCATGTGGTTGTAAAGGAATACCAAAGTCTCATAGCCGAAACAAAAGCCATCAATGCAAGTATGCATGGCGTGTAGTCATGTGATCTAGTGACCAACCTCTAGGAGTGCCCGACACTAACCTCAAGATTAACAACCCTAATAAAGGGAAGTCAACAGTGCCATTAAGCCATAGTTTTTTCAAAAGAAGAGTAGAAGGGCCCTGCCATGACTAACGCTACTGAATAATACCTTTCCTGGTCGAAGAATGGGCCTCTCTCTCTCTGGGGTATATTTGAAGGCGTGTTGAGTACAGGTGTAGCGTAACACCTCCAAAATAGGGTTTCTGCCTCTTCCAGAATTCAACCTTAAAGAGGTGACCTAGGGAGAATTGCTTTATCTCGGGCTAGGAAGATCCAAATCGAATTTCGTAAGATGTTTGCAGATAGGGCACAGACTGTAGTTTCTATGATGCGAGTTTCAGACCTCGAAGTTGAAACAATGACATGTGGCAGTCTGTACAAGTTTGCTATACTAAAGTAGTCCACACACAAGTCACCTTGGGAAATTTAACATAAGTTCCACTTGGTGAATCAAATATTGCTCTAACCTGTGGGGTTGGAAAGAAGACAAATTAGACTACCTTAGGATGAAGTTTCAATCCTTGAGGAGCAGAAATTTTGGAGATACATCAAAATTAAGACCAGACAATTCTGCAGAAGAAATCGAAGAGACTAGGGCATGAAATATTTTCTAGTTTTGTCCGTAGTTTTGGGAGGAGTATACTACTCAGCTCGTCTTGAGGAGGCACATCTTTCTATCCATTCAAATCTGAAAGTCACCTAAGTTGAAAAATTAGGGTTTCTTTGTCAAACCCTAGGTCCATTAGAAGCACTTTTCCAAAAAGGCTTTGGAGCAAGCATCCAACTGAAGCACTCTCATTGGTAAGCTCTATTCTTTCTATTTCCATTTGAGGTTCTTATATCAAAATGTTGAATCAAACCAAGCTTGAACACAAGCTTGAAGGAGCTGACAACTTCCAAGCATGGAAATATAGAATCTCTCTTATCCTAGAAGATAATGATTTGGACAAATATGTTACTGCGGAGATTCCGAAACCAGAGGGAGATGATGCCAAGGCTACTCACAAGAAGAACATGATAAGAGCCAGGAGGATCATTGCAGACTTGATCAAAGATCATCTCATCCGTCATGTCTCATCATTGATGACCCCGAAGCAGATGTTTGATGCCTTGATCAAACTATTCGAAGGGAAGAATATCAACCGAAAGATAACACTGAGAAATCAAGTCAAGAATGTGAAGATCCAACACTTCGAAATAATCCAGTCTTAATTCACAACGGTTTCTCAAATCAAGGAGCAATTAGAGGCCATTGAAAAAAATGTGGAAGAAGGAGAGATTGTGATGACTTACCTCGAATGGTCTATCAAGATCATGGGATTCATTCATTTAAGGGATATGCACTAGGAAGAAGCTAATCAAGTTCAATAGATTATGGGAGGGATGCACTTAAGAAGAAGCTCGGTTAGTATCAAGAGAAGAGAAGATGGGAGTTGATGATGACCAAGCTCTTGCTGCTCATACTAAGAAGGATCAAAGCAAGAAGGAGGATCGATCTCATAGAAGACCTAGAAGATTCCAAAATAATTATAAATATAAATGTGACTTTTCAGTTTCAGATGTTTCACATGTGATGCGAAAGGCCACTTTACAAAAGATTGCCCCAAAAACAAAGGATCCACTAGGATAAACAAGAAGAGGTATCATGCTCACATTGCTGAAGAGGATGAACCAGAAAGAAAAAGAACGAAAGAAGATTCCTCAAGTGACGAGGAATATGTATTTTAAGGATTGAACCCATGATGATGAAGATCATACTTTATGAACCTGATTTGAAGAAGAACCTCTTATTCATATAAGAAGGGATGCAATTGTGAATGAAGAAGAAGGGACACTCAAAACCAGTGCACAATCCCATGTGATCTATGGTGCAGAAGACTTGCTCAACATTGTCAATTACGAGCAAGAGAGACACAGGTCCTCATAATCAGATAATGGAGTAGAGCACACTATCAGAGACTCCAGTAATTGTTGTAAGAAACAAGGATCAAGAGGGAGTTCACCAAACAAACAAACAAAGATAAGTATTTGAATGATCATTTCTTGTATATCTAGTTGCTAAGTTATGTACATATTTATGTTCCTAGATTAAGGAAATGTATTATGCATGTTTGAGTGTTTGGCATTTATGAACAAATTAACACTGATATTCTGGCTGATAATTAACACTTACCACTGATATTCTGGCTGATAATGACTCTAGAGATAGCTGCATGCATAAGGATCCGGATGGGTGATCTAATAATGCTCTTTTCCTTCGGTGTTACCGCCCCACAGTACCATAAAAACCCTCCAGAATGAAGGTGACATTTTTGTACGAGGAGAGGTCCGTTTGGGCTGAAACTTTCTGAGTTTGTCTGTCTGCTGATGCCGGAGAGATGGCCTAGCACATGCGGAGGTTTGGTTTCCTCTAAGTGCCCTAGCTAATTGATTAGCAGTTCTGTTGCTCACGCCCCCAACTGATCTGTTTGGCTGATAGCTGCTCCCGGTGAGCAAATTGATGGTTGATAATCACTGTATATCGTAGGATAGGCCTGCTGAGAAAGAGGAAGCTGACATGTGGAGGAAAGACTGGATTTTGTGGTCCCAACGAATTCTTTTGTGTTTTCCCTGCTACTTTCGGCTGCAAAACGTGGATCTGCTAATAACCCTTCGGAATGTGTTGGATCTCCGAATACTATAGTATATGATGGATGCAATGGATAAGCCTGGATGATCTATCCCAATAAGAGACTAGGGCAGATATCTCTCTGCCGAACCCTCGCTCGCTGAAGACACTGTCACCAACCCCAACTATCGTGGTTGCACGTTGTGCTGCTGCTCGAAACTCCAAAATTAATCAACAATAACAATAGATAATCTCTTTGGTCCAATAACCCTTCTTAAATAGAATAACATGTACTTTTAGGGTTTGCATGTCACTTTTAGGGTTTACGCTTCACTTTTGCATCCATGCAATTCTAATTTCATGTTGACTTTAACAGTGAAGAAATAGGGCGTACATGCTCCCCATGCTTTACGATATGAACTCTGATGGCCTTCTTATTACACTGATGACTTTATAATACTGAATTGATGTACCTTTCTGCTCCTAGTGCTATTAGTCCTCAGTTATCCCCTTTTTATCAAAACGCAACATTATAGTGGTGTTTGAGCCTACTTATTCCCCTCGTTATTTCCTTCCCATACAAATTGCAAGTAAGCTTTTGTTGATTATGAGGTTCAACAGGCTCATTATACTCTTAGAACGGGTATAAAGCCTTTGGCATTTTTTTATAGAAACTTGGAAAGAAATGAAGTTTGAAGCTATAACAAGTAAAACAACAATTTTTACCATACATGATTGCTGTAAATGAAAAAAAAATGGCCAATCAATGAGATTTCCTCCATTAAAACTTGGTTTTTGTAGAGGGAAAAATCATGGGTGTTTATTATTTTTGTATGAAAATGAATGCACCTAGGGTAAGATAAAACATTTTTGAGCATACATGATTTCTGCAAATTAAAAAAAAATGAAAAATCCATGGTAAATGTTCCATTTAAATTTGGTTTTGAAGAGAGAAAACTCATTTACTTTACAGAACTACCAAACTTTGTCTTGGAACAATTAGAAATGATAGCTAGATATTACATGCCTTGAAATGTGGTTGATTGTTGATTGGATTCCAAATTTCAATCCCCACTCCACAAATCAAACCTTGATGGCAAATAAAATTAGATGCTTTCCCCTCCTTGGCTCCCCCCCTCCACACCTTTTAACTTGTAAAGGACAAAAAAATGGCCAAAATTTGCTTTATATGTGGGCGACCAATGTTTCCCCCATTGACTTGCGATTGTTTTAAATATATTCGATAATATTGTGACATTATTGCCCAAAATATCACCTAAATCATCAACCCAATTTTTTCAAAAATGGGCATCGTATTGTTTGAGTCTAGACATCGTATGAGTAATAGAGATTATATAGATAACCTAAGAAATTAAATTTGTTTGCAATTTTTGTTTTTTAATATGGGGATAAGAGGTTATTGTAGATCAAGTAGATTTTAAAAGACTTTTTGTTTCCCATGAAATGCATATCCCGGGGAAAACCATCGAGTACATCCCCCCATTTCAATGATGGTACCTAGGTTTAATTGGATTATGTAGGAGCTCGAGGCTTTGCCAACATAGGGCCTAAGGCCTTACAACAATATACTCATTAAGAGCTCAACATGTCAGTTGCAAGAATTGAACCTAGGTGGGCAGGATTACTATCATTCCTCCCAACTGTTGGAGCTAGATTGAATTGACTAGTTTTAAAAGACTTTGGAAAGATAAATTATATATTTTCAATTTGTTCTCAATTTTTAGTTTTTGATTTGAGGATGAGATTTCCTATAAACAAGGTAGGTTTGAAAGGATGTTAATTAATTATATATTAAATCCATTGAGCCCCAAGGGTCACATATAGTGGTTTGACATGCAATGTCGAAGCCATAATGGCCAAAAAGGTAATGAGGTTGAATCCACTTGGGTCCCTTGCGGTTAGGCGTACATGTTGTTTGCTAACAACATTTATCTTGGGGGCCATTCACAGAATGTGAGGAAGTGCTTGGAGGGCTTCCATGAGAAAATATTCCATGGAAACAAAAAATTATCAAACTTGTTGGAAAGGGTCATGTTATTTCATCCTGAAGGCTATTTGTTACGACGAGGAGATTGCCCTTACAATAACGCTCAAAGACTACATAATCTAGCATGAAGCTTGATGGTTAGCTCAAAAGTTAATACAATCCTAGATATGCCTCAACAACGACACTTGGTAGTCTCCATGCAAAGGGAGCATGCTCTCTAGGCATTGAACTTGGGTCACCCTTGCATTAATCGCTCCAAGTCATTGATAGATCTTAGCTTGACATATCGATTTTAAATGGTCAGCCTTAAGGAACACAGGGTTGGGTTTTGATCCACTTATGTGTGCATGGTTTGTACTGTACAACCTTACATGTTTGAATTTTGAACACTACCTTCAGAGGCCCCTATGGCCACCTTGTTGGGAAACCCAAGGGATGCTTCCCTACATTAATGGATGGCATCCTTAATAAACCTATTGGTGCAAACTAGTTCGCTTGACTTACGATCCAGGGGGGTTCAAACTAGGCACTTGCAGGCACATAACTAACCAAATGCCCAAGAACATTGGCAATAACTAGTTGAGCTAACTCCTTGCGCTTTTACAATCTCTCTCTCTCTCTCTCTCTCTCTCTCTCTCTATATATATATATATATATGTATGTATGTATAATTGAGAACAAATTTAATTTTAAGAATTAATTTAATTATCGGCCATTTTTAATCCTTTGGTAAAATCTATTAAATTAATCCTTAAAATTAAATTTGTTCTCAATAATATTTTTGGATTTGGGGATAAGTGGCCCTATAGACCAAGTAGGTCTCAAAAGGATGTTAAAACTATAAGCAAATAATTTGTGTGNTCTCTCTCTCTCTCTCTCTCTCACACACACACACACACACTATATATATATATATATATATATCTATATATATATATATATAGATATATAGATATATCTACCTATCTCTATATATATTATTTTCCTGTAAGGAAAGCCTCACACGGAAACCCAAGTGGTGCTTCTTCACATTTGTGTATGGCATCCCTAGCAAACCTGTTGGCATAGACTAGTGTGCCTCACCTAGGGGAATTTGAACCGGGCACTTGTTGACATAGAACCAACCAAATGCCCAACAACATTGACCATGACCAATTGAGCTAACCACTTGGGCTTAACCATATATATGTATTTGTGCATAGATGCTATTATTTTTTTAGTGTTGTGGGTAATGTAAATATCTTATTGATAGGGAGAAGAAAAATCCATTTGGTTTGAAGGGCAAATTAGGCAGTAGGAGGTTGTGATTCATTCTACCTAGATGGCTTACCAAGAAGTATTTTTTCTTTGAAAATGAGGTACCCTTAGTTTAGAATGTTTAATGGAAAGCTAGTTGATGATTGTAGTTGTGTTCTTAAATAAACTTGGGTCGTGTTTGGTTAAGCTTGTAGGGTTATACTCGTTTAAGAACTTAGAGCGGGTCAATGTTTTCAAGAAAAACCAAAGATAGTCTTGCCTAACGCTGCAATTTGGGATCCGATATACTCTTGAAGGTTTTTGAAGGCTATGCTTTGATGGTGCCTCGAAGAAGAATCAAGGTGCAACTTGTGTAGTCCACATGCAATTTTACACGATTTTGGCGATTGCATAAACACACCTGTAATGTCTTGGCAAAGCTTCAAACTATTAAAGTTAGGGTTTTTGAACAAAAAATAAAAACTGTATTTTAATGCAAGTTAAAGTACACAAATAATACCGAAATAAAATCAAAATTTATTGGACAACAATTGTAACAATAATTAAATTAATTAACAAGAAAAAAAAATATCTGATGACTTGAGTGAAAGAACCTTCCTTATACTTAGAAATAACTTTCAAATCAGATCTTGCCTCTCCGAGGCAAGTCAATAAATCGAACAAATAATTGACCCTTGACTGAGTGTATGCACATACCTGAGAGAGAGATAAAGTGTTGGAGAATATGATTAGATAGTTATAGTAGAAGGTACAACAACTGCAGAGGGTACAATACATCCAATATCAACCCCAAGACATTAACCAAGACAGGCAACAAGTGCCCAATAGTGAATGGAAGCCACAAAACCTTCACAACAGTGGAAGACAACCTTAGATCAGACTTTACAGTGGACGACAACCTTCAAGGGAACCCTAACAAGGTAGTTGCAGCCACACAATAGGCCTAGCAAGCAGTGGTACCCATAGGAGTTAGTGACAACCACGAACAAACCAAAACAGTCCATGACAGTCACAAGGAGACAAGCAACATCCTCAACACAGTCCACACAAGCAGTGGCAACCTCCACACATGCAACGATACCCTCCACACAGGCACCGATACCCTCCACACATGCATCGATACCCCCTAAATATAGGTAGTGACACCCTAAACACAGGTAACGACACCCTAAACTGGCAGCAACACCCTCCACATAGGAAACAACTAGTGCCTACAATTTAACCTTAAGCCAAGAGATAGATCGAGAATTGCCTTGAAGGTAATCAAGAGTTACTTTCAGTTTAATGAAGAAATACTCAAGAAATGGAAGTCTTAAAAAAGGGATTTCCAATGGTTGGAAAAGATAAAAGATGATGGTCTCAATCTAAATCTTAACGTACCTAATTGATTCAAACTAAATAATAATCATAATAATCTAGCCTCTGGAGTAATCATGGACTTTGTCAAGAGATTCTACTCATTGAATTAACCCTTCCAACTACCCAGTGTCGATAATAATCAAATGAGTAGGGGGTGGAAATCTAGTACAAGGTTCTCAAGTGCAATGCATGTAAAGCAATAGTAGTAAATAAAAGGAAGAGATATAAAAGTAGTTAATAAAAAAAATATGAGTGGTTTCTCCACCCAGTTGGTTGCATAGCATAGCGAGCTCATTACAAAACATCTACATAACACTCTACCTTCTAGAAGTTGTTTGTGTTAAAGATAATGCAGCTGCGAGAGCCATTCTCTAGGAGGATGGAACCCTAGTCAGTTAACTAGGGTTATTGGTTAGTTAACCAGGCAGTGTAAGTCCCTAGCAAGTATCTAGGGCCCCTAGCAGTTATCTAGGGATCTTGGTCTCGGACCAAGTAGTTTGAGCCATGGAAAAACACCCTAGCTGATCAATAGGGCCTCTTGGTAAGTTGACCAGGGAGATTCTTGATCTGGGACCAAGTAGTACATGCCCCTAACAGTTATCTAGAGTACTTGGCTTGGGATCTAGCCAGATAAGTCCCTAGCAATTATCTTTGGCCCTAGTTGATCCTTAGGGAACTTGGTCCGTTTTGGGACTATTTTTGGACAGTTTGGGGTATCGCTGCTTGTTTAGGATGTCGATGACTGTGTGGACGGTGCTACTACTTGTTTAGGGTGTCGTTTCCTGTGTTTAGGGTGTCGTTGCCTGTGTGGAGGGTGTCGCTGCCTGTTTAGGGTGTCACTACTTGTGTGGAGGGTGTCGTTGCTTGTGTGGAGGCTGCCAATGCTTGTGTGGATTGTGCTGAGGGTGTTGCTTGTCTCCTTATGATTGTCGTGGACGGTTTTGTTTTTTTGTGCTTGTCGCTAACTCCTGTGGGTACCACTGCTTGTTGAGGCTTGTTGTGTGGCTACCACTACCTTGTTGGAGTTCCTTTGAAGGTTGTCGACCACTGTAAAGTCTGATATAAGGCTTCCCTCCATTGTTGTGAAGGTTTTGTGGCGCCATTCACTGTTGGCCACTTGTTGCTTGTCTTGGTTAATGTCTTAGGGTTGATCTTGGATGTACTGTACCCTCAGTAGTTGTTGTACCTTCTATTGTAACTATCTACTCCTATTCTCCAATACTTTATTTCTCTCTCAGGTATGTGCATACCCTCAGGTAAGGGTCAGTTATTGTTCCATTTATTGACTTGTCTCCGAGAGGCAAGATCTGATTTGAAAGTTATTTCGGAGTATAAGGAAGGTTCATACACTCAAGTAAGTCATCAGATTTGATTTTTGTTACTATTATTGTCCAATAAATTTTGATTTTATTCAGTGCTATTTTTGTAATTTAAACTTACATTAAGGTACAGTTTTTAATTTTTGTTCAAAAAACTTAGCTTTAACATGGTATTAGAGCTTAGGGTTTGTAGCTAGTTCTATTTTGCACCCTAACTGAGGCTACATAGATCCTAAGGTAAGGGTTTGAACATCATCTAATTTGGTTGCAAGGTTTTCTTGGCGAATTTCAACAAGTTGGCTGTGAGGGTTTGAAGATGGCCTCTTCTTCAGTTAAGTTAGAAGACTGTCTTGAAGGAGCCTCAAACTCCACTGCTTGGAAGGCTAGGGTTTTGAATAACCTAAAGGAGAGTGACTTGGATGAGTTGGTTACTAGAGTTGTGGAAGAGCCCACAACAAATCAAGGAAGAGCAGCCTTTAGAAAAAAAGCAAGCCAAGGCAAAGAGAATCATTTTTGATTCAGTAAAAGATAATTTGATGCTAGTAATAGCTCTTTTAAGGACAACCAAAGAATGTTTTGATGCCCTAGCAAATCTCTATGAGAAGAAGGCTCCTACTGAGAAGTGGGTTTTGAAAAAGCAGCTTCATTCACTGAAAATGGAGAAGGATGAGCTAGTTGTCACTTTCTTCTCCATGATCTCTCAGACAAGAGATCAACTCATGGCCATTCGGGTTAAAGTAGATGATGATGACCTTGTGTAGACAACAGTAGATGGTATTCCAGTTGAATTTTAGCATTAGCGTGAATACTTTAAAAAACTTGCAGACTATTAGATAACAAATGACAAGTGCAGTAAAAACATCAACACATCAAAACACTTGACACAAGAGTTTTTCACTGGGGAAACCTTTAAAGGACAAAAACCCCAAAAGCATTAGTAATTCATCTCTGAAAATGAGATTACTGAGTTTTCAAAGATTCTCAAACCCTAATGAGTTTGATCCACATAAAAAATTCACAAATGATGAATTACAAGAACAATCCAAATTAGGGCTTCAAGCCCTAATTCCTTTAAGTTGCCCAAAATCCAGATCTGCCTACTCGATTCTTGGTCTGTTGCCCGACAAACCTGTCAGCCCGTTATCCGTACTGACTTGCCTATGCCTCTTTTTACTTGCCTGAAGTCTGCTCGGATTTGCTGGTGCCCTACCCAAATTGTTGCAGCCTAGCCCGAGACCTGCCCAGTCCTACTGGTGTTGGTTGAGGCATGCTTGGAATCTAGATAGCGCTGCTCGAGCTCTTGTCTAGGCTGCCCGAGGTTTGCTCGGAACTGTTGGTGCCTTCCTGAGACTGCTGCAGCCTGCTGAGCCCTATTAGGGTTGCTGTAGGTGCCCGAAAGGCTTTAGCAGGCTGTCCCAAGCCTTGCTAGGGCCTACTGTAGGTGGCCGAAGGCAAAGGAGGGCTGCTGGGTGAGAGATAGAGGCACCCCGTGAAGATTTTCAACCTGCCCGAGCAGAAAAGAGCTTGCTCGTAGAGAAAAAGGAGCTGCCCGTGAAATGTTGCAGGCAGTCGTTAAGTGTTGGAGACTTAGGGTTAAACGCTAGCTGGTGTAACTCGTGAGGATGCTGCTACAAATAGTGAAACCCTAGTTTAGGGTTGGCTAAAACAAGTGTGGGTGCCCTAGCTAGAATCCTCCATGCTAGTGCATAACCACAAAACCTTCTTCTCTTTCAAAAAACATCGAGTACCTTCCTTGGAGCAGCTGAGAGCTTATGATCAAGTGTGTGTAATAATGAAATGGAATGATCTTCTTTTATAGCCTTTGAGTCACCTGTAAGTGGACCAAAACTCAAAAGAACAAAATAATATTATTTTATTATTTTATTTTTTTGACTTTCACCTTTAGTGGTACTAAAGGTCTTTTTGCACTTTCACTTTGACTCCTTAGTGGTACGTGGGTGCCCTAGCTAGAATCCTCCATGCTAGCGCATAACCACAAAACCTTCTTCTCTTTCAAAAAACATCGAGTACCTTCCTTGGAGCAGCTGAGAGCTTGTGATCAAGTGTGTGTAATAATGAAATGGAATGATCTCCTTTTATAGCCTTTGAGTCACCTGTAAGTGGACCAAAACTCAAAAGAACAAAATAATATTATTTTATTATTTTATTACTTTGACTTTCACCTTTAGTGGTACTAAAGGTCTTTTTGCACTTTCACTTTGACTCCTTAGTGGTACTAAGGGTCCTTATGTATTTTTGACTTTTACTTTAGCCTTCTTCAAGTGCCCTTGTGGTCAAAACAAGTTGTAAAGGTGGTCCTTCATCCCCACTCAAAGTACATCATCATAAACAAAGAGAATTCAATTATTAATGCTTTTATCTCACACTCTGTGTGACACCAAGATCAGGTACTAGGTCTCTTAACCAAGGGTAGCTAAGCCTTGAAGAAAATCACAAAGCCCACAGATCGATGGTCAAAGTGTCACACATGCTCAGACCTGGTCTAGGGTTTATAGTGTTATCCTGATAAACATAGGCTGCATAATTTGACCCAAGGTCAAATACTTGGTAACAGAGCAAGCGCTTCCATTCTCATGGAGAATGGCCCTCAACCTCGAGCTGAGCCCCTTGTCCGGCACTAGGTTAAATTCCTGGTAACTGACCAGGTGTCTCCATTCCAAGAATGGCCACTCAGCTCTAGGCCAAGTCCCCTAGTGCTAGACTGGTTCCACATCCTGGTCCTGGACCAGAGGTCTCCATTCAACAGAATGGTCACTCAACTCAAGGTTGAGTCCCCCAGTGCTGGACTAGTTCCACATCCTGGTCCTTGACTAGATGTCTCCATTCAATAGAATGGTCACTCAATTCAAGGTTGAGTCCCCCAGTGCTAGACTGGTTCCATATCCTGGCCCTGGACCAGGTGTCTCCATTCTCCTAAGAGAATGGCTCTTGATGTTGCTCAAGAAAAATCAACAATTCTTGTGACTTAGGAGACATTTTTGGCAACAGTAAATGAAAGAGAGATTCAACCAAGTTTTGATAGGTTGTGGCATGATTGTTTAGAAGAAGAAGGAAGGATCTAGAGTAGAATTGGGCCTCCCACAGAAAAAGATCATGCCCTTTCTACCAAGACAAAGCAGGGAAGGAGATTTCCTCAGCATGAAGACAAAGGCAAGAAACCTCAAGGTAAGTGTTTTAATATATCAAAGGTAAGGTGTTATAATTGCAACCTTAAACGGTCATTTTGCGAGAGACTGTAAGAAACCTCCTTACAAGAAGTGGCAGAAAGGAAAGTATCATGCTTCAACTGCTACAAAAGAGGAAGATCCACAACAAAAGAAAATAAGGGCTAAAACCATAGATCTAGAAGAAAGAGAATACTACATGATTTCAGCACTCTCAGGTTTCATCCACAATTTGACAGATTCTTGGTGGATATATAGTGGAGCCTCCATGAATATGACTGGATTCAGGAAGGCTCTTGCAAATTACAAGGACTAGAAGTTCAATGTGAAAGTGGGACTGGGAGATTATAGTACCTATGCCATAAAAGGAGTTGGTTTAGCCTCCTTTTAGCTTGATGCATGTACGTTTATGCACATTGAGGAAATTTTATATGTTCTTGGAATAAAGAAGAATCTTCTTTTAGTGGTAGTTCTAGAAGACAAGGGATTCACTGTAGCCTTCTCAGGAGAAAAGGCCCTGATGTGGCCTAAGGATGGAAACATGAGTTCAACCATTGTGATTGGGGTCCGTGAAGGGAACCTTTATAAGGTTTCTGGGCATGTTCATGATTCAATCAAACCTTGTGAACTGTGGCACAAAAGGATGTTCACAGATAATGAAGGAGAGAGGTTGACTATCATAAAGTTAATGACCTCTACCAAAATTCAAAGATCAAGAGGGAGCCAACTATGCTCTTCAATACCCAATAGAATAGGTTTGCAAAAAAGAAAAGTAGAGATGTGACTTTCCATGACTCCAGAGAGTCTTCCAGTGACTTAGACATGGAAGTGCAAGAATGTTCAGTCCACGAGTCATCTCGTTCAAATGAGCAGAAGGAGGAGGCCAGGGAGCCTTTAGTTGATCCCGTTAAGGAGCCTATTGAGAGGCTTTAAGTGTGCTTTGATTTGATAATCTTAGTTGAGCCATGTCACTAATTCAGAATCCTCCAGTTATGAGGAGGAATCCAAACATTAGGTTTGGAAAGGTGCTATGATAGAAGAACTTCGGTTAGTAATGGAAAATGACGTGTGGAATGTGGTTCTCAGACAACAAGGTAAGTCAGTTGTAACTTCCAAGTAGATCTATAAGATCAAGCTTGTTACTGACATCTAAAGTTGTTTGAAGCTCTCAAAAAATCTTGTATTCTATGACAGATCGAAACACATCGACATAAGTATCACTATGTCAGGGACATGGTGCAGAGATTTCAGTAAGTTTTGTCAGATGAACACATTATCGATGTGTTGACCAAGCCTCTGTCCACGACAAAGTATGGGTACTTCTAAGACAAACTTAGTGTTGTTGAGAATGCCTCTCTTGTTGACAGCTGCGAGAGACATTCTCTGGGAGGATGGAACCCTAGTCAGTTAACTAGGGTTCATGGTAAGTTAACCAAGTAGTGTAAGTCCCTAGCAAGTATTGAGGGATCTTGGTGTGGGACCAAGTAGTATGAGCCATGGCAAAAGCTCCCAGCTGATCACGAAGGTCTCCTAGTCAGTCAACAAAAGAGATTCTTGGTCTGGAACCAAGGAGTACAAACCCCTAGTAGTTATCTAGGGTATTTTGTTTGGGACCAAGTCAGATAAGTCCCTAACAATTATCCAGGGCCCCTAGTTGATCCCTAGGGAACCTGGTCAGTTAACTAGGTGGATCTTGGTTAGTTAACCAAGATGATGTGTGATGCCCTTCTCTCCTACGTCTTCGAGATGGTTTAGCTAGGTTGTTCCCTCAATGGATTGGTAACCCCTTGATGGAGTCACTGGCATTGACCTTAGGAGCAGTTAGGATGACTAGAGGATCACATCATCTAGTGTGAACCTTCCTTATATGGTGATGATAAACTTCCAGTTACTGTAGGGAACACTTGTGGACCACCTACACTAAGAGAGAGAAAGATAAAAGGGTTGTCTTCCCACCTTGTTGTTACACCTTTTGTCTTGTGATTGTTTTCCCACCTTGTTGTGAAACTCCTTGTTGACTTGTGGTTAGCCTTGTGTTTACCCCTCCCTTGTTGGTCCTATGTGCTAGCAACCCTCTTGAGTGTGGTAACTTGCCCACCATTATGTCTTATGTGTAACCCACACCTTAAGACGTCCTAATATTAAAATATATTTTATGTGGAACCTTCTAAAAGGGGTGACGTCTTGACTTTATTTGGGTAACCCTAACCTCAATGACCAAATAGAAGTTGGAACTTTCTAGGTGGTCATTGAGAGGTTATAAATACTAGCCTATTTTGAAGAGGCAGCTCAACTCTAATTTCTTATGTGAGTGTCCTAGGGTTTTGATGTACTGGTTGAGGGTGACGTCAGTGGTTTCAAAGCTGTGTTTACTTGGTCAATTAGTTGTTTTGAGGCTGACCTTGTATAGCACTGCCATTCCTAAGGGTTATTACAGCAGGTCATTCTTCTTGCTTGGATGATTGACATGTTTGGGGGCTTCCCTAACTAAGCGTTGACATTTTTAGCAGTCCACTCATTTGTCCTTCCACACGTGTGAGTCATGGTTGCCATCTATTGTTAATGTCTGTCTTGAGGCTGCCACTTGGTATCTAAGGTCTATTTTGGGACTATTTTTGGATTGTTTAGGGTGTTGCTGCCTGTTTAGGGTGTCATTACCTGTGTTTAGGGTGTCGCTGCCTGTATGGAGGGTGTCGCTGCCTATGTGGAGGTTGCCACTGCTTGTGTGGGCTTTGTTGGGGATGTTGCTTGTTTGTGTTTGATACGTGGGATGCAGACATGGTCCCCAGTTGGATGTGGCTGTTTCTTTGTGTGTGTGTGTGTGTATTATCGTCCTCCACGATTGAGATTTGATTCTACAGTCTACAGGTGTAGGAACATGTTAACACCCAAAACTGTGCTAGGAAAAATTGGTGCAATTCTAGATGCAATACCCACGTCACCTCAACAATCTTAGCCTTTGCATGCTCGAGGGGGATTCTCTAAGTTTTTGCTCCTGATCAACCGATTAAACTTGCGAATCGTAAGTTAGATTGGTAAATAGAGAAAACTCATAAAAATAAATAAACAAAAGTTTAGGGTGGATCCAGAATGACCAGTGCCCCCCATTTTAGTTATGGAGTTAGGTGAAAAACTAAACGAGTGCGGGAGCAAGAATGCAAAAATCTGGTGAGGCATTCAGTCCAAATGGTTCTCACAAGATCAAATCACCCTAACCATCATTTCAATGATGGGCTAAGAGAACCCCTTCACCAAGGGAAGAATCTACTTAAAACCCTGTCGATCAACCAAACTTTGTCCAATCACACTCAACTCAATTACACCACACCAACCTCAATCACAGTTGCTCGATTCTAGGGATATAATTTCTACCATATGAACTTTTGGGGTTTTGAAACACAACTTTGTTCTGCAAAGATTTTGCAATGCCAGGGGAAAATCACCCATGAAAATGTACAAAAACCAATATATCTAGAGAGGGGGCTGTAACATTATCATCACCAGCATTAAAACAGAGAAAATGAAGACCAATTGTTTATTTCCAATGACATTAAAGCCCCAAAAATGATTATAAGTGAAACGAGTCTTAAAAATCTTGGTATCCAACACCGTTCACCATCTTTGAAAAATAATTTAATAGATATCTTATCTTCTAAGTGGTGTGCCTTCTTTGTCCAAGAATAGACATGCACGCGTTCTCTAACTGAAATTTGAATTGAATTGGCATTTAAGTAGTCCCTTATGCAGGAAGTAAATGGATAAGGCTGCATGCTAGGTGTACTTAACTACAAGTGAATAGATAAGGTTGAGGTCAAAATCATAGATGATAAAATCGCTAAAAATCGGCAACATTTTGATTTTTCATGATGCAAACCTTGAAACAAAAAATCATGAAATTTTGAAAAAATCAACAAAAAGAGGGAAAAAGTTGGCAAATATGGCAATAGGGGAAAAATCAGCAGGCAATGTTTTCACCCTATTAAAGTGTTGATTTTGTTTTTTAGCTTATTTTTCTTTGCAACTGTTGGGGAATAAGGGGGTGCTTATAGTGGAAAAAATCACCGAAAAATCACGATTTTTTTTGACTGCCGATTTTTAGGCTCGAAAAAATCGTGCTTTTTCAAAATATCGGCAAAATAATGAACAATCCGTTTGCACAAAATAATGTTAAAGAAATGTAACTACGAAATATATTCTATTTTGTATTATTATTGTTATTACCCCTTTCAGAGATGTTGTTCCTCCGATTAGGGATGCCATTGATGTAATTGGTCATGTAAAGTCTTGAGGTAAAGCCTTCATTGTAAGTTGGGTCAGTAGTACCCACTAAAGTATTATTAAAATGTATGTTTGAGTCTTCCAAGGCAGGTCAGCCCTGGTAGCGAGGAGAAGTTGGCCTAGTTGGGTTATTAGGCCTCTCAGATGATCTGTATAAATAGGAGAGGCGCCTCCCTTATTTGGAAACGTAGAACACTCAAGCAGTTGCACTAGAGAGAGAAGGGGCCTTCCATCTGGAGGAGAGGAAGCAGTCTAGTCTTGTTATTGGGTCTTACACTATTCTTTGTTAAAGTCTATAGAGTAAGTTTTGCTGGGTTTTTCCCCACGAGGGTTTCCCAGGATAAATCTTTGTGTTCTCTTTTGTTCTGTTATACTTGTTATTCTATCAGAGATCCTTTTGTTTTGGTATAACAACTATTAAAACCTTAACATGGTATCAAAGCTAACCTGAAAGAAGACATTGTGCAACAACTCATCCGACAATCTAGCAAGCTAGGGTGTACAATTCCGGATATCTGATATCTCCCTCGACAGATCAACTGTAAAAGAAGGCCCATTCAACTCGCCATAGAAGGGCACATCTTTCTGTCAAAGCAGTTTTTCATTCTGAGGATTTTCACTTTTTGACCTATCACTGTTGTCGGGAGAAACTAGGGCATTAGATTTTTCAAGGTTCTATCCTCATACTCCAAAAAATAAAGATACAGTCTAGCTCGCCTTGGGGAGGCTCATCTTTTACTCCTCTTAGATCTACAAGTGATCACAGTTGGAAAATTAGGGTTTCCTAGCCAAACCCTAGGTCATCCTGAAGCTGGTTTTAGAAAAGGTCCTCACACTGGTAAGTACTATCTCCTATATTTCCATTTGAGGTTCTCTTTCCTTAAAGATGACAAACAATACCAAGCTTGATGAAAAGCTTGAGGGATCAGAGAACTTCAGAGCATGGAAGTACAGAATCATGCTCATCCTTGAAGAACATGACCTAGATTGCTTTATCAAGGAAGATGTCAAGGAACCAGAAGGAGAAGAGGCAAAGGCCAAACACAAAAAGGATATGATCAAAGCAAAAAGGACCATAGCTAACTCTATCAAGGATCAGTTGATCTCCCGCGTATCTTCAAAGAATACTCCTAAAGAAATGTTTGATGCACTAACTAATATGTTTGAAGGTAAGAACATCAACATAAGAATGACCTTGAGAAACCAACTCAAGGGTGTGAAGATACAGAAGACAAAAACCATACAATCATATTTATCTAGAGTATCTTAAATCAAAGAACAGTTAGAACCCATTGGTGATATGGTTGAAGAAGAAGTAGTGATGACCACTCTGAATGGTCTTCATAGAGAATGGGATTCCTTCATTAGAGGAATATGTTCTAGAAGAAAGCTAACCAAATTCAACAAACTATGGGAAGAATGTGTATAAGAAGAAGGAAGGATGATCAACAAAGAAGAGAAGCTAAATGACAATGAAGATCGGGCTGTAACTACACACACCAAGAATGGAAGATTCAAAAGGAAGAGTCAAGGTTCATTTCCCCGAAGATCACCTGACTTCAAGATGAAATCTAGAAGGGACTACACATCTTTTGTATGTTACTCATTTCATAAGGTAGGACACATTGCTAGAAACTGTCCTGTTAAGAAAGATTAGTTTAAGAAGAAGAACCGGAAGTACCATGCCCATGCAACCGAAGAAAATGATTCAGATAAGGAAAGGATCACAAAGAATGAATACTCTAGTGAAGAGTATGTCCTAATTTCAGTTCTCACAGGAGCAATCACTCATGGAAGTGACACTTGGCTTATAGACAGTGGTGCTTCCAAACATATGATAGGATATAAGGATTCACTCTCTTGCCTTACCCAAAAAGACTATTCTCACAAGGTACAACTTGGAGATGACTATTTGTACCCCATCAAAAGAATGGGAGAAGCCTCTTACAAATTAAGAACTAGAAGCTCATGAAGATGAAAGAATTCTTATATGTTCTAGGTTTAAAGAAGAATCTTCTTTCCATCTCAGCTCTAGATAAGAAAGGGTTTAGAGTTGCTTTTGTAGATGGTGAAGTCCTTATGTGGCCGAAAGGGAAAACAATAGATGATGCTATTGTAATTGGTGTTGAAGGAGGACTCTACAAATTGAAAGGACACACAGTTTAAGCTCTTACATCTAGCACTATCAGTCCATGTGAACTATGGCATAGAAGACTTGCTCATGTAAACTACAAAGCAATACCAATTGTGAGAAAGGTAGTCACAGGTTTACCAGAGATCCAGATTGACCATGAAGGAGTATGTAAAGGATGTGCTCAAGGAAATAACACCAATAATCCATTTCCAAGCAGCAACAACAAAGCAAAGGGGATCTTGGACATTGTACACTCAGATGTGTGCGGACCGATATTAGCCACTTCCTTAATCGGGTATGTATATTTTGTCTCCTTTATTGATGATTACTCTTGTAAGAGTTGGATATACTTCTTAAAAGGCAAAGATGAAGTATTTAAAAAATTCAAGGAATTTAATGTTCTTGTGGAGAATCTATCTGAAAAGAAGATCGATAAGATAATGGAGGAGAATTCACTTCAAATGAATTCAAGGACTTCTACAGAGAAGTTGGGATTAAGAGGGAGCTTACCACACCTTATAATCCACAATAAAGTGGAGTAGCCGAAAGAAAGATTAGATCCATCATGGAATCAGTCAGAGCAATGATCCATGATCAAGATTTGCCTATGCATCTATGGGCAGAAGCAACAAGAACCATAGTCTAAGTCTAGAATAGAATATCTCACATTGCTCTTGGAAATAAAATCCTAAAAGTAATGTTCACTGGTGAAAATACGAAGTAAGCCACCTAAAGATATTTGGTTGTCTCATATACCTACATGTTCCAAAAGAGAAAAGATCAAAGTTGGACCCTTCAGGAAAGAAGGGAATATTTGTTATATACAGTGAACAATCAAAAGCTTATAAAATCTATATTCTAGGATTTCGCTAGATCGAGATAAGTAGAGATGTTACATTGATGAAGATGCAACCTTCACCAAACCTAGAAAGATCCTTGCAGATGAAGATCCTGAAGAAGTTATCAGACCACCAGTAAGAGACCTTGCAAAACCTCAAAGACTTATTGAAACACCCCAGAAGATGACCTCAACAAAAAGAAGACCAACTCGGGCTTATGATGTAATCAAGGAAGCAAAAAAATATGGTGCAGCAAAAGGAAGCAAAAGACAAAGAATCCATTCAAACTATGTGGCACTAATGAGCAATCTTGTTGATGAAGAACCCACATGTTTTGAAGAAGCCTGAAGAAGAAGGAATGGATGCAAGCTATGATCGAAGAATACCAGTCAATAATAAAGAATGATGTATCGAATGTGGTGCCAAGACCAAAGGACAAGTTAGTAGTTTCTTCAAAATGGATTTTCAAGACAAAGCATTCAACAAATGGCAGTATTGAAAAGTTTAAAGCAAGATTTGTCGCACGATGTTTTTCACAGAAGGAAGGAATTGATTATGAAGAAACTTTTGCACCAGTAGCAAGATATACCTCTATCAGAACCGTCCTTGCCCTGGCAGCCAAGACGAAATGGAAGCAACATTAAATGGATGTAAAAACAACTTTTCTAAATGGAGTCATAGAAGAAGAAGTATATATTGAACAACCACCAAGATTTGAAACACACGATAAGGAAACACATGTATGCAGATTAAAGAAAGCTTTATATGGGTTAAAACAAGCACCTAGAGCATGGTATGGAAGGATTGATTGATTCCTAATGAATTTGGGCTTTACCAAGAGTAAAGCTGATTCCAACCTTTATTATAAGGTTGGAGATGACGGAATTATGATATTACTATTGTATCTATATGATTTATTCTTGACAGGAAAGGAGATGCTTATTAGTGAATGTAAGAAGAAACTTGCAACATAATTTGAGATGAAAGACCTTGGCACAATGCACTATTTCCTAGGTCTTGAAGTATGGTAGTTTCCTGATGAGATTTTCTTGAACCAAGGAAAGTACACAATAGAGATTTTGAAGAGATTTGGGATGTTAGATTGCAAAGCAATTAACACTCCGATGCTGACAAACCTGAAGCTACTGAATGATGATTCTTCAGAAAGAGTAGATGTCACATTATACAGACAAATTATTGGTTCACTAATTAGACAAATACAAGACCAGATATATGTTTTGTTGTGAACACCTTGAGTCAGTACATGGTGGAGGCCAGACATGTTCATCTAGTTGCAATAAATCATGTGATGAGGTACCTGAAAGGTACATTGGACTATACACTCAAATATACAACCGACAGTGAATTCAAATTGTGTGGCTATACCGATTCAGATTGGGCAGGAAGTGCTGAAGATAGAAAGAGCACTTTAGGATGTTGTTTCAGTTTGGGATCAGCTGTGATCTCATGGATTAGAAGGAAGCAAACAAGTGTTTCCCTCAGTGCAACTGAGGCTGAGTACATTGCAGCATGTTCAGCTTGTAGCGAAGCAGTGTGGCTTCACAAACTACTGGCAGGATTGTTCGATGCCGATATGGATGCAATTGATATCTATTGTGACAACCAATGTTGCATCAAGTTAACAGAGAACTCGGTTTTTAATGATAAGTCAAAGCATATAGAGATAAAGCTGTGTTGCATGGGTACCCGTACCCAGGGGTTGGGTACACGTACCGGTACCGGGTACATGTACCGGGTACGACAATGGTACGTACCCAGACGTACCCTCACGTACCATGAACAGTGTTGCCGTACCGGGTACTTCATAATTTTTTTTTGGGTACGTTTGGTGAAAATGGTACGGCGTACCTCGATTTTGGGTATGACTATGGTACGGCCAGTATATAAAACTAAACCAAACTAATACAATTTGTTCCCACAGTTGAAGTCTAGTTCTAGCGATTTATCCTTCTTCAAACAAATATGTAGGAGCTATGATAGGATTGGTGGGAATTTTCAACCCCAAGATTTACATGGAAAGGTTGTAGGAGCTTTTTAACTCAACACGGATAATGCCTCACTGCTGTTTTGATTTGAATTTTTGTTTGAATAATGTATCACTGCTTGAACATAGATTTTAATGGCAATTCTTCACATAACATGCTCATAAATTATAGCAAGGAAATAACATTAACAATGATTTAAATGGCTAATAAACAGACACCCAAAAACATAGTAAGAAGGTGCTTTTTACATGCCTGTAGCAGCCTGTTGACAGATCTGGAAATGAACGTTGAGATACCCAAGTAATGTGGCCCATACAATGTGATAGCAGTGAGAAAATCTTATAATGGTTGAGATCTGAAATGTGCTGTAGATGACTATTGGGAAAACTTCATCTTTTACTTAAATATTCAGATCTGGAAATGAGAGTTATTTGACTCACAATACAGAGTTATGAAAGTACTATAGCAGCCTTAGAATGTGCTGGGACTGACAATCAATGGATGAAGAAGTAGACTCTGATATAACAAATCCTGTAGTAGCTTTATTCTTCCCAATGCGCCCAATGGAAGTATGTAAGCACAATATAAGAGTGAAGATTTTACCACATTGATATTTCAATTTATGGCAGCCTGGAAACTACTGGTTACACTCTTCCCATGAATCATTTCATCTACAGCAGCAAAATCTTGAACTTCTTCTTCACATGAAGACCCATGACAATATACTGTCAGCGGGCATTAACAATATTGACGTGGGTGCTGTATATACAAATTGACTTAATGCTTCTGGTGATTAATAGTACATTTTCTATTGTGAAAATGACTATGTTCCTTCAGATTTTTAGAGATGGAATTTTACAATAAATCAGAAGTTTTGCCATAGAGCATATTAAATTACTTTGAATAACAAAATATGATAGCTATTTTAAGTTTTTTGAAGATTCTTTTAGAAATGAAGTAGCTACAAATGATTCAACATAGAGAGGACTGACGTAGCATTCTTTTAGTGCAATTGTTTTACCTCCTAATCATACTACAAAATTATTGTAGACTAGTCATATAGTTGTTGATGACATGGCTTGAAGAAGCCAAGTTTACTATTTTGTTCATTGTTTAGTTTCACTGTTTTGATCTTTTTATTTCATGACTGAAAAATGCCATTAGGCAAATTTTGAATGTAGTTTGACAATGTTGAAAGGACTCGAGGAGTCATGGACATACATTTGTCATTAATATATTATAACTTATTTTAATTTATGTTTGAATGTTTTGAATTTTCAATGTGAATTGTGAATTTTCATTGTTCAATGAATCAATGACGAAATCTGAAAGTGAATATGCAATGTGCATGTATGGATCATTGGATCATGATGTATCATGTGAGTCATGTGACTGTGACATGTTTCAGTTTTATTTTTAATATATATATATATATTATTAATAATTATATATATATAGTACCCCCGACGTACCGAAGTACCCTGTTTCAAAAAGTGTCGTACCCGTACCCGTACCAGTACCCATCCCCATACCCACGTTTCCTGGCAACTTAGAGATAAAGTATCATTACATCCGGGACATGGTACAGAGAGGAGCTGTGAAGCTCCTATATTCCTATAGAGGAACAATTTGTTGATGTGTTGACTAAAACTTTGACTCGTGTAAAGCTTGAACACTTTCGAGACAAGCTTGGTATAGTCCGAAAGGACCTCCCTAGAAAGAGGGAGTAATGATGAGACTATTATTGAGGATGAGATGGCAGTAATGCGCTAGTGCAGAAAATGCCAGAGTGCTTGCAAATGTTGATGAGATCCGAGTTTCGCTTGTGGACGATAGTATCCTCTTTTGAGGATGGTTCCATTGACAAGAACACTCTCTTGAGAGTGGTCCTAGCAGTCATAGGTTGAGGATGGTCCTCGATGATAGTACTCTCTTCTAGAGAGTGACCCTACATTCACTTGTGGGATGGTGCCATAGACAAGAACACTCTCTTGAGAGTGGTCCTAACACTGACAGGCTGAGGATGGTCTACGATTATTGTACTCTCATATGTTGAGTGGTCCTGCATTTAATTGTGGACAAGATATGCATTTAGTTGCAGACAACGGTATTCTCTCTAAGGATGGTTCCATGGACAAGAACACTCTCTTGAGAGTGGTCTTAGCATTGATAGGCTGCGGATGGTCTGCGATGATAGTACTCTCATATGTTGAGTGCTCCTGCATTTAGTTGCGGACGAGATTTGCATTCAGTTGCAGACAACGATATCCTCTTTGAGGATGATCTCGTGGACAAGAACACTCTCTTGAGAGTGGTCCTAGCACTGTTAGGGTGAGGATGGTCCGCGATGATAGTATTCTCTTATGGAGAGTGGTCCTGCATTCACTTGCGGACGAGTTCCTACATTCAGTTGCAAGATGATGTTGCAACATTTAATTATGCTGTGGGTGATTTAGCTCAATGTTTATATACTGATAGTGCAGGCGATGCTCGAGATGATGGCAGAGATGATGCTCGAGATGATGCTAGAGATGATGCCAGAGATGATGCCAAAGATGATGATGCTCGAGATGATGCCAAAGCTGATGATGCTCAAGATGATGCCAGATATGATGATACTCGAGATGGTTCCAGAGATGATGATGTTCGAGATGATACCAGATGATAGAGATGTCCGTGATGATGATGTTGATGTAATTGTGAAACTTCCTATGACATATAGATTCACCATTGAGTTGTATAGACGTGTTGTTGTATAGTAGAATACCTTTCTTGTTAAGAGGGAGTGTTAAAGAAATGTAACTGCGGAAGATATTCTATTTTGTATTATTATGGTTATTAACTTATTACCCCTTTTGGAGATGTTGTTCCTCCAATTAGGGATGTCATTGATGTAATTGGTCATGTAAAGTCTTGAGGTAAAGCCTCTGTGGTAAGTCGGGTTGGTAGTACCCACTAAAGTATTATTAAAATGTATTTTTGAGTCTTCCAAGGCAATTCGGCCCTGGCAGCAAGGAGAAGTTGGCCTAGTTGGGTTATTAGGCCTCTCAGCTGATCTGTATAAATAGGAGAGTCGCCTCCCTCATTTGGAAAAGTAGAACACTCAACCAGTTGCACTAGAGAGAGAAGAGATATTCCATATGGAGGAGAGGAAGCAGTCTAGTCTTGTGATTGGGTCTTACACTGTTCTTGGTTGAAGTCTATATAGAGGAAGTTTTGCTGGGTTTTTCCCCATGAGGGTTTCCCAAGATAAATCTTTGTGTTCTCTTTTGTTCTGCTGTGCTTGTTATTCTTTCAGAGATCCTTTTGTTTTGGTATAACAACTATTAAAATCTTAGCAAATAAGACATCGAACCATGACAGTTTAGATCCTCTAAATGTGAGACCACTCTTTATAACCAAGGCAAAGTCCGCAAAACATAGATCCATAAAACAATGGGGTTGATGAGTGCATCAAAGAGTTTCATCTAAGATGGTATGTCCTAGAAGTGAAGCTGGAGGCACTGTTTCTCAAGCATGGCCAAGGTAGGTTACCCCTTTCTTGCCTACAGATAGGATGCAGGTTTTACATTAAAGGTGGGCCCTGTGAATTGTAATTCTAAGTATAAGAAGTGGTACTAAAGATCATGATACTTGTTTCCCTAACATTGACTGTCAACTGTTGAAGATTGCAGAATGGATTGAAAGTATCAGATTACCTCCTCAACCCCTCTGGAGTGGAGGAAAACAATACCACATCATCTGCAAATAAACCTATAATATCGGCATCTGATGAAGTAGGAAACCATCCTTGACCTGAGTAGAGTTTCTGCAAGAAACTAGTTTGTTGTTAAGAATTGATCGGAAAGAGCATGTGTCTTATGATTTTCTGTCTAGTTTCTGAATCTGAGGAATAGAGATTCTGTTTCTGATGAATAGAGTATGTTTGAAGCTTTTCATTGGCTCTAGATTATCAAGACCTTGCAGATTGAATGTATAGAAATATTTAAAAAATTCAGTCAGTAATTTATGTATAAATTGGGTTCCTTAGTTCACAATTCAGTCAATGGATGGTGGATTTGATAGAGGCTAATGGTTCATTTTCTATAACATTTATGTGAACATTGATAAAGACTAATTTTTCATATGATTAGCAACTGCTAATTAGTCAGATTTCTCTAATTCTGCTGAATGGTATGGAAGACTTTAGTGGTTTATCTGGATATAAAGTAGGTTTCATACTTGGCTGTTTAACTCATCTTATCAGGCATTGTAATTGCTTGTATTATTGTGTGTTACATTTTACATTTCAAATAAAGATTTATATTCAGATGATAAACTAACTAAATTATCAAGGCTTATTTCAGATCATTGATACACTTCAAGGCTTAAGCAATAAATTCTAAGATCATTTTTAGCTAAGAAGTCTTCTATTATTGTGTTATTGATTGATATTAGCCAGCCTAGGTTTATTGAGTAGATTTGAAAGATCAGATTGGATTTTTTAGGGTTTCTTGCCTGCTAATATACTGAAACTACACTATTCATTTGATATTTTTGGGTAGGCAAGAAATCCTCGAAGTTTACATATAAAATTGTTTTTCCTTGACCTCGAAAGCTTCTGATTTTCTTTATCTAATTTCATTTACTGAACGCATTTGTATATCAGAATATGATCACAGGAGCAGCTCAAATGGATGGAGGTATTCTTGTTGTATCTGCCCCTGATGGGCCCATGCCCCAGACAAAAGAGCACATCTTGCTTGCTCGTCAGGTTGTTTTTTTGATGTCTAACTATTGCTCAGATTGCCTTTCTTTTTCAGTTCTAGTATAGCTCAGATTGCCTTTCTTTTCCAAACAGGTGTATATTTTCGTAGTTTGTGGCTTGTTGCAAATGGGCAAGTTAGTTCTAGTTGAGCATTAATTTCTGCTTTGAAGGCTAGAATAAGTGGCACAATTTGTTTATATATCCTTATACTTGAGGCAGGTAGGAGTGCCATCTCTAGTATGTTTTCTTAATAAGGTTGATGTTGTGGACGACGAAGAGTTGTTGGAGCTTGTAGAAATGGAACTTCGTGGTATGTGGCAATAATCCAGGACTTTACTTGAGGCTTTATTCTCTTTTGCATATGTTGGCTTGCATGCGCTGAGCTTCTGTTTCCTCTAGAATTTTAACATATTAAGGTGTGATTTGTGATGACTGTGACAGAGTTGCTTAGCTTCTACAAGTTCCCGGGTGATGAGATCCCTATTGTGAGGGGTTCTGCATTATCGGCTTTGCAGGGTACCAATGAAGAAATAGGAAAGAAAGCTGTTTTGAAGTTGATGGAAGCAGTGGATGAGTACATTCCAGATCCAAAGCGTGTGCTTGACAAACCTTTTCTTATGCCTATAGAAGATGTTTTCTCCATTCAGGTATTTTTCTTTGGTAATATAGGACAGTTGCAGCTTCCTATCTATTCTGCAAATATGAAGTGTTTTTATTTGTTAAATATAGTGTTTTCGTGTTTTGCTAGAAAATGTGTTTTTAATTTTTATTAACATGCTTCTGAAAAGAATCAAGTTTCATCAAGAAAATAAACTCAAGGGCACCCAATATGGCTTGGATGCCCACCCTCCAAAAGAAAAGATTGCATCTAAACTTCAGCCTACCAGGTATAACATTTAGAACAGGATACAGTAGATTTAAAAACAGACAGTCCTCTGTAAATCTACCTTTCCATCTAAAATAGAAACACATACTATTTCATGGCTGGAAGGACAAACTTTGGAAGTGTTTCACCTCCAAGATCTGCACAAAGATAAGTCCAATCATGCAAGTACAAACCCTAGAAGAACTTGAGGACACCATCCACTGTGGCCTTGGTGATCGTCCTCCTTGCTTTATGCTGCCTCTTCTCTGGGAAAATGGGGGATTTCCTGCTAAGACTACAGATCTGTCCTTGCAAAGCTTGATATAAAATATCAGATTTTCTAATAGAGATGCTTTAAGATTTAGGTTATAAAGTGATAGTGGACTATTAAAACTGGTGTCTATCCATTGGGTGATGGAGTAGCAATTAGAGAGCACAAAGGCTTGAGTATGATGGAGAAGATTCTATTAAGATATGCATTGATGTGCTACAATTAGTCCTAAAACAGATTTTGAGATTGTGCAAAAGTGAGATCCCTTAGATTCGATGTGCAAACGACCATGTGATCACTACCAAGCTAAGTCACATGACATGATGACACAGGACACTGAGGACATGTAAATATGAGTATCCGACATGGGACACAATGACCCCGGTAATAGAACACTGGGGACTTATACACATATATTATATATATATATTAAAAAATATACATATTAATTTGTTTATATATAATAGAAAATAAAAAATTATACATATTAATTTTTTTATATATATTAGAAAATAAAAAATATACTTATTATTATTTTTTATATATTAGAAAATTAAAAAATATAATTTTTTTTTTGTATATACTAAAAAATCTGACATAAACTAATTTAAAAAAAAATAGAACATATTGATACATCAATGATTCATAGTTTATCATAGATTCCTTCAAGATACAAATTACAATCATATAGGATACAAATTATACAATGATAAATTGTGTATCAGTAAGTTTAGAATTAGAATTTAGATCCATAAATTGCAGATTTCTCATTACGTTCAAAATCAAAATGGATTACATACATATCAAGAATGTCATTGGCAAATACAAAATATAGTAGATACAACATAGGGAAAATCTCATAGCTGGTCTCTAGTCAGTGATATTGGCCATTGTTAATAGTCCTCCTCCATGGCAAAATCATCATCCTCTCTCCTCCATCCTCCTCCTCTATACCCAATCCAAGATCTGCTGCAGCATCTACTGGGGTGGAGGATGACCCCTCATGAGGCTCATCATCAAAAGTGATTGGTTCTAGCATTGGGTCATCAAGGTCAATGTTGGGTAACGCCAATTCCACATTGCCATCCAAACCCATATCATTAGGAAACACATCCCACATCCTTGTCCTTCTCTTTAACCACTTCTGCCTCTACCTGTAAATAAGACGAAGGTTGGTGTGCACATACACCATTGTCATTGCCCTAGACTATTCTCATATGTGCTCCAATTCTTCTCACAACAAGAGGATGGAAGTAACCTGAGGGAGGACCCTCATGGCTATCTGCTGTAGAATAGGGCATGTTTCCCCATGAGTTTCCCACCAACTAGAGGGCTTCTTGACCCCCCTGTCTCCAAGCACAACATACCCCTCCAAACCTCCCAGTGACAGTGGAGAACTCTATGAAGCCATCCTGCACCTCCTAAAGGGATGATCTATCATGATACATCCTTCTAAATGCTACCTTCCTTCCTTTTAAAATTTATTCAACCATGTGAAGAGGGAATTTGCAGGAGGGCCCACTACTCACTCCTTCCACACTGTAACTGTATTGGCAGGATTGTCGTAAATCATATTGTGGTCATACTGCCATGGTCATCCTAACAATAGATGGCAAGCATCCATTGGAATTACATTGACTGATTTTTGAATTGATTAAACATTGTTGGGTCACCGTCACATGGTGCTTCTTCTGCAACCACGCCACTCTACATGGTCTCGGGAGTGGTTGACACTTTGGACGCAATTTTTCAATCACTTTTGTGGGGACCAATTTCTTTGTACTTCATCCATCGACTATCGTCAAACAACATTTGTTGACGATTTTTACCCTCATTTGGAAAATGGATTTCCGTTGCATCGCCTCCTTCTCCTCCTGTCGGTTCGATTGGATCAATGTCCGTAGAGTCCTGAGGTTTTGACCTCCCTCAGACTTTTCTTCATCTTCACTGCTTTCGATCGTCGAACTTGCCTTTGCGCCATATTTGTCTCCAGCTCATCATCTTTTCTTTGACCGGTTCCTTATGCACAGATTCTCTAGGCATTCATATGCCTTATGCCCGACTTCACGACACTTGTAGCATACTACAGTTGATCTGTTCATCCCTCTTGTGTCAGTCATTCTCATAGTTACATATATCGTGTCGGCGAATATATCGCCGGGGGTCCGGAATGAAACTTGTCGGCAGCAACGGCGAAAATATCGGAAAATATCGGCAAATGTCGTTTTGCATTAAAAAATACAAAAATAAACATTTTTTTTCAATTTTTTTGACATCTAAAGCAACTACAACATCAAATAAACACATTTTTACATAAATATTAAAATACAACTCATATATAAGATGCATAATATGTCAAATGATGGATCATGATCAAATATCGAGTTCGACTGTAAAAGGATAGAAAATGAAAGTAAAGGAGAATGTCACTTTTACTTTAAGAATTTAATATTACCATTTATTACTTTAAGAATTTAATATATTTAGTTTTAATAACACTGCCAAAAACTTAACCCATGAATTTTTTTTCAAATTTCTTGTAAATTTTTTTAGCAGGGCGATATTTTCCAAAATCTCCCGATATATTCCCGATATATTCCCGATATATCGCGACATATTGAATATATCGCGATATATTCAAAATATCTTTTTCAAATTTTTTGCAAATTTTTTTAGCAGGGCGATATTTTCCAAAATGTCCCGATATATTCCCAATATATCGCGACATATTGAATATATCGCGATATATTCAAAATATCGAAAATATCGCGATTTTTTAGTGGCGATATATCGCCAAGGGGAATGACTCGCGATATATCGCGATATCGCCGATATATCGCCGATATATGTAACTATGGTCATTCTCCTTCGACCATATGCACCGCGACCTCTAGCCTCTCAACCTTCTCGTCGACATTCTGGTGCGGGTTCTCTGGTCGAGGTCTCCTCTTTTTGTCGATTCTCCTCTACGACTTCCTTCTTTGTCCCGCTACTTTGTCCTTTAGCTAGAACAATCCTTCCACCCCTAGCAGTCGTTTTCCCTTTGGCTGCAACAAGTTTTCTCATCAGCCTTTCTTCGTATTTCAGGGCTAGCTGGTACCCTTCCTTGACGGTCCTAAACCTTGATAGGCTTAGTTCGTCTTGAATAGCATAATTCAACCCATTTACATATCTCGTTACCGCTTCCTCTCCTTCGTCGGTGTGTCACGACCGAATCGACAACCTATAAAATTCTTTTGTGAACTCCTTCACAGAGATCTTCCGTCGCAAGTTTTGCAGCTTCCTATACAGAGAAATCATATAGTCAGTACGAAAGAATTTGTCTTTTAACTTGGAGGCCATCCTGTCCCATGCCTTTATCTTTCCTTTCCACTTCTTCACTTGGTCGGCTTGCACATTGTCCCAGCATAATGAAGTGTGACCTTTCGACTTTAGCAAGCGACCTTCACCCTTTTGGGGTCTTTGATGTACTCAATGTCGAAATACTTTTCCATCTCTCTAACCCAATTTATTAGTTCTTCTGGGTTTAGACTCCCTGAATAGGTGGGTACGTCCATCTTAGACTTACCTCTTATGTCAGACAGAGCTATTAACAATCTATCCTCTGGCCCATCTGGCTTTTCTTCTTCTTCTTCTCGAGCCTCCCTATCCTCAACTTCTTCATCACTGTGGTTGAGGCTTTCAACGGCATATCCTCATTGTTGTGCTTCCTTCACGACTGCTAACTCATTCTTCAGCGTTCTTGTCGTTTGAACGCATTCATTAAATGTTTCCCGGTCAATAGTGATCCTTGCGCCTCCGCGCATTCTTTTACCACGGATATTAGCACCTCTGAGCCATTTCTCTACTCAGACGACCAAATCACCTTTTCCGCGACTTTACCTAACCACAGCTGGAGTCGTACTCTTCCCGTCCAATAGCAGCGGGACTCTTCTTCACTGTCGTGTAGGATAACAACCTCGCTCTGATACCACTTGATGCAAAGTTGGTATGTTGACCAGTTTGTAGATCAAAGCACACAACAGATACAAAGTGAACACTCACACAAGCGAACAATACACAAGAAATTCCAAGGATTATGGCCTCTATTAATGCTAGAAATGAAAATTACATAGACCAATACACTCAGAGTCATTGCTCTATTGCTTAGTCGAAGCGACTGGTTATATACAAAAGTCACAACTGACTTCTCAGATTGAGGGCCAGCAACAATAGCCACAGTTAGAACCCCTTTTCTATATGGAAATCTCCTATTTATAGTCTCCCTGGTTCAGCCAAATCTTCTTCTAGAAGTTCCTCGAGAATTCCTGGCAGTTTGGATCTTCCCTAGGTAAATCCTTCAACTGATTCAGCTCCTCGCGCCATCTGGCCTGCTTCAACTACCACCATTTAGTTCTGCAACTACCCCCTGCCATGGCACTGTCACAGCTACACTGGTTGGTTGTGGCGTTTGTGGTGTTTTAACTTTCAATAACTTGCGTTTCTAGTCTGATACTGGTCTCTGTTGCATGGAATTTTCTTTAGAGTTGTCTAGTCATTCTATGATAATGACCCTGGTGTCTTTCTCCACCTGGGCAGCAACACCAACTTGACCACAGTATGTTTTGGCTTGCATTTTATGATTTCATCTCTATTGGATAATTATTTGTTTAGATAATATGTTTTAGTCTTTAGACCTTTATAAATTATAACACAATATGTGCTTTCCAGTTTGCATTTTGGACATGCATGAGTGTACTGGTCCTATTAGCCAACTTTTTGTTATTGTTGAATTGCTTACAGTGACAATTTTTTTCTTGACACAAGCTCTCTTGTCTGGCAGGAAGGATGATAAGAGTGACTTTTGTACTTTGATAATATTGAATGTTTATTTTTATTTACCACCAGTGCAATAATTGTTCAACTCCTTAGTCCTTAGGCATTCTTCAGTTTCACGACCCTGCTTTTCTTTCTTGTTATCCTCGTGCATGAGTGGCTGATGTGCTTGTGCATAGTTGGTGTGCATATACTGTACTTTGTAAGGAATTCAATGGTTGCTTTTGTTATTAATGCCCGTTTTAAGCAAATTTATCTAATATTGATCATTTGTGGCCAATGAATAACCACAGGGTCGTGGAACAGTGGTGACTGGACGTATTGAGCAGGGGACTATTAAAGTTGGTGAGGATGTAGAAGTCTTAGGGCTGAAGGAGGTATGGATCTATACATGAAATTATTATTGGTTTCCAGGTTGAGGTTTTTGGCATCATTACTTAATTTGTTTTTACTACAGGGTCCTCCGACGAAGACAACTGTTACTGGTGTGGAAATGTTTAAGAAGATACTTGATCGTGGTGAGGTATGTTGGTCGAGTGCATGATATTTTACTGTATCTTGTTCGTTTTCTTTGCATTGATGGCACACTAGAATTTAATGACTACTGTTACAGGCTGGAGACAATGTGGGTCTCCTTGTACGTGGTTTGAAGCGTGATGATGTAGAACGAGGGCAGGTGATTCACCAAGGCAAATGACTGGTTTTGTTTGGGAACTGTTTACATAGGGTAGCTTCACTGATGCTTGTATGGTCAAATAACGTGCAGGTTGTGAGTAAACCTGGTGCTATTAAAGCATACAAAAGGTTTGAAGCAGAGATATATGTCCTTACAAAGGATGAAGGGGGTCGCCATACGGCCTTTTTCTCAAATTACCGGCCACAATTCTATCTCAGGACAGCAGATGTGACTGGAAAGGTTGAATTACCAGAGCATGTCAAGATGGTAATGCCTGGTGACAATGTCACTGCAATATTTGAACTTATAACACCTGTACCTGTTGAACCAGGTATGTTGAATCTGCATTGGCATGCTCATTGTGACATTTAAATGAAAATCCAGCTTTCAAGGCTGCTTCCATCTCATTATCGATTTGGTGTGCAGGACAACGCTTTGCCCTAAGGGAAGGAGGACGGACTGTTGGTGCAGGTGTAATTTCTAAGGTGTTTAGTTAAACAATGTGAATAGTTTTAATGAAAGAGGTTTTTCTTTTTTCATATTTCGTTGAGAGGAGTTTTGAAGGAAACGGCCATTTGGTAAGAAGAAAGAAAGATTAGGATGTCTTCAAAAATAAACATTCAGGCAAGCCAGTCTTTTAGTACTCCTGAGGATATTTTTTGATTCTAATTGGTTTTCATTTTTATTGAATTTTCACTCTCTGAATGGGTGAATTCAATTTTGCCACCAGGTTATAAAATAAAGCCAAAGTAGAATCAAGTCATTGCTTCTTTGCCTGTGTTTTGGACCAGTACACAGGATATTGGTCTTTGTGAACAGCGGCATGAATGCTTCTGTTTCTGGGATTCTAAAATGTGCTTGATATGTTTGTTTTTCCCAACATGCTATTTTTTTTTGTTGGATGATAATTCTTCAAATTTCCTTTGATTGCCTTGGAGAATTTGCACATTCCTTTAGCTTGTTTAAAAAAAAAATTAAGGTGGGATGAAAATTTCTGAACATGCTTCGTTTGCTTCCATAAAAAATGAGTGTCTGAGAAATGTTTTCAACCTACTCTGCTTAGACTGTGATTAGAATCCACAGGATCATCTAGTTAGGTCAAATTGGTGCTCTTTTTAACATTTGTACGTGCAATCACTGTCTATGGGATCGTTGTTCCAAAATCATAGTTTGCTCCCTTGCTTGAAGAGTTTCAATACAATATACTTTTCAGCACAAATTCGACATAGAAGTATGCCTGATGAAGGGGATCTAACTTTCTGCCTATGTAAATGATTTGTGGGTGCCATTTGATATCATTGCTCTATTTTTCCTTTACATGAAATCCTATACTCTTTTTTTTTGGAAAAAATTCTATACTTTGTTCATGTTTACAAAATGATGCATCATACAATCATGCTACTTGGATAAAGCAGAGAACTGCAAGTTTGCCTTCCAAACATAGGTGAGAAGAGCCAAATTGTCTTCTTTGAGGGTGATCAATTCTTTTCTAAAATTCCCTATTCTAGCACTATGTTGATTGGCAAAATCGCATCTGAGTTTACAACTCCTGAAGTGTAACATGGTAGCATCTCCATTAAGATTGACAGGAGACCTGTTCCACAGGAATGAGATGACTATTAGGCATATGGTTGTCGCATATGTTCTTTCCTTCTTGTCCAACTCGTTCTCTTTTGCTTGATTATGGTCTTTATGAATGAAGGGAAACCAGAGAGTAAAACTAACACCGGTAATTAATTTGGCACATCTTTGCTTGGATAATAGTTTGGTTGGTAGTCTATCATATATGAAGGCACAGCCAGTAGTTTTATAATTTAATTGTCTAAGCTGCATGATGCTAATAATAAAATTCAAGATGTCATACCAAGTGTCTGGTTGGGAACTTAACATAAATAATTCTTCAATTTTGGGATTATAAATGTATTTGACAGTTTCATATTAGCATATTGTAAGATGATACATTGGCTGGATCTGAAGATCTAGGGACAATTCTCTGTATTTGGTGAATTGACTCCTCATATGATGTTTGCAAAGCTGAAGGACCATTGGGGAGTCGGTTTCTAAAAAGGAAAATAATGAATTGAGGAATAACTTTGTTAGAGAATTGTCTCAAGAGGCCTATCGACTGTTGCGTGCATGGTGAACAGAAATACACACATTTGATTGGCATTCGTTTTCAAAGAAGAATTAAATGAATTAAATGGAAGCAATTCAAACATGTTAAATGACTTTTCAAGAGGTGCTTGAGCAGCAATATAGAAGACTCCTATTGATGAACTGTATTTTAAAACTTTAATTTGATAATTTCACAAACATGGTAGACATTTCCATGGGGCTATGCATATACCATTCAAAGGATAATAATATTAGCATAGATTCATCTTAATCCTGGATTTATATCAAGCAAGCAGAAACCTGCTTATTCATGCCAAAATATACAAAGAAATTGCAGTTCCTGCTTACTTGCTTAGGCTTCTCTTTCTCAATTACGGTCCCTTGATCCACAAAAGAAGAGTATATTTCATAGAGATTATTTTTCTCGACTTTGAGATTGTATTGGGTTTCTTTTTCTTGACTTTGAGATGGTATTTGTCCAGTGCTTTTGAAGTGGCATAGAGCTCATCTAGTTGAATCATTGATTGTATTTGGATCTCATTTACTTGTTCCTCAATTTTGTATAGCTTGGACATCTTAGCTTCTAACTTGAAGCTGGAGTTGCTGGGACATCTAATGTCCAACTCAGTGCAGGAGCTACTATGTCCAGGACTCGGAGGGTTCTTGGCATGGCCTTTGGGAGGACCCTAGTGTGCCATTTCAATAAGTCAAATTTTGCTAAACCAATAGAAACAAAGGCAAGGAAAGGATACACTGTTTCTCTGCCCCTTCTTGATTGTTTTATAATTGTTCTCTAGTAGCCTTTTGCAATATGAAGTGGTTTGGGTGATGTGATCGGATGGGCATTTACAGTGAGCGTTAAGCATGAGAGATAGCCCAAATAAAATACATGTGCAACTGATGTGCCAAGGGGATGGATTTTCCATGCTTTTGTTCTCTATGCAGAATGCTCTTTGTTACTGAGGTTGAATTTGAGATCCTAACGATCCCTCTAGCACACAAACTTGCCTTGACGATAGACATGCTAATGTCATATTCAAAAGTTCTACTAGTGTGAACCTTTGCTATATGGAATGCTGATCTAAAATACAATTGCTTCTCACCATATCTTCCACCTCATCTACGTACCCTTTAAAACATTATATTGATTTGGAGGTCCATGGACTGGAGGTTCAAAGGATCCCGCTATCCAACATGCATGGTTTGAAAGTAGTTCTATCAGCTTTAGATCACAAGGGCTTGATTGTTGCCGACCTCAACATTTTTGCACCTGAATTAATTGAAATGTCCTCATTTCTCATTGGTTCTTCCACCTTGCATTTGAATTTACTTGCCACCTTATCACCTATAACGATCTAGAGCTTCCTCTTACAGTCCTCTCCTTTTGATATGTAGCCACCTTCCAATTCTAGGATTAATCCCTTAATTGTCGTATTTGCTTACCAGTCTGCAATTGAATTAGTTGATCTACATGGGTGATAGAACCATAGTTTTAAAAATTAGAAAAATTGATTTCAGAATCGATCAATTCACCACTTTGATAGCAAACCGTTCCAAATCGGCCTTCAAACCAGTTTGGTCTATCAGTTTGGTACCTAATTGATCAAATTAGCCGAGTCACATAAAAAATTGGTCTATTTGTTGTTGCTAGCACATGGGGACCGTGGAATGGAAAAAACTCATTTTTTAGTTTTTTTGGCTAATCTAAGTTAACTATCCTAACCATAAATCTATTTAATGACCCCTTGCCCCCCTTCCCAATTTCCCTACAGCTATCTCATATTTTCAGTTCATTAGTTAGATGGAGGCTTGGAGCAGTGCACTAGCAGCGTACAATTAGCAAACTGTGATGAGTTTGATCATTGATGATGTTTGACAATTGACTATGCAGTATGATGTAGTGGCATCATGATTCATAAGATGTTTTTTGGACTCTATAGTCCTCATAGATGATGTATTTCTAGTCTTAGCCTCCTATATATGTATTGCATAATACACTTTGTGCCATTTTGATATATTCACTCTTATATGGTATACACATGAGTGGACTTTGGATATTTTGATTCTAATGCTTCAAAATCATGGATTAGGGTCTTTACAATATTGTTATTCTTTAAAATTTAATTATGTTATGTATTTTTGAGTGAACCGAGTCATTAAATTCAAATCGGGTGAGTCATGACTGATTCATGACCAATTTTGATTCAGAGTTCGAGTTAACCCTTGATTGATTCCAACTTTGATTCTGATTTTTAAAACTATGGATAGAATAGAACTTTCTTAAAATACTGACAATTTGAGTTGCCTTGGGATTTCACATTCTTTACCTCCTAGCTTTTGATATTAGATTTTCGAGGAAGCATATTGATAAAAATATCAGAATTAACCTCTCGTTTTTTATAGTAGCATTCTTGGGAAGCATATTGATTAGAATTATAGAATTAACTATAAAATATTTAGACCCCACCCTAGTTTCAAGTCTCCATAAAAATCATAGTTTAATGCCCAAACCCCACCTATAAATATTTTTAGGCTAAACTAATTTTTATAACATGAAACATACAAAATGTTTTATTGCTATAGAACAAATAAACATGGACACGAGAAATTTTGCATAGTAGATTTTTGGCAGAATAGCCATTGGAAAACCCCCCAAAGGAGAAAACCAATGAGAGATTATAATTATTTTCAAACACAAATGACAGTGCTACAACAAATATCTTTTCAACATTAATTACAGACTTATCTTGAGTTTTGTGTCTCCCTTGTTGTCCTTGAAATGCATGCCCATACAGATTCACACGTGCTTATACAGATCAATACGGTCTAGTCTACACACAAACAACACTCCGAAGATTGTGCATATACAAAACTCTCCTAGAATTTAATGCCTCAAAATTTGTGCTTGTTTAGACTTGAATTTCATGTCGTACCGATCACTTTGGTTTTTCATTGTGCTGTATAGATTGCTTGCATTTATTGCTTGTACAAATTGCACGAAATGTTGTGACAACTACCTTGAAAAGTGTCTGCCTCCTTGGAATGTGTGCTTGCTCTCTTCTATCGCTGTTGCATAAAATCACTTAGTCTCTTCTCTCTTGCCCTCTCCTCCAAATGCACATACAAAATGAATAATGAAAATTGTGTCCTTTTCCCTTTCCTTGCCTTTTCGTTCATAAAGAGAGCAATGACCTAACTGAAAGATTCAATGGCTAAGATTAGATATTGGATCATCTAAATTTATTGTTGATATAATATCACTTTATTCTCAACTTAAAATTAAATTAAGTCTCTTATCTCATCAAATGTCCAAAAGTCAATTTATATCTCATAAAGTTAATGACTAAGAGTCATGTTTGAAGATTTTTATAACCCCTGCTCGGTTTCAGTTTCAGTTTTAGTTTCAGTTCATTGCATATGGTTTAATGCCACAATCCTAGTATGCATGTTCATAAAAATTAAAAATTTTCAACTTGAAAACATGAAACACATGAGATAATCTCAACTTTTGCAAACTCATAAATTTATGGTAGCCCTACTTTTCCTACTCAAAAGTTTTCGACGACTAACCCACATGAAATTTATAGTTTCAAAATTTTTACCAAAATGGTCCAAGAAAAACGCCGAACAAAAAACCTGTATGAGAAACTTTATTATTTCGAGTAAAATACAAATCAGAACAACAATACTTATCTCCTTGAAAATCATGCTAGAATCACTTTGTATGAGTGCCTCGATTTTTGTGCTGTACGGTCCATGCATGTTGTATCAACAATTTTTTCTCCTCAACAACTATACGACTTGTCAACTACATTAAATGTTGATAAAATCACCTCGAAATTTGTGTCAAAATTCCTTGATTTACGTGTTGTACGGATTGTACAGAACTTGCTGTACGACCTCTCCATGAAATTGTGCTGTTCTATGGTACTGTACAGTATAGTCTCAAAATCTGTGTCTACCAAAACTTTGCCTTGGGAAACGTGGAAAAAATTCTGCTATTCCTCACTTTGGAATTTGTGCAAGAATTTCTATCTCTCTCTCTCTCTCACACACACAATTTCTGAAATGAAATCTCTTCAAACCTTTGTTTTATTCTCTTGTTCTCTCTCCAAAAAAATTCTCTTTGAAATTTGAATAATGAATTAGGTTGAGCTTTTTCCTAACCTTTTTGTTTGAGGAAACACCATGACAAATCCAATGGTCAAGATTAAAAGAGACTTATATGAGATCTAGGGCCAATATCACATATCACTTTTCTCATTAAAAACCATTTAACGACTTTAAACATTTAATGTGAGACATTAATTAGACACCCATATTTTTAATCTCATTAAAGTCACAAATAAATTTTATAACTCAACATTAATATTTAAAGTAGTTTTATCATTAGAAAGTCAATCTCACTTTATAAACATAAGCTAGGGACCACATTTAAAGTGTCATTGTCCACCCCAAGGCACAAATGAATGGACAAACACTTCCTTGGTAAAATTTCAACAATGTTGCACGTTCCCCCTTTTAGCTAGACACAAAGCCACTTAGCAGAATGAAGCAAAATAAATGACATTAACATTATAATTTGCATTCACACATTCTGTCAAACACTTGAATATCTAGGGTTTTTGATTAAAAATTAACTCATAATTTTGAAATAAAAACCACCACTTCAAGATCTTCTCAAACACAAAAGTATCAATCATACACATGAGACAAACATTTTTTGTCAATAGACTGGGCAAAACCTTAACTTAGGGGTAAACCCCAGAAGAATAAAATTTTATTAAGAAGAATACTCGGAACGTTTTTTGATCAACACATGAATTAATTCCTTTAACCCTCACTAGCAAAGTCCATCCAAACCGAAAAAACAACAAAATACCTTGAAATTTGTGCCAATTTACAGCTGTACGTCTCCCACATGTGTGTTGTATGGCTGTACCTTTTTGCTGTACTTTCTACCTAAAAAATCGTGTTAGATGTGCCTACAATTATTGCAGCTATACGACCTGTCAGTCTGCAATAAATGTGGCAGCACTACCTCGAGATTCGTTACCACACTTATTGTTGTATGAATCGCTGTCAGACAACTATTGTACGACCACCTTTTGGCTGCCTTGGGAAATGTGTTTCTTTTTCCTTTGGAAATCGTGCCACTGCTTTGTGGTATGTCTTCTTCTCAATATTCTTCTTCCTCTCTTCATTAATGGGGTGTTCAATTTGTCCTCTCTCTGTCTTTCTTAGTGTTATACTTGAAAAAATTGTAACCACCTATCTTAACCACCTAATCTAGGGTTGAGATACTTTTACAAAATCTAGGGCCATCATTTAATAATTAATTCACTTTAATTATTAAATAAACATTTAAGTGATACCCATTCTATAAAATATGGAATAGTACTATATTTATATAACATTCAGATTAGAGGAAATTTGAGGTCTAAAATGGGCCTCCTAAGGAAAATAATAAAATAATAGTTAAAATAATAAAATAATATTTTATTAATTTTGGAGGAAGAAAGAAAAAAACTATTTTTTTGTTTGTATTTTCAACATATATTCCTATGTTTTTTACTCGAATTTCGAGTAGGAGGGCTTGTTGGATGCGGAATTTAATTCTGCGCCCAACGAGTATCCACACAACATAATTTTTACAGACCTTGCTATCCCAAAAACAAGAAATACCTAGAAAAACGTGATGATGATGTCGCATCCAACGAGCCCTCCCGTTTGAAATTCGAGTTAAAACAGATGGAGATATGTTGAAAATACAAACAAAAAAGTAGTTTTTTATATGACAAATATATCAAATCAACCATTATGGTTGACTCAAATTATTGAAATTCTATTGGTTCTTGAATTCCAACGCACAAGAATTTATTGTTGGCTCGTTTTCTTATAAGGTCCATTTTAGACCCCAAATTTCCTATAATGCTTATTACATTGATATACAAGGACAAAGTTTAAGTCCTCCTCATCACACCATACCAAAAATATGAGTGATGACCTTTAGAGTTAACTTTCAACACTCCCTCTTAACGAGGAAGGTCCACAACATCATCCCCATCTTTGATTCTTGAAATAGCCTCCTCCTACTTTGGAATCACTCTCGGATACAATTGCTCAACTCCATATTGGAACTCTGAAGCGTGCGACTCAACCTGAGTCTCATCCACCTGCTCATCTATATCATCACTAGACTGGCTGAGTCTCCCGCAAGTGCTACGGAGAGAGTCACTCTCCTCATCAAAACTATACATATCCGATGCAACTCTCGCCTCATCCTCTGACTCTAACAACCACCCACTTGCTCCTAGACATAGAATGTGCTCTCTCAAAAGATAGAGCTTGTCCTTGCTATCTCCCAATAGAATGGTAGTACCAACTGACTCATCTCTCCGATACAAGAACACATGGCCAGACCTAACCCTCATCCCATAACCTTCATTCTCAAAGTATGATACCAAGAGTTTGCTAACTCTCATCCCAAGTACAAAAAGCACTTCGTGTAACTCCAAGATCAAGACCTTTGTCCTCAATCGTGGAAATTGAAACAAGATTCTTCTTTAGCCTAGAGATGTACAAGACATCCCTCAGTAACATGGGCTCCATGAACTCCCTGTCAAAGCGGACTGTCCAACGACCAATTGATCTCACCACTGTATCATCACCCAATACAACCTCCAATTCCAACTCTGTCTCTGAAATCTCGGTGAACATGTTTCAAACACTTGTCATATGACTCAAAGCTCCACTATCAATGTACCATGTGGATGAAGTAATGGACGCACATAGTGAATGCCCAACGATCATATAATGCTCAGTTTGGTCCTCAATATCCCCGTTGGTGATGGATGATGTTGTTTCTCTACAACCACCAGCAAAGAAAGAAAACTCTCTTTCGAATCTAGCGGCTTACTCAACAATTTCTGTTGACGCTATTGTCCATTGTTTCTTTTTCTTCTTGCTTAGGCATTGTCCATCATAATACCCAAACTTATGACAAGCAAAACATTTCACTTTTCTCATGTCCTTCTCGCCATCCCACTGCTTGGTTCAACCCTTGTTACCCTTCTTGAACTTATTCTTCTTACCCTTCATTGCTAATGCCACATTCTCCTCATCTTCTTTGCCGTGAGATGTACTCCCCTGTACATACCCTCTCTTGGTCTCCTCCTGAATAAAATCACCCCAAAGACGATTCCATGAAGGCATGTGCTCACAAGCAACAACATACTCAACAAAAACAACCCATGGCTTTGTGAATCCATTCAGTGCTGTGCAAACCAACTTTGCATCCAATACTCTCTCTTCGTCTTCTCCAAGCTCATCTCAAACCCATGTAATCCTGGTAATATATGAGATCATGTTCTCCCACTTGTTCATCCGAGTGCTCTTCAGTTTCTCCCTTAACACAATTTTCTGGTTTTCATTGAAACTTTGGTAAATGTTTGTCAAAGCAGTCCACATCTGATGAGCATAATCTCTCCTGGAAATATGTGGTATGGCATGGTCTTTAATGGCATCAAGTGTGATTATTTTTGCTTTTATGTCATGTTTATTAAATGCGGCCTTATCACCTGCAACTGTATGAACTTTGACAAGATGAACAATAGTATTATTCACTATGTTCCATAGTTAATTCTCCTGCAATATTATTACAATTCAAGCCTTCCATGGGCTAAAATTAACTGCCCCATCCAACTTGTGTTCTAGCTCAAGTTTAATAACCATCACTGCAAATCAGTCCAAGAACCAGTTTCTTCTCAAAAACACTGCTCTGATACCATAAATATTTTTGTAACCCCAACCTGGTTTTAGTTTCAATTCTTTGCATATGGTTTAATGCCCCAAACCTAGTATGCATGTTCATAAAATTAAAAATTTTCAACTTGAAAACATGAAAATCAAGAGATAATCTCAAATTTTGCAAACTCAAAAATTTATGGCAGCCATACTTTTCCTACTCTAAAATTTAGGACAACAAACACATGAAATTTATAGACTCAAAATTTTGACCAAAATGGTCCAGGAAAAACCCCGAAGGGAAAACCTATATGAGAGATTTTGTTATTTCGTCATGCAAAATACTAATAAGAATGCCACTACTTATCTCCCTAATATCTCCTTGAAAATCGTGCCAGAATCAATATGTACGGTTGGATCAATTTTCGTGCTGTACGGTCAACACATGTGGTTGTATGGACAATTTTTTCTCCTCGAAAAAAGTGCCCGTTGTACAACTTGTTAACAACATTAAATGCTGGTCAAATCACCTCAAAGTTTGTGCCATAATTGCTCCACTGGCGTGCTGTATGAATTGTATGAAACCTGCTGTACAACCTCTCCTCGAAAACTATGATGTTGTACGGTAATGTACGGTACAGTCTCGAAATATGTGCATGCTGAAAGTTTTCCTTGAGAAACGTGTCAAAACTTATGCTCTTCCTCACTTTATAATTTATGCAATAATTTTGCTCTCTCCAAAAAAGATTCTCTCTAACAATGAATTAGGTTGAGTTTTTCCCTAGCCTTTTATTTTGGGGAACCACCCTGAGATTTAGGGCCAAGATCACATCTCACTTTTTTCATTAAAAAACATTTAATGAATTTTTAAATATTTAATGTGAGACATTAATTACACATGCACATTTTTAATGTCATTAAAGTCACAAATAAACTTTATAACTCAACATTAATTTTTAAATTGACTTTATCATTATAAAGTCAATCTCAGTTTATAAACATAAGCTAGAGACCACATTTAAAGTGTCCTTATCCACCCCAAGGCACAAATGAATGGGCAGACACTTCCTTGGTAAAATTTCAAAAATGTTCCACATTCCCCGTTTTAGTTAGACACAAAGCCACCTAGCAAAATGAAGAAAAATAAATGACATTAACATGAAAATTTTCATTCACGCATTTTGTCAAACACTTGAATATCTAGGGTTTTCGATTAAAAATTTACTCGTAAACTTGAAATTAAAACCACCACTTCAAGATCTTCTCAAACACTGAAGTATCAATCATACACATGAGACATATATTTTTGGTCAACAGGTCGGGAAAAGCCCTAACTCCGGGGAAAACCCTAGAAGAAGAAAGTTTTATTAAGAAGAATACTCATAAATTTTTTCATCAACACATGAATTAATTCCTTCAACCCTCACTGAAAAATTCATCCAAACTGAAACAACAACAAAATACCTTGAAATCCGTGCCAATTTACAGCTGCACGCCTCACACACGTGTGTTGTATGGCTGCACCTTTATGTTGTACTTTTTGCCTCGAAAATCATGGCACACATGCCTGCAATTATGCAACTGTATGTTCTGCTAGTTTGCAATAAATGTGGCAATACTGCCTCGGGATTCATACCTACATGTGCTGTTGTACAGATTGCTGTTAGACTGTTGTTGTACGGTCACCTTTTGGATGCCTTGGGAAATGTGTTGCTTCTTTCCTTGGGAATTGTGCCACTATTCTAGGGTATCTCTTCTCTCTCCTCAATATTCTTCTTCCTCTCTCTTCATTAATGGCATGTTCAATTTGCTCTCTCTCTCTCTCTCTCTCTCTCTTTCTTTTATACTTTAAAATTTTTTACCACCTATCTTGACCACCTAATCTAGGCTTCAGATACTTTTACAAAATCTAGGGCCATCATTTAATGCACTCACGTTTAATAATTAATTCACTTTAATTATTAAATAAACATTTAAGTGAGACCCATTCTATAAAGTATGAAACATCACTATTGTTAGTATTCAGAATTTACCCTCGGTTGTGAAAGGGTGATCCTAAGGTAACCACAGAGCAAAGATTTAGGAAGAAAGCTGGCTTCTTTCTTTCCAAAGAAGGATCTCTCAATATTTATCTCACAGACTAGTAATATTTGTAAAGAAATGAAATTTAACAATGATTGTGGTTGAAACATGTGTTCATTGGGCATGGACTCATATGTGATAACAAACATAAACAATGTTTTTGCAAATGAATTTTAACAGAGGAAGGGTAGCTATTTCTTCACAGCAATTTTTTTTTTTGTCTGGTGGGAATGGAAAATTTAGAAACACTCCATTAATGTGGGCATCTATCAATGATGATCCACCATTAACTTTAGAAGAAAGGTCTTGTGAATAATTAAAAGCAATGGAATAGAGCATATGGATATGAATTCCGAACCACTATAAACTCATTTAAGCATGAAAACGATAACAGAATGGAAGCTTTACAAGAAACACACGCACATATAAGAAAATGAAAATATAGAATGCAATGGAAATAACACAAGAATCTATGTAAAAAAGGACTGTTCGGATTTGAAATTTTATTAATCTTTCGATCTCAGCTGCAATAACAATTTCTCTCATGGGTTCCAACCCTTGTTACATTGAAAAGTCTTGCTTAAATACAACAACATGCTCCATGAGCTGATAACTAACTCTATACTAAAAATAGGCAAATAACTGCCTTTTTACATCTGTCACTTGGCTTTCTAATTAATGACTGCTCAAGAAATAAAATACAAAATATTAACTAACTAATATTCGACAGTATTCAACAATTCTCCATCAACGCAACCTGTATTTAGTTTTCCAAAACTTTTCATCTGTCTTCCATTGATCGACAGTTGACAGCTCCAAGTTGGCCATTTCCTTTGCAAGTACTCTCAGTTCTACATGGTCCACACAGGATATTTCTAGCAGCTGAGCGCAAGTAGCTATGAAAGTATAAAATATCTCAAAATCTTCAGATAGTTTTTCAACTATTGTTTTTCCAGCCAGAGATTGCTGTATGTCTTCAAAATTCCCGTGATATAATCTACACCTGACTAATTGGGCATGATATTCCATCTGAGATAAAAGTCTACCATTTCCTTCCCAGAAGAAAGGTAAACCCATTTTAAACACCGGTGTAAATAAATCAATTAACATTTTAATCTTGTGCTGCATAATATCTATCTTAGCCTGCACAGTATCCAAATGCTGGTGTTTTCCAACCACTTTTCCTTCCTAGGTTATTACTGAAAGTCTACCTTTGATATTCATTTTCTTTAAGTCATCACATGACCAACCATTTAAGAAGATGGCTGTATTATTAGCTGTATTTATAGGCTTCTTATTTATAACTTCTTTTACCGGCATACAACTTTGTTTAGCACCCTGTATAACAATTTCTTTATCCAGGATATAATTCAGATATGGCTTGAGTTTCCCTCCTTTTTTAATAATCATATCCCAAATGATATGCTTAGATCCTTGTACAGGAAGTTGTCCTGTCAATTGTTTCACTAGTTTATAATTTTAACTATGAGCTCTTTGTACTTATTTTGTATAGCTTCTCTCTCCTCTTCTTTCCCCAAAGCTGCATCCTCCAAGTTTTTATTCTGATTCTTCAAGCCAACAATCTCTAGATCTCTCAAGCTTACTTGGGACATAGATTGCACAATGGACTCCTCATTAGCTTGTGTAGGGGATGCAATAATTTGTATCTCAGGTTCTTTTCCCTTTTCTTCTATTGAATTCTCCAACTCAGCATGTTTTTGCTTGAGGACCTTCTCATTCTCAATCAAGAGAAATTTTTCTTCCCCCCATTCCTTTTTATCCACTGCAAACTTCAAAAGCGTTGATTTCCAATTGCTCAATTCATCATTAACCATTTCTTTCTCTTTCTCTAATTTTGACAATTCTGAGGCTTGTATAAGCCGAGTGGCAAGAATTTTTAGCTTCTTTTTAAACAATTGAATTGCAGTTTCCTTTTCAGTAAGCAATTTCTGAGTTGCCTCTCCTTTGTTTGTCTCACTGGCAACAATCAATAGAGCTCCCTGGAGCTTTTTGATTTTTTGCAGGTGTGCTTTATTTTCCACCCTCTCCTGTCTCAACTGATTTTCAATTTTAGACTTGGTGGATTGTAACCTAGACACCTTCACGGTTGCTTTAAGAAGACATTAGAGGAAATTTGAGGTCTAAAATAGGCCTCCTAAGGAAAATAAAAAAAATAATGGTTAAAATAATAAAATAATATTTATTGATTTTGGAGAAAGAAAGAAAAATAACTATTTTTTGTTCGTATTTTCGACATATATCCATGTGTTTTTACTCAAATTTCGAGAGGGAGAGCTCGTTGGATGCAGAATTTAATTTTGCATTCAACGAGCTCTCCCGCTCGAAATTTGAGTAAAAACATAGGGGGATATGTCGAAAATACGAACAAAAAAATATTTTTTTTATGGCAAATATGTTAATTCAACCATTATGGTTGACTAATTTTATTGAAATTCTATTGGTTCTTGAATTCCAACTCACAAGAATTTATTGTTGGCGCGCGTTCTTATAAGGCCCATTTGAGACCCCAAATTTTCTCTAATGCCACTGTATAAGATTTTTCTAGTTTCCTTATGTAGACGAAACATGTCTAGTACAGGGATATTTTCCAAATTCATCCTCATCTTTGCCACCTTATTCTTAGTAGCTATTGCTAGTTTTAAGGTGTTTTGAGTATGATCCCTGACAATGACTAAAGAGCCATTCTTACCTAAAATATTTCTCACATCACCATATAACTTTAAGGATTCATTCATTGTTTTTTTTATCATCTCTGTACCTATCAAACAACTATGCCCTAGTCTTAAATTGATCTATAGACCCTTTAAGGGCCCCTGAAAAAGCATACTCCATTATCTCAAATGCTGGGCCTTTCATCTTCATTTGTTTTTTCTTACCCTCAATCTTTGTTACCTTTACCAACTCACCTTCAACTTCAATCTTTTGCTTCTTTGATGTTGCTGAATTGTCTTCCTGCTGTATTTCCATAGCATCAGAAAATGTTCTTTTATTAGTCATTTTTGAATGACTATCAATATGAGTAATTATCTCTGTTGCTGGAACAATAACCAATGGATCTTGATGTATAACACTAATATCTTGCACTAGATATGTAGAACCTTGTTGCATATCTTCTTCATTATGCATCAATAAGGAATAATTTGATCAGTTTGCACTTTTAGCTAAACCTTCAACCACTTGATGTTCAAAAGGCTTGCATTAGAGGAAATTTCAAATTAAAATGGGCCTTCCAAAAATAATACAAATTCCATGTCATCATGTATTAGCCAATAAAAATGCTTTAAAATTAAAAAAGGGAGCACCTCTTAAACAAATTTTTAATATAAATTTGGGGATAGGTATCATAAAAGAATTATTTTTTGTGTTCCTATTCTCGACATATCTCCCTGTGGTTTTACTCAAATTTTGATCGGGAGAGCTTGTTGGATGCGGAATTTAATTCCGTATCCAACGAGCTCTCCCGATCGAAATTTGAGTAAAACCACAGGGAGATATGTCGAAAATACGAACAAAAAAGTTGTTTTTTATTTTCTTCCTCCAAAATTAATAAATAATGACTAGGATGACTAGGGCTTAGATTGAATGGTACTAACTCTGAAAAAAGACTCATTAACAACTTAGTGACATACTTATCTGTATCCAAACCTAAAAATTGACTCATTAATGAAATGACGAGCTTAGTTTTTTCATTAAATAAATTGGTATCTACAAGGAAGGCTTAATTGTTCAGAGAGACATATGACCTAAAGAAAGTATTGAAAAAGGATTGTTTTACCTCCAAGGATGATTCAAAGAAAGAGTCAATTAGGTTTTCTTTGTTAAAATCTTATTGGGTCAGGGTAAATGAGATGGGCACTGCAAATGAATCATGAACAACTAGGGCATTGACATAACACAATATTTTAGACATAACTGAGTCCATAATGACTCTTTCAGAAACAAAATAATTTGAAGCACACCACTCAACAAAGTCTGGAAAACCTAGGGTTTGTTCGGGGGAAAAAAAATGAAAATAAAGCCTATAGACACCATGCAAGTCTGTACCCTAGTCTTCAAAGCATTTTATTTTGGATTTTAACTGATTAATTTGTCCAAAAGATAATAGGGTATTAAAAACCTCACTATCCATGTCCTAAAAAACTTCTTCAATTTTCTGGTATTCTAGAGCTTGATCCTCTATTTCCCCTCCACTGTCCATTTTAAATATTTTTTGGTAGGTAAAAATGGAATACCTGGTCAACTGACGGGTGGATGAGAATTTGTCTGAGTTGGCTTCTTCCACACAAACTGAGATCTCTTCTTTTGACGCACAAAAGACAAATAGTCCTCATCCACGTGCTTTACCCTTTTATAGTATTTTATGTCATGGGATCCTCCGTTATTTTTTATGCATCTTTCCCATGTGAATCTTCCCTTGTCTGGAGATCTAGTTTCTTTTATCCCAAGCCATTGATCTTGATCATTGTTTAGCCTTACATTTTCAATTCCACTATCCTCTTCATTTTTATCCTCCTTGCAATTCTTGGTAGTGGATCCCTTCATAACCGTAGATCCATCATCCTTTTTTTCCACCATAGATCTTCTTCTTGATTTGCTGCCATCGATCCAAAGTATAAATAAAAGTTCATCTTTCATTAGCGGGTTTACAAGAAACCATTGATCTTATATTCCATAAATCTCAACCGTAGATCAATTCCTACCTTTACATATTCCACTCAGCTCCAATTGTACAAAAAGCATGCTCCCTCCAGTGGATTCATTCTCCGTCATAGATCTTAATCAGCTTTAATCTCAACCTTTGTTTATTGTTACCATTTAACCAATTTCGTTGGGGCTCATTATAATTCTATGCATGCATCTTGCAGTAGCGAAATATACCTCAACCATAGATCTCACCATTATTGAATCTCAACCCTCGATCATACGGTCCCTTTAACACATTCTGCTAATTTCAACATGTCATTAATCTGCACAACTTCTATCGGCGAAATGATCCACAACTGTTGATCTCGTTTAGGCATTGATCTTCATTGTTGATTTGTGCGGGCTATGCACCTTTCTGATGATTTACAACCTACCTTTTTCCATGCATGTTCACCCAACGGAATATTTATGGACCGTATATCACTTTCTCCTTATGATCTCCATCGTTGATATGTGTAGTGTGTAATCTTTTCCGATGATTAGAAAAGTTTACTCTTCCGCATTAGTTTCACTAGTGGAATCATTTCCAGCCATAGATCTGTCTTTTCTTTTTCCTTGTTCGTTGATCTTTCCTCCCCTTTACACCATTCTGCTAGCTGCCCAAATTACTTCTCTCATGCATCTTTGGCTATTGGATTAGCTGACAACCATAGATCTTCCCATCCACAGATATACACCATAAACACATGTCATATGATAGCATAGGTGCAGATTTTGATTTAATCTTATTTATAAACCTTTAAACCATGTTTTAAACTTTATAAAGAGTCCCTTTCATCATTTTAAGCACCTTATGACATACCTTTGGTAATATCATGAAATTGTCCATACCATACCTTATTTTTTTAAGGCCTACCCCCTTTCCAACTCCTAACCAAAAATGGTGCTAACAACTATATTTATATAACATTCACTTAGTACATAAATATACAAGGACAACATTAAGTCCTCCTCATCACACTGCACCAAAAATATGAGCGAGGACCTTCATAGTTAACTTTCAAAACTCCCTCTTAACGAGGAAGGACCACAACACCATCTCCATCTATGATTCTTGGAACAACTTCATCCTTCTTTGGAATCACTCTCGGATACAAGTGTTCAACTCCAAATTGGAGCTCTGAAGCATGAGACTCAACTTGAGTTTCATCCACCTGTTCATCTACACCATCACTGGACTAACTGAGTATTCTGCCAATGCTATGGAGAGAGTCACTCTCCTCATCAGAAAAATGCATATTGGATGAAAATCTCACCTCATCCTATGAATCTTACAAGCACCCACCTGCTCTTGGACATACAATGTGCCCTCTCAAAACATAGAGCCCATGCTTGTAATCTCCTAACATAATGGTAGTACCAACTAGATCATCTTTTCAATACAGGAAAACATAGCTAGACCTCACCCTCATCCCATAACCTTCATCCTTTAAGGATGATACTGAGAGTTTGAACACTCATCCTAGGTACAAAAAACACTTCGTGTAACTCCAAGGTCTCACCAAGGTCTTGTTGAAACTTGGTTGTTCTAACCCCTCGTATCGCCACTTGTGAATTGTCAATATCTGTCTAAATGTAGTGTCATAGCCCCAACTTTGTGATAATATGAAAGATATTATAGCTTCCAATCATGTTTCTAGTTGCACCATTGTCAACAACCCAGACATTCTAAAAAACAAATCTCCATATACTGGAATCAATGGAGACAAGAGAAAAATATTTTTCAAACTTCGCTACATAGAATTCTACTGCTGCAGACGCTGCCATGTCTCTCTCTCTATATTCTCTTTCTTCTTCTCAGGACACTTAGATGCATAATGTCCCATCTGCCCACACTGGTAACATTTGACCTGATTGATGTCTTTATTCTTCTTGTTAACTTTTGTTGCAAGTGCCACGTTTTGCTCCACCTCTTCATTGAATTGACTACCTAGAGACCCTTGTCGAATCTCCTCTTAAGTAAATTCATCCCATAGTCTGGACCAATTGGGAAGATTTTTTCTCTACCAACAATGCACTTCAAAAATACTTCCCATTTCTTGGTAAAATCCTTAGGGCTATCCTCACCAGTTGTGAATCTGGAACAATATATCCTACAACTGCTAACTCATCTTTGACTTGCGCCACTCGAGTTAAGTACGAAGCCACACCCTCATATTTGTTCATCTTGACATTTTGTAGCTTATCCTTCAGGTCCATTTTGCGGTTCTCATTCCGGGATTCAAATATATGGTTCAGGGTATCGCACATGTCTTTAGCAGTTTTCTTCTCTGCCAAACGTGGAATAAGATGATCTTTCACTCCATCTAGAACCACTCTCTGGGATTTGAATTCAAGGGCTTTAAACTCATCTAAAGTATCATGGTCTGTAGGTTTTGTCATCCTGGTGTTAGCATAACTCCATATCTTCCATTCTTTTAATACTGTAGTAATACTTACTTTCCCTGGAAGATAGTTGGATATTCCAGCCAATCTATCTTCATACCATATACTCATCATTGGAATTTACTTACAACAAATCTTTTAACTTGAAAGACAACACAACTTCTAATCGTGAATCACAATCTTGAAACCTACTTCAGTTCAACTCTAATACCATGAAGAAAAATAAATGACATTAACATGACAATTTCCATTCACACATTCTGTTAAACACTTGAATATCTAGGTTTTTTGATTTAAAATTTACTCATGAACTTGAAATAAAAACCACCACTTCAAGATATTCTCAAACACTGAAGCATCAATCATACACATGAGACACATATATTTTTGGTCGATAGACCAAGAAAAACCCCATCTCTGGGGAAACCTCTAGACGAAGAAAATTTTATTAAGAAGAATACTCAGAAAGTTTTCCATCAACACATGAATTGATTCCTTCAACCCTCACCAACAAGATTCATCCAAACTGAATCAACAAAAAAATACCTCAAATTTTGTGCCAATTTACAGCTATGTAGTTGTACCTTTCTGTTTTACTTTCTGCTTCAAAAATTGTGCCACACGTTCTTGCAATTAATGTAGCTTCACGACCTGTCAGTCTGAAATAAATGTGGCAGCACTACCTCAGGATTCATGCCTACACGTGATGCTGTACAGATTGCTGTCAGAATGCTGTTATACAGTCACCTACTGGATTCCTTGGGAAATGTGTTTCTCCTTTCCTTGGGAATCATACCACTTCTCTAGGGTATCTTTTCTCTCTCGTCAATATTCTTTTTCCTCTCTCTTCATTAATGGTATGTTCAATTTGTCCTCTCTCTCTCTCTTTTTTATACTTTAAAAATTGTAACCACCTAATATAGGGTTGAGATACTTTTACAAAACCTAGGGCCATCATTTAATGCACTCACATTTAATAATTAATTCACTTTAATTATTAAATAAACATTTAAGTGAGACCCATTCTATAAAGGTTGAAACATCACTATATTTATATAACATTCGCTTATTACATAAATATACAAGGACAAAGTCTAAGTCCTCCTCATCACACGACACCAGAAATATGAGTGAGGACCTTGAGAGTTAACTTTCAATCAGCGTAATTTTTAGGGGAGGAATTTTGCCAGTTGGCTATTTTTTGGGTTTTTTTCAATTGTTTTTTTACTATTTGGTCATTTTTAGTCTCTATATTTCCTATATTTACATAAAATATGTTTTTTTTATCATAATATTTGCTAAACTTTACACATTTCAATGTTGATTGTATGTTTCATATTTAATATTTGCCTACGTATCTATAAACATGTTTTTTCAATCCAAAACAATCGCCTAGAAAACTATACTTAAGTATATTATTAGAATCCTTAAAAAATACCTTGCTTTCAACACATAACACTTGTCCAAGGTACAAATATTTAACACTCTAACCAAGGAAAGTGTTTTTAACAACTCCCAACTTGTCTTTCCCCAAATATATTGTAAGGTCTGCTACCTGCTCATCAGTGGATATATATTGTAGCTCAACTGATCCCCTTTGAACATAGTCATAGATGAAATGGTATCTGATCTCAATATGTTTTGACTTGTCATGAGGCACCAAATTCTCAGTGAGCTTTATGAAACCTTAATAATCACAGTAATTCACAGTAGGCCTTAGGTGCCGACAAAACAATCCCACCACTAAATTGCGAAGCCAAATGACCTCACAACTAGCTTGATTAGGTTCTGTATATATCGCCTCAATAGAACTTAGTGCAATGGAATTTTGCTTTTGACGAAAACATGACAAAATAGGCTAGCCCAAACTGAACAACACCTAGAAGTGCTCTTTCTTGTCTAGCACACAACTTTTCCAATTAGAATTTATATAGCCAACCAAGCTAACTCCATCCATTCTCCTATAATCGAGACCATAATTGACTATGCGTCAAATCCATCTAAGAACATCTTTGTAGCTACCTAATGCACTCTCCCAGGCTCAACCAACTTATTCTTAGAAGCATTAACCTTCTTCCAGTTGGTGATCATAGGTGTGGACATCAGCTTGCAACCCTCCATCTGAAATCTCCTAAAGATGTCTACTACATATTTTCCTTTTCCAAGGAAAATGTATCTAGGCTCTCGCTAAACCTCCAATCCCAAGAAAAACTGCATCAACCCAATATCTTTCAACTCAAATTTTAAAGAAATATCTCTCTTGCACCTTGATATGAAATAGAGGCTTGGATCCTCCTCACTTTTTTGAAAACTCATATTCTGCAAGTAAGATTCAATCCTTGAATATTGAGATCTGGGAGCTTGCTTTAGTCCATAAAGCACCTATTTACAGTCTGCAAAGATGAGAATATCTCCCATGTATCTCAAATCCCTATGGCTACTTGATATATACATCCTCTTGTATAAGTCCATTTATAAATGTGACCTTCATATCCATTTGGTGGATCTTCTAACCCATCTTTGCTACAATGGAGATCATTGCTATGATCGATGAGTATTTAGCAACTGGTGCAGAGGTCTCATCATAGTCAAATCCCTCTATGTGTGAGGAACCCACTCCAAAAACTGAACTTTGTATTTTTCAATGCTTCCATCCACAACATGTTTAATCTTAAAGAGCCACTTGGAAGTCACCTTAGGTCTCAAACCCACTTCCCACTCATCATTTTTGCTGATGGAATTGTAATCTTCCACCATTGCATCTTGCCATACGATGTAGGCAATAAGATTTTATTCAATTCATAAGATCTTGTTGAGGCCTGTAAATTTGCAGGCAACAACAACAAGGGATTCTCCCCAGTCAACGTTCCCATCTAGCCCGTGACTGTTTGGTATAGGGAATCCGTCCGGCTTGCGGTCCGGCTACCATAGGTCAAGTAACAAAAACAAAGGTTTTACCGGTTGCGGCCCGGTCCACCGTGTATATTTTTGTATTTTTGACTTAAAGTATGATATGCACGTGCCTAATTAGCAATGCAGGGTGATAAGGATACAATGAGTAGTCACAATGTGATGCACAGGTTCTTACCTCTCGTCTTAGAACTGACAAGCATCTAAATCACATATGCATTAGAGGAAATTTGGGGTCTAAAATGGGCCTTATAAGAAAACGCGCCAAAATAAGTTTTTGTGAGTTGGAATTCAAGAACCAATAGAATTTCAATAAAATAAGTCAACCATAATGGTTGAATTGACATATTTGTCATAAAAAAAAACTACTTTTTTTGTTCGTATTTTCGACATATCTCATTGTGTTTTTACTCAAATTTCGATTGGGAGAGCTCGTTGGATGCGGAATTTGATTCTGCATCCAAAGAGTACCCACACTGCATACTTTTGACACACCCCACTACCCCAAAAATAAGAAATACCTGAAAAAACGTGATGATGATGTAAAACACAAGGAGATATGTCGAAAATACGAACACAAAAAGTAGTTTTTTTCTTTCTTCCTCCAAAATTAATCAATATTATTTTATTATTTTAACTATTATTTTATTATTTTCCTTAGGAGGCCCATTTTAGACCCCAAAATTCCTCTAATGCAACAATAAAGTAAAACTAACTATCTATCTATCTATCCCCAGGGAGCCAAATTGTAACTTATTTATGAGTAATGTATCTTGTGCAAGAATTATAAAGAGAAATTACAGATAGCTGATATTCCTTCCTACAACACATGAACGGTTAAAGATATTTAGACAATCAGATAGCCAATTGTTTAAGAACAACATGCATTACTCCTGGTGGTAATTTTACAGAATAAACCCGGAAATCATTCAACAAGAAAAAGGCTCTAAGAGTTAGAACGATCTCATAGTTAATGGGCAACAACTAAAAAAAATGAAATAGTTCATCTTTCACCAATCCATAGCATAGCATTTGAACGTCCCACCAAACTTTCTCCGACATGCAAACAATAATTCTTTATTGCAAAAAAAAGTAGTTCTTCTTACAATATCCCTTTACATGTCTAACTGGGAAAAAGCCCCATGTTATTCTAAGTCTCCTATATTTATACAAAACGATGAGACTGTTGGGATTCCCACAAATAACCCTTGGGCTCTCCAACTCTTCGCCTCCCAATATCTCACTTACATCAAGTGTTTACAAAATTGTTACATATTACACAAGTGAATGATCATTCACGAGGAGGGCCCCACTTGAGTATTCAGAAATTTCTTCCACGCCAAAGCCTCAGAGGCAATGCCTTCAAACACACAAGGTTCCAAAAATTGAATGTTTATCTCGAACTTCGCAGCTTGGTTCTTGATGGCGTCAATTCTGGCCGCACTCAAACGCAACTGATCCTCCAATAGCTGCACACTGATGGCGGAATGATCTACTTCACTCCTTAAGATCTGATCGTCGAGGGCCTTAATGTGCTGTATTTTTGCTTCCTCCTCTTGATACCTCTTCTGTAAAATCTCCACAAATGAGTTGTGGTCTAGGAAAACATCTAGCCTCTGCTCAGCTTCTACTTGGCATCGGTTATAGGTAATCAGGATCCTTCTGAAGAATTCTGTGCATGCTGCTTTCGTCTTTCTAACAACTTTTTTGAAATCCTCTGCTGTGTTTATAGCAAACTCTAATAAGTCGTAATCCTACTTCAGGGCCTGTCGATATTTCGAGGGCAGCTCTGCAGGAGTTTCTTCATTATTTTCCAGCCTTGCCATTCTTGCTGTCGGGATTTCTAGGACGTCCTGAGATTTATCAACAAAATAAGAGAAAGTCTCCAGAATTTCCTCTAATCGGCCATCTACTTGCAAAACTTTGCATCTCTCCTCTTCCATGGCAGTCTGCAGCTGAAGCATCTTGGCCTTTTGTGCCAGCACATGTTCCTTGAAAGGTTGAAGGTTAACCTGCTGCTCTTTTGCTTCCTCTAAAGCGGTTGTTAGAGAAGAAATCTGCTCTTGAAGTTTTGTCTTTTGTTCTTGAGACTGCTTCTCACTTGCCTCCAAGGTGGTTTTTTGCAGCTCTAAGTCTTCTATCTTACCCAGCAGCTATTCCTTATCCACCTTTAGCTCTTGATACTCCTGCTGCACTCTCTCCAGACATTCTTGTGTAGTTTCCATAGATCTCCTTTCTGCTTGGAGAACCTGCAGTTCATCCTTTGAAGATCTCATCTCTTTCTGCATGTCCTCATATTTTCTCTTCAGCTTACTGTTTTCTTCTCTCTCTCTTTTCTTAATGTGTCTTTTAGCTGAGAAGAATACTTCTTGGATTGCTCTAGATTTGTCATGATTTTGTCTACATTATCCTCCGAAGCGTGGATCAATGCAGCTCTTGCTCTAATGGTGAATCTGGGATCTTGGTCTATCCCATATACCACGGTTGTATATGTTATCATCTTTCCAGACATACCTCCTGTTTCGACCTTCTTCTCAGTCCTCTTCACTATCCTCTTTCTTTCCTTGTCATAGAAGACAGTATTAAAATCAAGTATTTCTTCCCCTACCTTCTGTACAAAAGGGACAAATTTAAGTGTGGGGACCATAGACTATCCAGGTATGCTGACAGCCGGTACTTTTGAGTCTTGAACCTCGAGGTTCTCCACGTCTTGGGTTTGAATATCAGCTGTGTCAGAGGCTGACTGTTCTGTCTCTGTCTGAGTTAGCTTTAGCCTCTCTGCTTCTTGTTGCTGAAGCTCCTCATCAAGCTTCCTTTTCCTTTCTTCCTCTTCATTTCTCGCATCTTCTTTTGCCTTTTTGGATGCTTCTTGGGCAGCTCTTCTTTTCTCTTCCTCTTCTCCCTGCAGCTACCCTGCAGCTTCTTGTGCCAATATTTGGGCTTCCTCAGTTCTTTTCCTGGCTTCTTCATCGACTTTTGCTTGTTCATCCTTCCCCTTCCCACTTTTGGTGGTGATCTTTTTTTTGAACCTTTTCCTCAAGGCTATTATATTCAATGCACTGCAGAAGACAGACTCCTCTCGATCCCAATGGTGAGTGTATTCGAAATGAACATTGTTCTCTTTGCAGTGTTCAACCACTTTACTGCGGGAGTCATTTCTATGGAAGGGCATCTCACCAAAATGAAATCTTTCCAACTCTTCTACAAAATCATCTGCTTTCTTCACTCTGGTAAACTTATAATTTCCTAACTTGAAAGGCAAAGGGGGATAGGAAGCCTTCTTATGTTCAAACTAAAAGCTTCCTAGGCCATCCAGGAAGACTTTCCTAACCGCCTCTTTATGAATGATGTAGTCTGTGTCATATTTGGGTAATAGGGAGGGTGCTCTGGAACCTCCAAACATTCTGAAGTAGAGGCCATCCTCGGTCAAATAATAATCCACATATTCTTCAATTACCTGCAAGGCCTCTTCTAACATGCAGTCGCATTCCTTCATAAAAATGAGAGTATACAATGGCATGATGAAGTGTTCACAAACCTCCCGGTAGTGACTGTGGTACTTATGAGCCCACGATGGCTTGTATGCAGAGTAAACAGGAATCCTCTCCCTGTCCCAGATGCACCTTAGGCAGGGGAAAGGTTGATTACATAGTATATAATCAATGAGTATGGAACTCATGTAAAATTCTGACCTCTTTTGGGACACTCCTCCCAGGGCTGAGGCCATACAGGTTGATAGACTATTTGATACTATGTTGGCCGAGTTGAAAATGGTCCCCTGGGTTGCAACATAAAAAATAATTGGCATCCACTCCAAGTTGAAGCTCCTGCCATGAGCTCTCCCAAGAATCCTGTTAAGCATTAAGGCGATGAACCTGTATGGGGCCCCTAAGCTCGCTGTGTCATATTCTCCCGTTGGCCTGGTTCTGAAATGTCTTCCAGACAACAACATTCTTTTAAGGGTCTCAACAAGGTCCATTCTAATGTTTCTTAGCCAATCATCAGACAAGAATACTTGTGCTTCTGGTAGGTGGTAGGCCAGGGCTACATATCGTGGGCTATAGGCAGCATAGCCTTGTTTGTCAACATTCTCCAGGATCATAATGGTTACATATGCCCGAGGCAGAATCCAACCAATCACTTCAGAGCATGGGAAGAGCTCTGGTCTTGTGGCAATCTTCATCAGTGAAGATCTCTCTATATTGACGTATCTGCCTTCTTCCTCCAAGCCCATATCAGGCACCTCTCGGCGCATGATCAACCTGTATATCTCTCCCCACTGGTACTCAGGCTCTACACCAGATATGCACTTGGTGTCCTCATAGATGTATTCGGTTTTGGTAATAACTTCCAGGTCGGGATCCTCTTCGACCACAGGGGCCTTCTTCTTTTGTCGCTTCGACATTTTGAGTTCTGAATCTTCCTGTCATATATGAAATTATAACCATTAGGCCATTTCTGGCTAAGTTGCAAAAATTTAGACAACAATGTGCAGTGTTTCACTTCATCTATGTTTAACATGACGGAAATTAGTTAAATGAAGCAAATATGTGCAAGCTAACACCGCTATCTAATAAAACAGTTCTATCAACATATCTCGATCCGGGAAGCAAAAATCTACATTAAAGTGAAGAAACGTTGGGTTCTCTGTGGACACCATCATCATCACGCTACGTTGGATAACAGGGGAACTTATGCAAGTTTTCAACGTTGTGTTTTCAGGAAAAAACACTGTCTGTACAATCTATGGTCAATAATACGTTGTGTGGTGCTATATAACTCTCGACCGGCTCAGGTTCGAAACCGACCGTGAACCAGGTCGCTTGAAACAACGTGGCTTTGGTGAAACGGGCAACACGAAGGGGGGGAAACCAGTCTAACACCACAGGGAGGCCACGAAAAACCCTCCCCCCATCGACCTATCATTAAAATGGGAAGACTGGTGCAAACACTGTAACGGTCGTCTGCACCAATCTCCCCAATCAACAAGCGTAGGGTCGAAAACACACAGCCGTGGAGGAAAACACCCTATGGGCAATAAGACTCCCAACTGACAGTTATGCTACAAGCCCCCACTATATATGCAAGTAAACGACGGGGCCAAGGGAAAACGACCGTAAAAGAAAAATCTAACCATGAAAAAACATTATCAAACGCTCAATAGAACGAAACGGGTAAGGCGACAAGATCCTACCTGGCAACGCTGTGTGGCCGACGCGAAGAGGACTGCTAAGCTTTCGCGGTTGAGCCACCTGGAAACGCGGGTACACCTACAACGGGGGTCCTTGCAAGCCTGAGCGAACGATTGCGCACGATANATATATATATATATATATATATATATATATATATATGGAAAAACATAAGCGGCGGGAAAAATATCGGACGACAGAAATAAAAGATCGAAGGTTGCAAGGATAATTCCTTCCGCAACGTCGGGTGGCAAAACCACTAAGCTGACCGTCGAGACATCCGCATCAGAACTTCGCAAGACTAATCGTCAGAGTGATAGCGGAATCAGGAGCCACAACGACGGAATCATAAAGGAAAAATCATTCCGCAATAGGTAAGGTCTTCATCGGAGGATAAATCAACTAAATGACCGGAAGGCTAGTGCTTTCTGCAGCCGCAACGGCGGAAACCCAAGACTTAAGGAGTGGTGAAAACAACGACGCGAGGTCTGAAAAGTCAAAGCGATAATCGAGAGACTTCGCAATCTTTCGTCCTTAACTGCGGAGAGAGAAGTAACAAATCATTCTGATGCAAAACAAAAAATCAACTGATTGAGACAAACGCCTCGGAGAAAAATATCGAAGCTAAAGCTTGTTATTTTTCCACAACAGCGGGAACGCAAGCAAATAAACTTCCGATTCAAACACACTGAAAATGCATTCAAAGGAAATGATAAAGATTAAACAAACAGTGGATTGTTTCAAGCATTAGAAAGGTCTTTTGTGAAGAATCATTAGATCAACTCAAATAAGAAAAACAAACCAATATAAGCAAAAGGAGGGTCCCAATTTTTTTTTGAATTTTGGGAAAATGTTGTAGCTGCAACAAATCTAAAACTATGCGAACATAGGAGAGTGGACAAAATAACTCTTTTTATTCATCTATCCTAAATATTATAATGAAGGTCCAACCCTTTATAACTACTATCTAAGATTTTTGAAAATTGCTAATTTTAGAAAATTCTCGCATTACTTTGAAATTGAACACTAACTATAAGCTAACTAGAGAGACATTAGTTGTCAACTTACTTCTCTGATTAGGTGCATAAACTGAGAGATAACTGTTAGTTACAAGTTAAAAAAAATCCCACAAAATCTCAAATTTTCAGCATTATATGAAGGAATTTGGCTTTAGCAAAGTGTCGAAAAAAAGTCTAATCAGAAGGATATGATTGGCCACTGCAGTGAACACTTCGAAACACAACTTCATATTAAATTTGAGCCCAAACAGATAATCGAGTCAAAATTTATGACCCCCAAAAAATCCCTACATTATTATTATTATTATTTTTCATCCTTCCATTGCATCACCATACCCGATACTCTTTTGTAACTTTAAAAGTGGAAGGCTCAGACTCACTAATGCTGCTCACAAAAAACATATAGCTGAAAATTCTCTTTGGTGATTTACAATCCTTGACCTCTCTCTTGAAATTTCCCACATATTCTCTAGCTCCCTTCGAATTTTATTTAAGCCATCTCAAATTCCTCTTCTTTGAAGTAGCCTCCTATGGACAGAGCTCCTCCTACTCTCCCTCATCTAACAATTTTCCACATGGAGAAGTAGCACATGAGGTCTGAGAATCTATAGCATATGAACTTGAACCAGTTGAACCTGAAACTGAAGAACCAATAATAGGATATCCTGTACCTGTACTTGGGGAACATGTGATGCGTTTCCTTGTAATCGAGGAGCCCGTAACATGTGGACCTATCACCATCAATACCTGTAACTCTGTTCTTTGAGAATTTGAACTCTACAATGTACTCACCTAATGTGTAGGATCCTGTTGATCCCCTTGTTATGACTCACGAGACTTCTTGAAGGCTCAATCTTCCTCAAATCGTACATGATCTCGTCTCACAATTGTTTGTATCCTGGAAAGAAATGTATATGTAAAAGGCCTTAGGAGTCTAATCATACCCAAAAAATACCCATACCTGTCATGGGATCCAACTTAGTCCTCTTATTTGAAGGGACATGAGAGTAAGTTAGGCATCCAAATATCCTAAAATGACCAACCTCATTTTTATTCTTTGTTAAATCATCTTCATGATTTTTACACCCCAAAGCCTTATGATGACTCTCGTTCATAATGTACACTACGATGTTGCAAGTCTCGACCTAAGAAAGAATGACAAACTCTGATCATGAAGCATGGCTCTCACTGCAACAACAATAGCCTGATTATTTCTCTCAGCAACCCCATTATGGCGTGGTCCATATGAAATTGTCACTTGTTTTTAATTTCCATTCTATGCATGAGATTCATTAAAAGCCTTGGAGGTATACTCACCCCCATTTTTTATCCGCAACATCCATATCTTCCTTCCTATTTGGTTCTCCACAAGAGCTTTAAACTCTTGGAACTACCGAAATAATTCTTTCGATTCTTTACTCTTTAGGAAATAAATCCAAGTCTTCTAGGAGAAGTCATAAATGAAGGTCACATAATACTTGTAACCTTTCAAATTAATAAAATACATCATACCACATAGATGAGAATGTATCAAAACAAGTATCCATTGTTGATCTAATGTCATCGCTAGGTAAGGAAATCTTGAAGTACTTTCCAGGAGCACATCCCTTGCACACATCACTATATTCAGTGTTAAACTTTGGAAAACTTGTCACCATTTCTCTCAACATCCTTAGAGATGGATGGTGCAAATGGGCCATCCTACGATGGAACAACTATTATAACTCACTTTTTCTAGTGCTGCTGCTGCTATGTGTTAAGGCATGAAAGGGTTGAGACAAGAGTTTGCATAGTCATTTACATTTGATTCCAATCACTGTAGCTGTAGTATTACTAGATCCCTTGGGATGCATAAGTACATGCCTATATTGGAAGAACACCACAAACCACTTGTCCTCTAATGTGGAAACTGATATCAGATTCTTCTTCAATCTAGGGATATATAACACATCCCTCACTGTCATGGATGTGGAATCCTTAGACTCTCTTTGAAGAGACACTATCCGTTGTCCAACTGTCTTTACAATGGTGCCATTTTTAAGCAACACCTCTAGATCCAAACTTATTCTTCGTGAAATTAGTGAAATTCTCACAAAACCCTGACATGTGGCTGGAGGCCCCACTATGATTGCACCAAATGATGGTAGAATATGCTCTCAACAGATTAGAAACAATAAGGGAAATTTCCTTTTCAAGCCTTGCGAAATAGTCTTCCACTTCTGCTAAAGCTGCCACTTGATTCTTCTTCTTCTTATTCTTATTTGGACATTGTCTAACATAGTGCCCAAACTTTTGACAAGAAAAGCACTTGAATTTGCTCATATATTTCTTTTCCTCTCCCTGCTACTTAGCCTCACCCTTGGGACCCTTCATGGTCTTCTATTTACCATTGGCTGTAAGGGCCACATTATCCTCATAATTATTAATGGATGAACTCCCGTGCACATATTCTCTTTGAGTTTCCTTCTGCATGAAATCATCCCAAAGACGATCCCACTTGGATAGACTTTCTCTTACCACAATAGTTTAAAAAAAAACAACCCATGGCTTGGTCACACCTTTCAAATATGCCTGCACAAGTTCATTGTCAACAATAACCTCCTCAACTGCACCTAGCTCATCTCGAACTTGAGTTATCCTGGCAAGATAAGTGGAAACATTTTAAGCCTTGTTGATTCTTATGTTTTTCAGTGTCTCCTAAATATCGTCTTTTTATTTTTATTGGAACTTTGGTAAAGTTTAGTTAAGGATTCCCACATTCATATGAATTGTGTTTTCTTGTCACATGTGGAATCACATGGTCTTTTATGGTGTTAATAATGATTCTTTTGGCCTTAATGTTCTTTTTGATGTAGGAAACCAAAGCTGTTGCATTTGTAGGCACCGTTAGAGGATTCTGTTGTGTTATGTTCACTATATCCCACAACTCACACTCCTACAGAAACAAAGAACTTCTCTCTTTCCATGGATTGTTATTGGCACCCACATCCATTAGGTCCTCAACCATTAATTCTATATCCATTGGCCTTTACACTGAAAAAGTCCAAATCTATTCGCAATGAACAAACTATCCCTCTCTTTCAAATATGAAAGTTTCTTGGTGTTTTTCACTCCTTATATTCCTTATGGATTTGATACCATGTAAATTTTTTTGACACCAACTCAGTTTCAAGTCTATAAAAATCATAGTTTAATGCCCAAACCCCAATATATCACAACTGCAAACATTTTTAGGAAAAACTAATTTTTATAACATGAAACACATGAAATCATTTACTGCTACTAAATAGAAATAAATATGAGCACACACAAGAAATTTTGCATAGTATATTTTTGGTCAAATAGCCCCTAGAAAAACCCCCTTAGGGGAAAACCACAGAGAGAGAGAGAGAGAGAGAGAGAGAGAGAGAGAGAGAGAGAGATTATAATTATTTTCAAATGCAAATGAAAATGCTATTACATATATATTTTCAGTGTTAATTACAGACTTATCTCGAGTTATGTTCTTCACTTCTTGACCTCAAATTGTTTGCCTAACAAGCCCATATTCTCCTACTTATATTCATACATGTCGGTACAGAACAATACGACCTAGTTTTCCCACAAACATGGACCAGAAGAAAAATTAACACAAGATCCGAATCCTGAGAATAATTGTAATTTTTATAAAAATGTTTTGTATGGTTAAATTAACAAAGGGTCGTTCATAGATAGGATATTTCACTGGCCTATATATGCAACATTACCCTTGGATATATATTCCTTATTTAATAAGTTTTATATGTAACATTGCCCTCTTCTTTTAATAGGCTTTGTCCCCAAAGAAGGGTAATGAAGGATGCTGCTGAATAAACTTCTTTGTTTTCCATGAAGTAGTGTCATCTGGGCAGATTGACGATGTCCCAACATTTTTTTGAGGCACGGTACATGAAAGATAGTGTGAATTGAAATCATGTATGGTAACCTCAATTCATATGCTGCGAGGCTAATCTTTCGGATATTTTGATATGGTCCATAAATCTTGGTAGCCAATTTATTCTTCGCTTGTTGCTTAAGTGACAATTGCTTGTATGGATGTAGTCTCACAAATACCCAATCCTCTACTTCAAATTCCCTTTCTGTTCTATGATGATATACTTGTTGCTTCATACAATTTTGTTCCATGGTTAAATTATCCTTCAGTACTTGCAGTACTTTCTGATTTTCTTCAAGTTGAGTTTTTACTACAGGTACATTTGCATCCCCTTGAATTATTTCCTTCCATCTGGGAGGTTCATAACCGTACAAAGCTTGAAGAGGAATCATTTTGGCTGAAGCGTGATAGGGAAAGTTATACCACCATTCCACAAGATGTAACCACTCTAACCATTTGTTTTGCTTGTCAGCAATGAAACTCTGAAGATAGGCTTCCAAACATTTGTTAACAAATTCCATTTGTCCATCTGTTTGGGGATGATAGGTTGAGCTCATGTTAAGGGTGATCCCACTTTGTTTGCAAAATACCTTCCAAAAATTGTTTGTGAACTTGGCATCTCTGTCATTAACAATGATTTTGGAAAAACCATGTATTTTGTAAATATTTTTACAAAATACTTCAACAATTTGTTTAGCGGAGTCAATTTTTTTTATACCCATAAAATTTGCATATTTTGTTAATCGGTCCATGACTACAAATATTTTTTTCTTTCCTTCAGATAAGGGCAATCCTTCGATAAAATCCATGGATATTTCCTCCCACTTCTGGTTTGGGATGTCCAACAGATAGAGTTTCCCAGGTGTCATGACATTTTCACTTTTAATTCTTTGACATGTGTCACACTCGGCTACATACGTATAAATGTATTTATACAATCCCTTTCCAATATAATGATTACCTAACATTTTAGTAAGTTGTGAAAAAACGTGCATGTCCTACACTGGTGAGTCATGGGATTCCCTCAACACCTTAGTATTAAACTTTGATGTTAGGCTTAAGTATATCCTTCCTTTATACCAAAGGATGTCGTTCCTCCATTTAAATTTTGGACTTCGATTATGATCATTGATTAAGGCACATGTGTTTGGGTCCTTGGCATATTCATTAGAGGAAATTTGAGGTCTAAAATGGGCCTCCTAAGGAAAATAATAGTTATTAATTTTGGAGGAAGAATGAAAAAAACTATTTTTTTTGTTCGTATTTTCGACATATCTCCCTGCTTTTACTCAAATTCCAAGCGGGAGAGCTTGTTGGATATGGAATTTAATTATGCATCCAACGAGTACCCACTATGCATACTTTTGATGGACCCTACTACCCCAAAAATAAGAAATACTTGAAAAAATGTGATGATGATGTCATCATCATCACATTTTTTAGGTATTTCTTATTTTTTGGGTAGTGCAGTCCATAAAAAGTATGCATAGTGGGTACTCTTTGGATGCGGAATTAAATTCTGCATCCAACAAGCTCTCTCGCTCAGAATTTGAGTAAAAACACAGAGAGATATGTCAAAAATACGAACAAAAAAAGTTGTTTTCTTTTATGACCAATATGTCAATTCAACCATTATGGTTGACTCATTTTATTGAAATTCTACTGGTTCCTGAATTCCAACTCAAAAAATTTATTGTTTGCGCTTTTTCTCATAAGGTCCATTTTAGACCCCAAATTTCCTCTAATGCACCTCGAATTTAATCTAACCAATGTGGAATTGTAACTGAGATCGCATAAGCATTGACTTCTTCTTCTTTTCAGGAAAGGGTATCAACAATTGCATTGTCCTTTCCTCTTTTTTGTAGTATCTCCATATCAAATGTAGCAATTTTTTCTATCCATTTTTGTTGTTCAGTTGATAATGTTTTTTGTTGTAGGATATATTGAAGACTATTATGGTATGTTTTTATCAATGCTTTTCTCCCTAGAAGGTATTGTTTCCATTTGGATAGAGCATGTATAATAAAAAACATATCTTTATCATATGTGGACTTCAGACTCTCTCTTTTTTGAGATTCCGGCTATCAAATGCTATTGGGTGACCTTCTTGCATGAAGACTGCTCCTATTCCAAATCCTGAAACACTGCACTCAACCAATTTTTTTGTGTGAAATTGAGTGTTGCTAATAATGGCATTGAGGACATAATGTTTTTCAATGCCTCAAAATTTTTTGGGGCTTCATCATTCCATCGAAATGAATTTTTATTCAATAAATCTGTTAGAGGGGCGGTCTTATGGGTGTAATTCTTCACAAATCTTCCATAGTATCATGTCAAGCCTAGAAATCCTCTTAGTTTCGAGATGTTATCTAGTTTAGGCCACTCAGTGATGGACTTGATCTTACTTGGATCAACCTTGACTCCTTCCTTCGCTATTATATGGCCTAGATAGTCTACCTTTTTTTTTTCAAAAGTGCATTTGGACATTTTTGCAAAAAAATGATGTTCTTCCAAGATGGCGACTACTTGATCTAAAGTGTAGGATACGCTCTCTCCAAGATTTTCTATATATGAGGATGTCATCAAAAAATACTAATATGAACTTTCACAAATATGGTTGGAATAATTTGTTCATTGTAGCTTGAAAAGTGGTTGGAGCATTAGATAATCTGAAGGGCATTATTTTGAACTCATAATGGGCCTCATGGGTACGGAAAACAGTTTTGCTATGTCTTATAATCTAACCCTAATTTGGTAATACACTGTTATCAAATCTAATTTGTAGAAGTACTTAAATCCATGAAGTTCATCCATCATATCATCAATGAATGGAATAGGGAATTTATTCTTGATGGTTACCTTGTTCAAACCTATATAATCTGTGCAAAACCTTAATGATCCATCCTTATTTGAAACTGACACTACTAAAGCTACATAAGGGATTCTACTTTTTGAAATGAATCCACATTTTAACAAATCATGGGATTTCGGTCTCTATTTTATGGTGATGGCGATATCTGTACGGTTTGCTATAGACACTTTCCCCCCCTGGTTCTATCTCAATTATGTGCTCAATCTTCCTATTAGGTGGGATCTCCATCAAAAGCTCTTGGAACACTTCTTGATGTTTTTGGATTAGCTCTTGTATCTCTGGTGGTTTGTAGTCATCTCCTTCACCTGTTAGCAACTCCATCTCTTGACATTGAATTATGTAGGCAGGTGCACCCTTTCGAATCAACCTTTCCATCTGATGTGGTGTAACCAATTGCGTTGGGGTGGTTGGAAACCATACAATTTGTACTTTTTCCCTAGCCATTTGAATTTGATGAATTTATCTTGATGGTTATCGGAGTAAGAACCCAATGTTTGCAAACATTGAATTCCCAATACAATGTGTAGCCCTCCAAGAGGTACCATAAAGAAGTCAGATTCTAGGTTATACTCTTGCATTTGTAAAATAACCTTGTGACATTTTCCCACATTTTCAATATTCATGACATCTGCTACCATAACCTTCATGTTAGGCATTGGGAAAACAAATAAGTTGAATACCTTACCAAGATTAACATTAATAAAGTTATGGGTACTGCTAGTATCTACGAGAATTGAGACATTGTTGTTTTTTATATGTCCCTTCAACGCCAATGTTTGTGGTTGGGACATCCTCGTATTGGAGGCTAATGATATCCTTGGTGTATCCTCTTCTAGTTTTGAGTGGCAGTCATCATGATTTCTTGTATCATCCTAACTTGATTCTTCACTTTCCAAGATTTTTTTTCAGAATCTTCTTCAGCTTCGCAGGCATACAACTTTTGTGGGTTGCTCCTTTGCAAACATCTATGCTTAGGATCCCATTTTTCTCCATAATATTTTCACTTTTCTTCCTTCATCCTATGGGATTACAAACTGGTTTTTTCTCCTTCCCTTAGATGTGGCGTTGTGTATCTTGAAGTTCCCATATTCGCTGATTGAGGAGGCGTCCTTTTGGAGCAGCTTTTGTCGAAGTTAATATGAGCATATCTTTTGAATTGGTTCTCAATGATATTTTCTGTATGTCTTTCCTTCTCCATGGTAGATATGTTATGTAATTCTAACTCATCCCAAATGTGCGGTTTTAGTCCATGTATTTATGTTTGCAAGTGTTGGCCATCGATTAGTTCTGGAACAAGAGTTGTCAAAACTTCCCATTCACATGTGTACTCATCTACAATACCTTTTTGCTGCAATCTCGTGATCTTGGCAAATAAGTCTCTCTCGGTTACGCCTTGAAACCTTTTAAGATGACTATTTTTAAAGTTATTCCAACTAAAGGAACAAACGCTGGTTAGAGTCTTCCCCCACATGGACCAATTGTATTCATTCCCTTACAGTTACATGGATGCGTATTTAATCTTCTTATTATCATAGTTTATATTATGGATGTCAATATATATTTTTTTGCCTTATTGATCAACAAAATGCATTGTTTTTAGTCACCATCAAATTTGTGTAATTTGAGTTTTACCCTTATTTGGTACCCATGTGTTGGGGGCATTGATATTGATGGAATGTTAAAGAAAGGGAATTTATGGGGTGGTGTCGTGTCGTGTTGTATTGGTGTTTTAGGCATAATTGGATGAGGTGTATTGAAGGGGTCTAGAGGTGGGTTATGGTTAGGTGGGGCAACTGAGGTGTGCGACAGTAATCTGGCCAAGATATTGTCGAGATACTGTTGAGTTTTTTTATCTGCCCTCAATGCACAGATTCCTTGTTCTATTCCCGCCTTGAGTCCTATGACGGTTGACGTTGATGCATTATTATTTTTGTTTATTTCTGCCTTGATCTTTGCATATTTTTTGTTGATTTTTTCGTCCAATTGGTCCAATCTAGCACTGACATCTCCCATTTTGGTTGCTTATGGAATTTTCTCCACACTAAATCACGATTTTTTCTTGTCATATGTCTGCTCCCAACTAACCACAATTTTTTTTAATAATTATAATATATATATAATAATAAAATATTATTATTATATAAATTATTACATTATTTTTTTTGTATTTAGGTACGTTTGCCTGGAGTTGGTAAGGAGGCCGACGAAGATGGAGGACGTAATGTATATGCGGAGAAGGGCGAGATCAGAGCATGCGTCGAGGAGTAGAGGGGGACGTTGGACATAACAAGAGGACCGGAGTGGAGATGGGACGATGAGAGGAGGAGGACACATGGAAGGGGGAATGGATGCGGGTTGTAGGTGATGGATGCAACAATGGGAAGCTACTGGAGCATGGAGGAAAATGGTGAGAGTGGATGAGTGGGAGATGAGGACGAGGACTAGAGACGAGGAGTTGCGTAGGTAGAAGTGGCGTGGAACATGATGTGGGGAGAGGTGTTGTAGAGGACGACGTAGGTATGGAGTGAGTGAGTGAAGGTAATGGCAGCATGGGACACGATGTAATTATGTGGGAGATGGGGAGAGATGGATCCGAGCACATGAGCAGAGGGAAACACGCAGGAGGGAGATAGTGGGAGAAGGAGGGTGGACATCGATATGGGGAGGATGGTTGCAGATGGAGATGGAGATGGAGATAGAAGGTTGGTGAGATGATAGCGAATGTATGGGTGTATAATGGAGGATACCATGATGTGAGTGAGGAAAGTTGGGCTCGGGAGAAGGAGGGTGGACATGGATATGGGGAGGATGGTTGCAGATGGAGATGGAGATAGAAGGTCGGTGAGATGATAGCGGATGTATGGGTGTATAATGGAGGATACCATGATGTGAGTGAGGAAAGTTTGGCTGTGATACCAATGGGGTAGAAGAAAAATTAGCACAAGATCTGAATCTTGAGAATGATTGTATATTTTATAAAATACCTGATAGGGTTACATTAACAAGGGCCATATAATATATAGGCTATTTATCTGTCCTATATATGTAACATTTCATTTCCATGGCCTACATATTTATTATTTAATAATTTTTATCCTACTCAGATTCACATGTGCCGGTACAGAACAATACGACCTAGTTTTCCCACAAACAACACATTGAAAACCATGCATCTACAGAACTCTTCCAGATTAAATGCTTTGAAATTCATGCCTATTCTCTACCTCACATTTCATGTTACTCAGTTCAGTATTTCACCTTAATGTGTTGACTGCGTGCATTTATTGCCTATACGAACCACATTAAATGTTGTGATAGCTACCTTGAAATGTGTTCCCGCTTCCTTGGAATGCATGCATGCTCTCTTCTACTACTCTTGTACATAATCACTCCTAGACTTTTCTTCTCTCTTGTCCTCTCCCGACCTCTCTTATCCAAATTCAAATGAACAAAGGATAATGAAAATTGTTTCTTTTTCCCTTCCCTTTCCTTTTCGTTCATCAAGAGAGAAATCATCAATAAAAAAATCCAATAGCTAATATTAATATCTTGAGTTATCTAAATCAATGGTTGAGATAAAATCACTTTATTCTCACTTTAAAATTAGATTAAGTCATTTTTCTCACTAAATGTACAAAAGCCATTTTATATCTTATAAATTAAAATTAACTTTATATCTCATAAAGTTAATGCCTAAGAGTCATGTTAGAAATTTTCCCCTTCATCTAGACATAAAGACACCTAAGGAAACACTTGTCCAACGTACAACTTCCTAACATTAACCTCTTGAAATAATCTTATCATTCCCTTGGAATGTGCTATGTCCATACCTTTCATGGCTCCTAGACTTTCAACTTTGTTTTTCCCATCTGAAAGGAGTTATAAAACACAAATTTGATGACTCCTAATTGATTCCTCAAGAAAAATATTGCATCGACAAGTTTGTGCTTTCCTGTACTCATCCCATAAAAATTCACTTTTATCCACCCTTCCTTTTGGGGATTCCTAGAGTGCTTTGTCTTCACCTAAGGGAGAAAATGAATCATTCTAGGAGAAAAATTAGTCTTTGAATTCACTTTGTTCAATGTTTCAATCTCTAGTTTTGAATAAGATTTTCAAGGGGGGATTGATAGGTTGGTGAAAATAGGGAATTGTGAATGTTGAGAGCAACATTCAAGTCTCGCCAGAAACATGTTTCCTCTCATGGCCCACTTATGGTTGTGATAGTGTTCGAATCATTTTTGGTTTACTACAGGAGTTGGTTCCTGAAATATAGATTGTATGTTAGATTAAATTGGATTTTAGTTATCTATTTTAACTGTTTGAGACATAATCGCAAATAGGCTATTATTGGTTGTTTGTTACCCTCATTCGAGGAACAGAGCTATGATATGTCTATTTAGGGTTGTAAATTCGATGATTAGAGGTTATAATACATAGTGCAAACATTGTAGGATGGATTTTATTTGTGAATCAATAGAAACCAAAAAAAATTGCGAAATGGTTGTATTTTATGTTTTTGAGTATGTATTCTCCATTTATGGAAGGTAAATGAATCTATTACATTATTGATATTTCATTAAAATACTCAGTATTCTATTTGAATGTCTTATACTGCGTGAATGGTCCATTATCAGCCTATAGTGGTTCTCTTAGTGGAGTTGAAGACGTTATTGTTGGCCATCTATGCCAACATCATATAGCTCATAGAAACTTAAAATAGCTCGAGAAGCTTGGCTAGCTTGGAGCCTTGTAGATCCTGAGAGAGAGGTAGTATATGATCTAGGAAAAAGCTCCCGGAACTACTTGTTCTTTGAGCAAAAGCAATAGTTTATGGGTCTATACCCTATTAAGATCAATTTTATTTCAGGTTCAAGGTCTGGAAGTTAATTGAATGGTACAAGTGAACAAAACAATTATTGTATATATTTTGTGTTTACATTGAGTTGAATTATTTCATGAATTCATATCATTGTAATCTATCTATAATCTACAGGGGTTAGTTTTCATTCGAGTGTTTCAAATTGTAACTTGTATTGATATAGTTCATGATCATTTCAAGCAAAGCACATGCAGTAAAATGTGGTTCGACAGTTATTGGGCACAAATAGTTTGAATCGATGGTTTCTGTTTGTTAAGAAACTGATCAACCGTGATGAAAGAGCTTCTGTAACAACAAATGTAGAATGATTCAAATGTAAATCGTTCAAATTCATATTCAAAGGAGGGTCTGTAGGATTACCTTTTAAGATCGACCGATCCTGTTGTCAAAAAGTGTCTTCCACCTAATTTGTGAAAACTGATTGATAAGCACTCGCTTCAGGAGACTGCTACTGATCAATAGCTTGGAGAGGAGGAGCGTATTCATGCATCCCTTCAGGGATCCTTTTAGTGCTCGGAGCCGGAGCCTCCCTTGGGAGCCATCTTTTTTGTTCTGGGGATTTTGAAAACCCCAGGTGAAATTATTTTGCTATATGTCTTGTTGCATGGAAAAAGTGACATTTGAAGAGGATCCCTTTAGAGTCTAGAAGTTGATTCCTAACAGAGTCACCCCAGATAAGAGTAATGTGTTCTTGGATATCTGTTTGAATGTTTAAAGAGAAAAGTATTCATGCTACAGTTAAAAAGACTCCAAGTGCACTCCCAAAATTACGAAGCGAGTTCGGGTTCTGAAATTCCCATGGGAGTCCTAGAAGGGAACCCACACTGGCATAGTGTTTAGTCTTCTCACTATCCACATCAAAGAGAGGAGTCCATTTTTTTAATAGAATAGGACTAAATTCATAGCTTTACTGTTTCGCAATAATTATTTTAGCATCACTTGCATAGTTGAATTTAAATCCAAACCACCCCTTTGTAAGGGCATCCATTTCTGGTTCATAGTTGAGAACACTTGACCAATTCTTCATGACCGAAATTTCCATATCCTCTGAGCTAGGGTTTCACCCATGAATTTTTCCCACAAGAGCAGAGTCTCCCATAGGCCCAATGTCCTCTATCGACATGTTGACACCACATATGAGATTAAGATTCCCATTGGTCGAGGAGAGGCACTTGTTCTTGCATTTTTTCCTAGGGCTCTTTGATAAACCCTTGCTGTTGGATTTAATTTTTGATTGTGGCGCTTTGCCGCTTCTGTCAGATCTTGAATCCAGTGGTGTCCCTGGAAAATAATCTGGCCGCAAAAACTAAGCAATGTAATCCTCTGGGCTAACAACTTCCCCTTTTTCTAAGGCATGACAGATGGATTTGGATGAGATCCTAGCCATCCCTATTCCAACAACTACAAATAGTTGTACAAAAACTGTTCCGTAGATGAAGTAGGGTTCCAACGAGGGTCTAAGAAGGGTTCTATGTGAATGATTATGGTGTATGCAGATAGTGTATACCCTCTTTATTCAGAAAAAATTTGAGGAAAAAGAGAAAAAGGGCTTCGCACAAGCCCCAGATCTAGGAGTCTTACTTCTAGCGGTAACAATGGCAGTTCTTCGGGTTGTTGCGTTGGGAGATTCAACTGGTCATAGTTATCCCTAGATTCCATCAGGGAAATAGTGGCAACAATGGTCCCATCTGTAAGTATTCCCGATTCCACCTGGTCGATTCCAAAGTTATTGATAGCATGGGTGAAAGAGGGGAGAAGTATATGCATTAACCAAATTGATCCCTACCCGCCAGAATTCGACAGAGAAGGAATTCCTGAAAATGCAATGAAAATACAATTTCGAGTGTTCAATTCATGATTTCAACAATTTGGGTCGTTTTAAAATGCTGCATTTAGCATGTAGTAGGAAATTCTGATTGCAAAATTGCAGAATAAACTAAAACTACAATTCTTACTAGTAATTAATTGGAAAACCTCCTCTGCAACCTTGGAAACTCCTCTGCAACCTCAGGCCTAGTTTGTGGGTGAGTTAACTGGAAAACCTCCTCTGCAACCTTGGAAACTCCTTTGCGACCTCGGGCCTTGTTCATGGGTGAGGTAACTAGAAAACCTCCTCTGCAACCTGGGAAACTCCTCTGGGACCTTGACCGTAGTTCATGGGTGAGGTAAGTGAAAAATGTAAAATTTTGTTGTCACGACAGGGGAAAGGTAAGATGGATAGTTTTAATTGTTTGTTGTTTTTTTATGTTTATTTTTTTTGTTTTGTTTATTATTTATATTTATTATTTTTAATGTTTATTAATATTTTAATGTTTATTATTACTTTAATGTTTTTTATTACTTTAATGTTTAATTTTTTAATGTGATTTATTACCTTTCCTTGAATCCAATAAGTCCACTACACCCCTTTGGGAAAGGATAAATCCAGGTACTTATTCCAGCAACATGTATGCAAGGTAGTAGAAACTGATGACATCAATACTTATGATCATCATCATCATCACTATCACCATCACCACCATCTTGATAATCATCATAATCACCATCACCACCATCTTGATCATTATCATCATCATGATAATCATTGCCATCATTATCATCATCATCATCATCATCATCATCATCATAAGCATTGTCATTTTCATCATCCATGATCATCACTATCGTCATAAACAACACCATCGTAATTGTCGCCGTCGTCATCATTGTCATAAATAACACCATCGACATCATCATCATTGTTAGTAATGATGATGATATTGATGATGTTGATAGAGAAATTATCGTTGTCACCGTAATCAACAGTATTATCATGATCATTGTCTTTATGGCCATCATCGTCATCATAGAGAACATACTCATCGCCAATAGACCCTTTCTTGAAAAAAAATTGTCATATGAGTGTAATATGGTGACCATTTCAAAGTTTGACAAACATAGGATGCTTAATAAAGCCCACTATCAAGAAGACTTGAGACACACATAAGTAAGTAATAAGGTTAGATGGAATTCATTGTATAATACAATTTATTTCTTACAAATCTTTAAATATTGAAAATGTGTAAAATTCAATTAATTACAACCTTGATCAATAAGAAATTGAAAATGAGATTGTTCTTGTCTTATTATTATTTTTAGAATGTCTTCTAACATAGAAACCATTTTTTTAAAATAATTAGGCTTATTCAATATATCCTAGAGTGGGTAGTTACAAATTATGGATTACATGTGTTAATGCACACATAAATGACGATAGTACACGATAAACATAGTTCCTATGATATCTCTCCATATCAATCATGTCATAGTTCTCATCTATACTAGTACATGTGAACATTTTTGCCACGACAAATCGTTGGCGCTAGGATGAAGAAGATGATGATGATTTCTATTATTCTAATGAGTATGAACATGATGATGATGATGATAACATTGATGACGATGATGATTATAATATTGACGATGATGAGGCTGAGGATGAGGATGAGGTTGATTTTGATTTCGATGATGACGATGATGAAGATGGTGATGATGGTGACGATGGTGATGATGATGATGATGATGATGACGATGATGATGATTATGATAGCATTGATGATCATAAAATGAATATGATGATGGTTTCGATTATTATAATGAGGATTAACACGATGACGATGATTGCTATTATTCTAATGAGTATGAACATGATAATCATGATGATGAAGATGATAACATTGATGACGATGATGATTATAACATTGAATATGATGAGGTTGAGGATAGGGATGAGGTTGATTATGATATTGATGATGACGGTGATGAAGATGGTGATTATGGTGATGATGATGATGATGAAGATGATGATTGTTGCGATTTTTCTAATGACGATGACCATGATGATGATGATTCCTATTATTCTAATGAGTATGACCATGATGATAATGATGATGAATATGATAACATTAATGACGACGATGATGATGATATCATTGATGACAATGATGATTATAACATTGACGATGATGAGGCCGAGGATGAGGATGAGGTTGATTATGATGTTGATGATGAAGATGATGAAGATGGTGATGACGATGGCGATGATGATGATGATGATTATGATAGAATTGATGATCATAAAGATGAATATGTTGATGGTTGTGATTATTATAATGAGAATGAACATGATGATGACAATTGCTATTATTCTAATGTGTATGAACATGATGATCATGATGATGAAGATGATAACTTGGTGACAATGATGATGATGATATCGTTGATGATGATGATGATGATGATTATAACATTGATGATTATGAGGTCGAGGATGAGGTTGATTATGATGTCGATATTGACGATGATGAAGATGGTGATGATAGTGATGATGGTGATGATGATGATGATGAAGAAGATGATGATGGTTGCAATTATTCTAATGACGATGCCCATGATGATCAGATTTCTATTTATTCTAATGAGTATTGACATGATGATCATGATGATGAATATTTTAACATTGATGACAATGATGATGATGATATCATTGATGACGATGCTGATTATAACATTGACGATGATGAGGCTAAGGATGAGGATGAGGTTGATAATGATGTCGATGATGACGATGACGATGATGGTGATGGTGATGATGGTGATGATGATGATGATGATGATGATGGTGATGATGATGATGATGATGATGATGATGATGATGATTATGATAACATTGATGATCATAAAGATGAATATGATGATGGTTGTGATTATTATACTGAGCATGAACATGATGATGATGATTGCTATTATTCTAATGAGTATGAACATGATGATGAAGATGTAAACATTGATGACAATGACGATGATGATATCATTGATGACACTGATGATTATAACATTGACGATGATGAGGATGCAGTTGATTATGATGTCGATGATGAAGATGGTGATGATGATGATGTTGGTTTTGATTATTCAAATGACGATGACCATGATGATGATGATTGCTATTATTTTAATGAGTATGAACATGGTGATCATGATGATTAATATGATAACATTGATGATGATGATGATGATGATATCATTGATGACGATGATGATTATAACATTGACGATGATGAGGATGAGGATGAGGATGAGGATGATTATGATGTCGATGATGACGATGATGAATATGATGATGATGATGATGATGATGATGATGATGCCGATTATTATGATACCATTTATGATCATAAATTCATCAATCAATATCATCACCGAGTACAAAATCGTCTACTAAATAACAATTAATAATTGTAAATAATCTATAATTAAAGACAATAAAGTTTACCCTAAAATACTGATGGAATAATAAAAATTACATGAGTAAGATATATATGAAATTGAAAAATTAATTGTATAATAAATTAAATATACACCATCGAATTACCTTTCACTTTCCTTCTTCTACCTTTCCCCAATGAGACTTCCCCTTCAAATTTGTTGATGGATTTGACGTGCCAAATGCGAGGAAGATTGATATTTTTTGCTAAATTTCGAACATAATGACTAATATACACCATGGATTTATATACCATATAGCATTGCACAATAAAACCCTCAGTACGTGCTATTTTTCTAACAAAATCCTTCAATCATTTCAAATTCCTTTCCACCATCCACATTAATCTTGTGTGTACAGGTCCACACAATTAAATCTCCTCAAATTAGTGTATGAGATAGTGTTTTTGTGCATTGAAAAATACTTGAGGTAAATACTTCTGCATTTCACACATTAGACGAGGAATTTCTCTCTTCCAATACTAGCTAATATCTTCTTTATGGTTTTATTTAGATGAAAGCCACGTACCAATGATGCAAGAAAATAACAATGATAAACAAGATTGAGGCATATATAATAAAGTTTCAATCTGTAAAACACAATATGTCAATAAGCTATGCAACAAAATGAACAAACATTTTCATGCATATAAATTGTTACTTACCTCATGTATTTACCAAGATCATATATAACTTGTTTTATGTTGTCGTCAAATCTATCTGGGAGAGACAGAGGTAGAACATACTGTAACAAAAAGAAAATCATTATTTATTTAATTTCCAAATAAGAGACAACAATTAATAAAAAAGATGTACTAAATGGAAATTATATACATAAATAATTACCTTAATGAATGTATGCCATTCATGAGTTTTAACACCACCAAAATCACCTTTTTTTGTTAATATATTTTATATGTTTGACGCAAACCCAGTCAGAAATATTATTTTTTGAATGACCACTTTGATATCATTGCTTTGTTACTCTCTCTATGAAAATTCACAATGATCAAATTTAAACAATAAGAAAAATTCAATGATTGTTGCTGTGATGACCGTTGATTTGCAAGAGTTTAGCATTCCATCGCTATATTGATGAACGTATGTCTTTGTCACATACTATTTATGTTGCAGTAGCGATGATGATCAGGGGCCAGAACAATTTCTTTTCAAAATATTTATCAATTTATCCACAAAAATTACCATTTTAACTTATTCGTGGAAATTTTGAGCCATATGTACTAGTGGTGGTTAATCCTTTGGAAGAAATTCTTGCATCAGAAACCCTTCAAGATGCTTGGAAGAATAAATCCTTAAATAAAAAACCCTTGAATATGTCTGTTCGTCCTGATATGAGCAATCCTTTTATATCAAAAGTCTAGAAATCGTATGCAATTACTGGGTACAAAATGGTTAATTATAACATTCACCATAACCTTATAAATATAATTAACAACGTCATTATTTGACAGGTCATCAATAAAAAAAATTGTGAGAAAATATTATTCAAAGAAGTGATGGACCTGTGGGCAGTTGGTATTAAATATTAAAATAATTTTTTTTGGGATAAAATAACTGTATAGGGGTTCAACACCTTATATATGGGCCACACCTTATATCTGGGTTTTAAGTGGGGTTGAAAGCTTCAATGGTGGACACATCATCAATAAATAAAAAATTGCAAGAAAATATTATTATGAGAAATGATGGTAATGGTTGTTATTTAAAATTTAAATAATTTATTTTCTTATAAAAGAGAATTGCCAGAAAATATAATTATGAGAAATGATAGTAACCGTTGTTATTAAATAATTAAATAATTTATTTTCTTATAGCTACATATAGATTTTCTTTTAATTTTCTCTTAGAATATAAATAAATTGAATTGTTTATTTTGTTATAAACTAGGATGTATATAAATAATCTTGACTTTGGCCCCTAATCGTTTGCTCAATTGGGCCTTGATTCCTTCATGGTGAGACCTTATACTAGTACTACCCACCCTTTACCACCCTTACCATCTATGAAATATGGGGAAGTATTGGTGGATTTCCTGAACTAATTTCCCTTAAAAAAACATGATCTCAAATTCTAAGATATGATTATTTTTTAAAAATTATTTTTAAAAATAATCATTATATTATTAAAATTGTAAATTAGTATTAATATTTTCATAGTGATACTCTTCCAACAAAACCATATTATTAGTGACCCGTATGGATATAAATAACTTTGATTCAAATTAGTATATATTATTATATTTTATGAATTATTTAAAAAATTATTATTTTTATTATATGCATTTTTATTAATATTGTGACGATGATACTCTTCCAACAAAATCATATTACTAATATAATGATAGTAATTATTAATGGTATTTGTAAGGGTGATACTCCAATAAAATCTATTGATGCTACTCTTTTAGTGAAATGAGAATTAAAATATGAAAATGCTCTTGCCTTACTTCGATCTTCTATACCTAAACATCCCATTGTCCATATTGAGAACTCTACTTCTTCTTGATGTGCTTAGAATCAATTTTGCAAGATTTTTGATACTCCTAAATCTTAAAGAATATATTTATACATTATGTTTCTTAAACAAACATAAGATGATGGTGATTACGTGTTAGAATGTATTTCAATAATGAAGAACATACATAAAGGCATCATCAAAGGCATGTTTCCTAAGCTTGAAAACCATTTTTTGATCTCTATATTAATAAATGATTTACCTCTATCTTATAAGCACTTTACTGAAACTTTGCAAATAATTGATAAATTGTCATCTCCAACTTTTGAATCACTTGGTGAACTATTAGCTCAACATAGTAGGCCATTTGGTAATTAAAAACAATATGGTGAGGATATTCTCTTCACTAGTTCAAACATAACATAAATTTTGAAAGGAAGAGGAGATATGGTCAACAATAGAGAACGTGGCAATCTAACTGGTCAACAATAGAGAACATGACAATCTAACTTAATCTTGTTATAGGGGTCATGGCCTTGGGAGCAATCTAGGAAGAGGAAACAAATATTTTCAACATGCATAAAATAATTTTCAAAAAATTCTATAAACGAGACCTCCCACTCACAATTATCAATATGGAAGAGACAAATATACGAGTCATGTTAATTATAGATGATGTAATTGAGTTTGTCATTATGTAAAAGCCTTTGTTGAACTCTAAATAATAAGCTTCCTAAGTTTAAGGAATATTCAACTTCAACACAATATGCTAATACCAATAATCAAGATAATAATCAAAACTATTTTGAGAATGTAATCATAACTCTTCAACAATCAACGCCAAGAGATATAATGGATTCCAACTACTCTTTTCTAAATGAGTGTGAAGATGCCTAGTTATTTGATATAGGTGCTACTCAACACATGAATTTTATAAGAGATTTTTTTTGTTCTTTCATGAATGAAAATTGAGTTCAAATTTTTGGATGATGATAGAATGCATTACAACTCAAGGAAAAGGTTATGCAAAATTTTAATTTCCCAAAATCGAAGATAAAATGATTTCAAATGTTTGGTATGTACCAATATTTAAAAGATTTTCTTGTCCTTGATAATGATTCAACAAGCAAGGAATCAAGTAATTATGAAAGATGGATTGGTTAAAATCAACTTAATAAAATAAAAATTTAAAATAGTCATGACACGATATGATGATGATAAGCTTCTTATGTTAAAAGAAAAATTGCTCCTTGGAAGCAAGATTTTGCATGAATAGTTGATGAAGGAAATTCATCGATATGGTTATGGCACATCTGTTATGGAGATTTGAATTTGTATATCCTTTCACAAATACAAAAAATGGAATGCTTAAAGAGATTCCTTCCTTTAAGAAGAAAAATGCAAGATGTGAATCTTGCATTTATGGAAAACAAAATAGAGAAGCATTCTCTACTTGATCATGACGAGCAAGTTAAAATGTTTGTAAATCATCCATAGTGATATTTGTGGACATCTAATGACTTCTCTTGGAGGATGTACAAGTACCTTTTACTTTTCATTGATGATTTATGTCGAATGACTTGGATGTATTTATTGAAAGAAAAGTAATAAGCTTTTATATTAATAAATTTAATAATTATAAATCATATATTTTAATTGGATATTTTGTAAAGGTTAACATTATAAATATAACACTATTACATTAGGGATAAGTGTTGAAATGTATGTATGTGAATTATTTTCTTTTCATAATAGTAGATGTTTATATAATATATATGAAATAAAAATTAGTTTATAAAAAACATGAAAAAAGAAAATTCATATATAAATAAAGAAAAAAAAACAAAAGATAGAATATTTAATGTAAAATATTTTTTCTTTTTGACAAAAAAACAAAATATTACACATTAACATGTGCAGTTGTACAACCTTCTAAATTATTTTGATTATATCATATTTTTCTTTTCAAAATCCTATCATCATATAAACTAATACACTGTTTTTTTCTAAATTTGAAATGAGAGCTTATATTTTTTTCTTGAAGTACAAGGAAAATCCCTCAAATCCCTCTTGCATGCCCAAGGGTTATTTAGATAATAAGTTTGCTTCCATATTAAATTCACGATATATTTTAAAAAAATAAATGGAATCATAAGTATCTAAATTACCTTTTTCACTTGATTCATGATTGATGTTGCAATGATGATTTTCCCAATCAATCAATAGTTTTGAGTCACCAAAAACCTACAAATCTTTTGTGCCTCTCTACTTTTCCTGTTTTCATGAAACCCAAGGTGATATAAATTGTTCCTTATTGTTGTAGCCTTGCACCATATCATATTTTAAAAGGAATTGGTGATTAGAGTCTAAGACATGAACATACCCTACCCTGCATAAGCCTAGATCGCTTTGAATCACACCATTAAAGAATTTATGGAATGAAATCACCCACACCTTATATCTAGGATTTTGGTAGGGTTGATAACATCATTGGTGCACACACCGTCAATAAAATTTTGTGAAAAATATTATTAAATGAAACGATGGAATGATGGACTCGTTGGTATTAAACATTGAAATAATTTATATTAGGCTAGCATAATGGTATACCAATTATAAAGAATTATGTTAGAATATGTATAAATTGAATTGTCATTCTATGATAGGCGTAGATCCATATAAACAATTTGGGTTTAAATGAATAAATGATTAACTTTTATCAATTATTTGTAAAATTATTATTATTATTATTTATGATTGTGTTACTCTTCCAACAAAACTTTACTAACACCAACAACAACATTACCACTGACAACGATGAGGACCAAAACAACAACAATTGTTATTATTATTATGAATGGTATTTGTAATGGTGATACTCCAACAAAACCCATTGATGTTTCTCCTTTAGATAAATGAGAATTAAAATATGAAAATGCTCTTCACTTACTACAATCTTCTAATGTTGAACATTAGTTTGTTCATATTGAGAATTCTACTTCCACTTGCTCTTCTTGGAGTCAATTCTGGAATAATTTTTATGCTTCTCATGAATCTTAAAGAGTTGATTTAAAAATGAAGTTGCTTAGGAAAACATTAGTTAATGTCGATGGCATGTTAGAATATATTTCAATAAAAAATAACATACATCAATACATCATCACAAAAGGATTTTCTAATCTTAAAGATAGTTTTTTTTAGTCTCTATATTGATAAATGGCATGCCTCCACCTTATACTTACTTTATTGAAACTTTCCAAATCACTTATAAATAGTCAACTATAAATTTTGATTCACTCTATGAACTATTAGCTCAACATAGTAAGTCATTTGGTAAACATAAACACCTTGGTGAGAATATTCTATTTACTAGTTCAAAATACCATAAATTTTAAAAGCAAGAGGACATATGATCAATAATAGAGGCCATGGTGATCTAAACAAGTCTTCTTATTAGAGTCCATGGTTGTGAGAGCAACCTAGGAATAAGAAACAATAATTTTAATTAGGTGTGAAACTAAGTTAGAGATACTTCCAAAACAAAATTATCAATATGGAAGAGGAAACTATATGATTCATACTGGGGTGAGTGCAAGTTAATGATGGCCACTTTCGGTACGATGAATGCAATAAAAAAATGAGAGAATAGACATGCCTCATATTTCATGGATATTTTGAGACACCTGCACTTTGAATATTGGTTTGAGTAAAGAAAACGAAATGTACGAAATTGAATCGGCTTTGTGAATATATAACTTTTATTTATTGAAAATTTTCATAACTATATCAATTATGATTTTTTCTAACGTTGACATTTTATTTTGAAAAATTGTAAGGTATATGTACTTGTTGGTGCAACCTTTGGATTCATAAATGATGGATTCAATATAAGAAAACTTGTAAACATGTGTATAGCAACTAGTGCTAGTGCAATGCTATTTTTCTCAAAAAAACTTAGCACACATTTTTCTTAGTTAAAATTATCTAAGGAGACCACGAAATAAGTTCACCAAGTGTTGGTGCAACTTTTGAAGGTCTTCATGTAATAAGGAGGGATTGATTGCAATTTTTTATAGTGTGTAGAGTTAGGTGTCTAGTAGTGCTTCATATATATATATTTTTATGAAATGGTTGAGAAATGAAAAACATATGGCTGAAACACCAATACAATGTTTCTTCTATTAAGGATTTGCATCACATGAAAAATATAAAAAAATTAATATTTTTCTTGAAAATTACATATTTGTAATATGTAGAAAGATTTATATCTACGTTTACAATTTCATCATTCATGGTTGTCTGTAACATGCTGTAGCGAGAATTGAAACATAGACATATCGAGAATCGGTTAAAACTATCACATTAAAAATTGTTTGGTTATTTCGATATGATAGGTTTTTTTATTCCAAAGCTAAATCCATAGAAGCTGCATAGAAGACACTTAGGATAAGAGGTGAAAAATAGTTACGGGTGAATCCACGGACCTGGGTAACACTTTTTGGCAAGCGCATTTCGGCAAAAATAGAAAAACGCACCTTGGTCGAGGGCTTGTTAAGCCCTCGAACGAGGTCTTAATATCTCGACCGAGGTTTTATCAAGCCCTCGACCGAGGTATTGCGGGCTTTACAAACCCTCGGTCGAGGTTCATACCTCGGTCGAGGGCTTAAAAAAATAGACTTAGCCCTCATTCAAACAAATGGAAAATTTACTGTGCCTTGCAGAGGTGTAAACCCTGCCATTCCTAGCACATAACTGAGCGGAGTTGATACCGATAGATTCACCAACGAATATTCTATCCATTGACGTATCATACACACATTTTGGCATTCATATGATATTTATTTTTTAATTACTTCTACAACTTATACTTAGAAAACCACACTGCAACTTCGAAGCAGCTCAAAGAAAAATCTGCAGAGTTAAAAATACACAGCCAAAAAATTCTTAAAAATGCACACATCACATATCGACATGTCCTCTTCAAAAGGGTATCTTTGGTTTTTCAATTTTTGAAAAAATAGAAAAAATTCCTTTACGTGGACAAATATGTGTTTAAAATGATGCTGAAATCGAATGTGGTCACTTTCGAAAAATAATAAATAATTGTATAATGCGAAAAAAATTAACAAAAAAATATGCACATCACATTGCATTTTATGTAGATCATGCTCATATATTTATTTTTTTAAAATTATTAATGCAAGATTGAATTACTCTATGTGGACACGAGCCACTTATTAGCTTCTTCAAATTTTTAAGGTCACACAGTTCATTAAATGCAAAAATTCACACATTAAATGACATCGGAATATTTAAAAAAAAATATCACTATGAATCCAACATAATATTCTACAATTTGTTTTCTTACTGCAAGTCAAAATTCACATGGCATATATGCGTTTTGAGGGCTTCTATCTAGCACATGAGTAAAAAATCAGGTTTTCATCGCCAAATTTGGCCAAAAAGTGTTACCCATCTTCATGGAATCACCCTTACGTGAGCAGGAGTTATTTAAAGTGTTACATAATATGTGCACATTATGTTTATTTTTTTTGTTCCGTTTTAAGTGTTATAAATTGCATGTGTGACATGGAAAACATCATGTGCATGATATGGTAATAATCGCTTGAGTGATATGAGAAGTATCAAATTGCCATATAATTCATATCCCATATAGATTTTGTGTGTATTTGATTTTTATCCAATCATGTCGTATATATTATATTTTTACAACTATTGGTTTGTTCATTGCATGGATAGGATATATATATTACAAAAAAAATTATCATAATTAATTTTTTTACCTTGATAATCAACTATGCATTAGATAGTTTTGATCATTAGTGGTAGTTAGTGCACATTTCTTTTATCCCATGTGGTAATTCTAGCTCATGCTTCACCATTTTTTTAGGAATCCTTAAAACATGGTAGGGTTCAACACACTCTCTCACATGATGTATTGTGGCCTCCTCCATTGAACATCCCTCGGACATGATCAACCGATGATAGTTTTTATCATTAGTTTTAGTTAGTGAATGCCATTATTTTTCATGCATCAGGTCGAGTTGATCCCACACCTTTTTTGTATGCAACATTACAACTTGATAGGGATATACACAATGTTTCACATGACCTGTTGCAACCTCCTTCCTCAATTTGAGTCTTGCACATGATCCACCAATGAGACCTCCTTGTATTTTTCTCTCAGATGTATGCTTCAATAGGATCTCATCGTGCTCCTTCCTTAAAACTCTAGAAAGAGAATTTACAAGATGTTCTCTTTCCCTTCTCATTTCTATTATTTAGTAAATTTTATGTTTTGAAATAAGACCATAGAAAGAGTAATAAACAAATATCCTTTCACCTCAGTAGTTTTAATAGGTTAATACAATTTTTGTGTATGTATTTTGTATGTTTTTTTAAGGAATGTGCAAGAATACCTTTACTTGCCCCCACTAATTTACTTCCAAACACTAATTTTAATATGCCAAATATGTTCACATGAGATGGATCAGGTAAATGTACCTTTTTCATTTATTTTCTATGGCATATACAAGTTAGATGCTTTTCTATGGCATATGAAATCTTCCGATCATAGTTAGATGCTTGATGATGGCACATGGTCCCTAGAAGCTTCCCATATGTTATACATGGGATACATTTCACCCCCATTCATGCTCAAGGAACAAAGACCCATTCATAGAGAAAAAACCCTCCTAATTCCATGCATATATCCAATAGGATGTAACAACAATCCTCTAAAGAGGTCATGCATGTTTCTTTTAGGCCTCCTTTAGGGACCTTGAGCATTATAATCTTACATTAGAGAATGATTCCTTACATTCCTCGTCCAAAATTGGTATAGTCCTAAAATACCTACCCTGTGATCAAAATGTAGACTTGGAACCCTTTATCTAAATTCATAGATCAAATATCCCCTAGAGAGGTAGTGTTTGGTTGCTTGATGCCTTATTCATGTCCCTTAAGATTCATAATCTTACTTTAGGGTCCAAGGCATGTGTTTCCACTGCTAAACATGGTTATATCACTATGACCCATCCCTCATCCTTGAAGCATATAAATGGGATCACTTTGACATGGGACCCATCAGTGGTGCAACAGTCAACATGATCACTTTGACATGGGACCCAGTTTTATGGATGAATTCCTTTGAATACTTTAGTATGGTGGTTATTGTTTTCACATTAGATAATGAATTTATTAGCATTGCAATTATCACACGTGGATGCAACCAGGGTTTATTATGGATCTAGTTAAATTATTTCATCATGGTAGATAGAACTTGTACATAGAACCGTGTTTCCATAGCTTACTTTTGTATTGTGTTCAATAGTCATTCATAGGACCCTAGTTTACAATGTTCCTTGTCACAACAAGTGTTGAGGGAAATGGTTTTCTAAGGGAGGTGGAGTGTTCTATCCCTCCCTTATGGTACAATGCAGAGGTTTAATTCCCCAATAAAGTAATAAAGTGGGGGTCATTCAATGTAAGTTGGATTAGGGGGTGAAATCATGAATCTGGGTGTCTATTTGGTGGGGGGGGGGGTGTTATGAGAAAAGCAGTGTTGTTTTTTCCAGTCTGTCAACTTCGAGCAAAGAAAATTTAGATTTGTATTTAGAATTTCATTTTGAAGTGAAAAAAAAACTTGTAGAGAAATGTGTTAGCTTTCTATCGTTTTTTTTATAATTATTTTATTGGCATTTAATATGCCATTTTTGCAAGTTTTTGATAGTATGTTCTTAATTAATGAAATTATGATAAATAGTCGTATTTTTGAAGTACCCTTTTGAAGACAACACATCAATGTTTTCTACCACGATTTTTCCAAATTTTTTCATCGTGTCTTTAAGAAGTTATTGAATTTTCATTTCAATGAATTCTATTAAATTTTGAAGCAATCCAGACACCTTCTAAGAAACACAATAAATAAAATTATGAAACTAATGGTATTATTTGTGAAGATAAATTCTAAGTATTTGATATGATCTGATCTCTCCGAAATTGGCAGAAGACTCAGAAATGGGATGGAATACCATTTCTAAAAATTTACATGTTTTCATCTAAACTAATCTTTCAGCCAAAAAACAATAAAAGTTTGGTCGAAAGTTAGTTTTAATGGATGAAAAAGAGTTCGGCTGAAAGTTAGTTTTAATGGACGAAAAAGAGTTCGACTGAAAAAATCCTATTGAATTTTTTTTCATCGACTGGAAAAAACTTGAAGCGTTTAAAAAAAAACCATTTCGTTTCATATTTATAAGAATCATGTATACACATATTTTCACATTTTTTAAAAGATCACCATTTTACACAGTTACAAATGAAGGCTCTTTTTCTGGTAAGTGTTCTTAAAACTTATGTTCTAAGATGAAGGCTCTTTTTATTTGATAGTAAACATTCTTTTGGAAAATTTGATATGGTAAATTTTTCTTAGAAACTATCTCATGAGATGGAGGCTCTTTCTCTTTGATAGTAAAGATTATTTTGGGAAAATGTTTATGGCAAAATATTATTTTTTATTGTAAAATATGATTTTTAATGGTAAAATGTTTATAGTAAAGTGAAGCATGGTCATTATTGGGTATTCAAATGAAGACAAAAGATTCAAAGGTGAAGCAAAATGTGTAGGAAAATATAGTCGATGCAATAAAAACTATTGGAAAATCAAGAACGAAAGATACTAGTGCTGCGTGTAGAATAATACAAACAATAGTTATTTCATCTAGTACTAGACAAAAACATTTGACAACGCAGATCACAAAAGTTAACGAAACTTTGTGGAAAACATTGTACAAATATAACAATTTTGATTACAAATAGATGCAAATGATGAGCTTTCTTGTTGGGAAATTATTTGTAGACAACACTATAAATATAGGGCCGATGAAAGTGTTAAAGCTATGATGCATGGATTTTGGGTGGAAAATTCTCGTGTTTCACCAAATGCAAGGGATGTGATACTATGGAGAATATCTCGAAATCAGTATGAAATGCATCCAAAACATATATTGGAGATGACTCAAATACAATTGTTCAATAAATTCAAATATGATCACAGAGAATTGAATTTGTCAATTAATACATTTGTACAATAGAATCCATGGTATGTTAGACCTATCACTATTCATGACACATGTTTTTGTTGCTATCATGTTGAGTTTGAATTATATTACGACACATTCCTTCGGTTTGGTAAAACATTTTGGCCGAATTCACCTCCTTCCACAATTCATGCTTTTATATTTGAAATTCTATGTGAAAGAGATAGTCACGAGATATTTTACAACAAAAGATGTGTTGGTGGAAAGAAATGTGATCATTGTGGAAATATAGCTTTATTCCACCATAAATATCCCATTGATATTAATGATCAGTCATTTTCAAATATAATAGTTGATTGGAAGATATATGAATATGTCACTTATTCCCACAATTCTATAAGTTCTACAAACGCTCTTTTGAAAAGGATAGATTTACAAGAAGATAAAATCAGGGTTATAGAGTTTTTGAAGAAGTTTGAAAACTAAATTTATAAATACATCAAACATTCACATAAAAAATGCTAGCAAGACATACAATTCAAACAATCACGTGATGTTTTTCCAGCAGGGACTATTTTTTCTGTGGTTGATTTTGCAGAGAATTACACATTTGAAGCACAAAAAGAAATACAAAGTGAATATTATCATTCTGACCAAGTTTCTATATTTGTCCATGTTCTATATAGGCATGCTCAACACAATGTTGATGATGTAGAAAACATGAATGACAATTGAGATGTGATCAAGGAATATCATTTCTATATCAATGATGATCGCACGCATGACACACATTATGTACAACATTATTTTGATATTATTTATGGTTCATTGAAAATACACAACGTTGTAATGAATGAACATTGTATATGGTCAGATGGATGTGTAGGGAAATTTAAATCTTAATGATCATTCTTCTAGCTATGTCACCTTCATAGAGAAACAAATATTAAACATCGTTGGAATTTTTTTGAAACTGGTCATGGAAGAAGGGAGCACGATGGTGTAGGGGAGTGTGTAAAATGAGCACTTCGAAGGTATCAAATGAACCATTCCTCTGATCAATTTTTGTGTGCTAATCAAGTTGTTCAATGGTGTCGTGTAAATCTCAGCCATGATTGCAATCAACAATCAAAGGACGTGCATAGGTGTGCACTTTATTTTCAAAACAAAATTATTCAACTTGGAATGAATTTAATATGTACATCTCGCAACATTTTACTCACATGTACATGTGAATTGTTTATGTTGGACATGTGTTTTTGGCATATTGGAGTCCAAGCTGATATATATAGATCAATCCCATATGATGCTAGCACTATTCATGAAACTCGATATTTACACTCTATCAAAACAAAAACCTTCCAAAATGTGTTTTCATTTGATAGTAGGAAACTAACATGCTTTTGTCCTATTTGCATGGAGGACTCAAAGTCAATAGACAAGTGAAAACATCAATGACAATTTTTTTAAACCTTGGAAACACAACAAAATTAATCTAAAAGGAAAAATGCCACTCACAATAATTGAGGAGTTGGAATCAGAGGACATTGCAATATCAACTGATGGTGATAGAATTTCTGATCTTGTTAGAGAAGGTAATTTTATGTATACTTTAATAAATTTGTCAATTTTTATTTTAAAGATTTTTTACTTGAATGTCAAATACACACACACACACACACACACACACACATATTGTTTTATTTAAGGAATATTAATTTGACAAATTCAATGTTCTTAATTATGTGCAGGAGATGTATTTGCTGTGGTTGCACCCATAGACAACAATGAAAATGTCAGATATTATTTGATGCGATGCATAGAGAGAAAGATGAAATTATTGGAGGACTATGATGACAAAGTTTTTATATATGAAAGAGGGACAATTCTATTAAAAGGTTATTTTGTTTCAAGAAACACATCAAACTGAAAGTGGTGTTCACTTTAAAGACTATCAACATGATGCCATTTGCAACCAATATAGTCATTTGGTATACACAACTCGCATTAATTTGATGGAAGTTAAATCAAATAAAAATTTGAAATATAGAAGATGGAAGATGTTAAAAGTTGATCATGAAAGAATAATTGAAGATGACATTCCTTTACGATCTTATTTCTAATTTGAATCATATTGAACACGATACATAATTTTTACATGAAGGACATCTTCATTGGTTTTATAATTGTGACACTCAAATATAGTGATTATTGATAAGTTCTTAGCTAGATTGTTTTTATTATTTTTTAAGCACATTCCTTAAAAATGTATTGTTCTTGAAATTATAATGTTCTGCACTTGAGTACGTGTTATGAAATTGTCAAATCATGAGATTTGTGCCTCTTTGAAACTTAAATATGATAGATTGTTAGATTAGATTGTTGAGCTTATGTACATGTCAAATTGATAATTTTTACTTAAATATGATATCAAGTTCTTACATTATTGAGCTTATGTCTATCAAATTGAAGAAACTTATATGATATTGTTCTTACATTGTTGAGTTTATGTACATCAAATCGATGAAACGTATTTTATATTGTTCTTAGATTGTTGAGCGTATATATATCAAATTGATGTAAATTATATGATATATTGTTCTTATATTGTTGAACATATGTACACCAAATTGATTGATGAATTGTATCAAGTGGCCGTAACTTTGTAACATTATGATATATATCAAGTAAATAGCCAAAATTCTCACTTTTGTTCAATTAATTTTCTAAAATAACAAATTAGATTATAAGTGTTCAAAATACTTGTGTACATTATTCTTATTGTGTCTTACATGGATTTTCATTATTTTTATTCTTATATACAATATTGTTTTATTAATAGACTTTAAACAAATGGTAAATTACCGTAAAAAGTCAATATATTCAAATTGAAGCACTCTATAAATTGCATTAATTAAAATTAAATCACTCTATAAAATGCATTATATACAATAAGATTATTAAACAAATATAATCATAGTATGAAAATGATAAATCAATGATGGCCATAGTGTCCTAGAAAAAAAATATAGGAATACACCTAGAGAGCTTATCTTATAAGGAAATGTTTTTTCAATGTATTCATAATTTTTGGCACCCAAATCTAAGACAAACTAATTATTCTATTATAGAATTTATATACAGTTTAAGTAATGGATATTCTACAAATATCATATATTATTCCACCTAAATGATTGAAAACATTCCTAACTAACATTCTTGAAGTGCATTTTATTGAACAATCCTAATGATTGAAAACATTCATAAAGTGCATTTTAATGAATATTCTAAAGATATCATATATTATTCCACCTAAATGATTAAAAACATTCCTAACTAACAGTCCTAAAGTGCATTTTATTGAACATTCCTTATGATTGAAAACATTCATAAAGTGCATTTTATTGAATATTCTACATATACCATATATTATTCCACCTAAATGATTGAAACCATTCCTAACTAACATTGCTAAAGTGCATTTTATTGAACATTCCTAATGATTGAAAAAATTCTAAAAGTGCATTTTAATGAATATTCAATAGATATCATATATTATTCCACCTAAATGATTGAAACCATTCCTAACTACATTCCTAAAGTGCATTTTATTGAACATTCCTAATGATTGGAAACATTCATAAAGTGCATTTTAATGAATATTCTACAAATATCATATATTATTCCTCCTAAATGATTGAAAACATTCCGTGACTAACATTCCTATTTAGTGCATCTTATTGAACATTGCTTATGATTGAAAACACTCATAAAGTGATTTTTAATGAATATTCTACATATATCATATATTATTCAACCTAAATTATTGAAAACATTCCTAACTAACATTCCAAAAGTGCATTTTATTGAACATTCCTAATGATTGAAAAATTCCCAAAGCGCATTTTAATGAATATTCAACAGATATCATATATTATTCAACCTAAATGATTGAAAAAAATTCCTAACTAACATTCCTAAAGTGCATTTTATTGAACATTCCTAATGATTGAAACATTCCTAAAGTGCATTTTATTGAATATTCTATAGATATCATATATTATTCCACCTAAATGATCGAAAACATTCCTAACCAACATTCCTAAAGTGCATTTTGTTGAACATTCCTAATGATTGATCAATCATTTAAACACAAGTGCAACATATTGCATATAAACATCAACTAACATATTGAACATATTGAACATTCCTAACATTCCTAAAGTCACTACAATAAAATACCCTTTTGGGGGCGAGTTTGGTTTGCGACGGTTTTGCTAAACCCCTCCCCCCCAAAAAAAATTTTTTTTAGGTCTTTGGGGGAAGTAGTTAAAAACCCCTCAAAAATCCTGAAAATTGGACTTTTAGGGACGGTTTTTAAACCCCCCCCGAAAATTCTAATTCTCAGGACTTTTGGGGGTGGGTTTTAACCCCCCCCCCCAAAAGTCCTGTTGTTGGAATTTTGCCGCGGGGGGGGGGGGGGGGGGGGGGGGGGGGTGGGGGTTGTTGGAAAGATCCCCCATAAAGGTTTAAATGATAGTTTTTAAAGGTAGCAGTATAATTCAAATATTATATGTAGTATAATATATAGTAGGATCACTAAAAGAACAACGTCCAAGCATAGAAATAATAGACACAATATTTTGACGTGGGAAACCACAAGGGATAAAAAAAAACAACCTTGTGATAGAGATATTAGTTCAAAGTACAACATACATCCAAATATATAGTAGTCACATACAACAGAATATAGATAACCCCCAAGAACAAAGGAGAAACTCCTCCAAAGATAGGGAACCCTAGAAAATACTTCTTCTAACTGGTAGCGAACTTCTTCCTTGAGTGGAGTGAACTTGGTTGGGTGAAAATGAGTGACACACCTTGTTATTTATAGTTGAATTTATGTTTTCTTGTTCACTTTAACCGGGGTCAACTTGCACACTTAATCCAATCTAACTTGTCTTTTATGCATAATAATCATTGTTTATTATTATATTTTCTAAGGCCGACTTCGTGAGGATGCCTCACACAGCTACTACATCAACAATCCCTCTTAGCCAGGGAAGAATCATCATACTATAATACCACATATGGATATCATTTGTAAATCAAAACTGTCCCTAACATCTCTATATCATAAGCAAGTTCTTCCAACATAGTATCACTAGTCCATCGAGAAGTGTCAACAACTCAACCCAGTCCATCGGGGAGTCAATATGCACCAACTCAACCCTATCCATTGGGGAACCTACATGTAACAAGTCAACTTATTCAATCAAGGAATCAACAACTCAACCCAGTACATTGGTGGGTCCATATACACCAGATCAATCCATTCCATTGGAGAGCCTACATGTAATATGCACCAGTATGCACTAGCTAGTTATAAGCACCAGTCTCTCCACCCCATCATAGGGTGTCTTAGAGATCTACCCACTTCCTCTAAGAGTGTCTAGGAGAATGCACTAAATTTCTCCATCACATCACATGATTTCCAAGAGATATCCCCACTCAGTCATAGAGTGTCCAGGAGCATGTGTTGGTCTCCCCATCCCTTCATAGGATGTCCGATAGATCTCCCACTCCATCACAAAGTGTTCAAGAGAATGCAGTGGCCTCTCCACCCTTTCACAAGGTGTCCAAGAGATATCCCCACTCTATCATAGAGTGTTTGAGAGAATGCTGTGGCTTATCCACCCCTTCATAGGGTGTTCTAGAGATATCCTCACTCCATCACAGAGTGTTTGGGAGAATGCAATGGCCTCTCCACCCCTTCACAGGGTGTCTGAGAGATATCCACACAACATCATAGATTGTATGCGATAATGTAGTGGTCCCTCCACCCCTTCACAGGGTGTCCAAAAGATATCCCCACTCAGTCACAAAGTGTCTGAGAGAATGTCACTATAAAATCATGCTTCCCTCTGAACAAGGGAGTTAATATGGGACTAATATCCCCACTACATCACAAAGTTACCAGGAGAAGGTATAGTCCCATTTTTAGTCATCTAGGTACTATTCTCCCCACTCCACCATAGAGTGTTTGGGAGAATTCACTACCTCGTTCTAGATCATCTACTTTTATCCAAGTCATGTGACTAATACTGGGAGAATGTTTGCTTGATGTTGCATACATCCATCTTCACAAATGGCACATATGGCACATGTGGGCCAAATATTCATTTACATGGGTATTTTGGTGTAGTGAGATCCATCATTGATGCACACAAACTCATAATGATTTCCATGCAACACATGCACACCAAATATTCCCTTTATATAGAATCTACTATTTTGTTATGTGAAGGAAATGTTTTGGGCAACATTGCTTGGATTGGATCTCAACCTTGAGATTTTTTAGGAGCTGAGACATCAACATAGTATGAAATATTTTGATGCCTAGACTCAAAATTGAATGCCATGGAAAATATTGAAATCCAAGTTTTGATTGGCTAACCTAAACAAGCTGATATTTGATCAAATCAAGGATATTATCTCAAATCTATGTTGACAAAGTCAGGCCCAAAGCTTCTAAATCTATATTTAAATATTAAAAATGAATAATAGATTGGATTGAGAAGAATATATTGCACATGTACTAACCCCTTCATCAAATTAATAATAAGCATAGAGTCAGTCATCAAAAGAATCTTCTGAACTCTTTTTCTAACAACCTAAGCTGATATCAATTTTCTTTGTTGTTGGTACCCTCCCAATTTGTGCCATTAAATTTATAAAATGTGAGTTTAAAAAGTTTAGAATACCACCTGTGCCTCCCACAAAATACTCCCCTTGGTTTGTCCCATCGAGCTAAGCCCATGGCACAAATTTCTCAATAATTTATGGGACTACCACTCTCTTTCCTTTCACTAATGACTTTTGTTTAAAGCTTTCTATGATGCTTAGGCTTTGTGCTGCTATCAATTGTGAGACGTTAAACCTTTTTTACTCGATTTTATTAATACTGACACCCATTGGGGTGTCATGTCACAATGGACAGTACAAGATATATAGCATGCCTCGGTGAGGTTTGAGCCTAAGTGAAGGGTGCCATAGTCTACCATGAGACATTAAACTTACCATCAAATAGTTCACCATTCTTTTCTAGCCACACCCCCTAGGTACATAGTAAAGGTAAATCTCTATACTTTTTCAATTTTATGTTCTCCCACACAAATTTTAAGCAGACATTGATAAATACCCCAACTCATAAGCCTTCGATACAAATGCCTCTTAATTCTAATTCTACCCACACAACAATAACAAAAATCACTCAATATACAAACGTCATGTGATTTCTTTTCTTACCTTACATATTGGACACCCTTTATATTTTTCTCTACATATAATCCCAAATAGGAACTATATTACTGAGCATTAGACACATATAAAAATCCTGGTCTTCATCAGGCACTTGAATTTCAAAATTATTGAGTACCACCAACACAAATCCTACTCAACCTTTGATTCCCTTAAGATTTTGCAACACAAGTCCTAGACTAGGTTGTATCACAAATTTGTCTGATAGTAGCATAAACAAATACATATGAATTCTAAAAAGGCTAGGGACATCATACTTTGGTACTTGTACTTGTATGGAGCGGTCCAACTCTTGTTGGTTAGAGAAATACTAGACAAAAAGAGAGACCAAATATGGGGAAAAGTGGGGTTGAACATGATAACCTTGACATAAACATCCAAATAGACCACACTTACGAAACTCTGTTAATGTTTCTTTTGTTAATCCTTTCTCAGTTGGCCTTAGTCAATAAAAGCTATGGCAATATTGTGAACTTTAGGAAATCGATGTTTTTGATGTAATTATTGGGAGAAAGATCAATAATTGTGTGCGTGAGGCTCCTGAATTGATAGGTTCATGCCATAGTTTCCACAAAACATGTTTACTATTTGCTTCGTTCCCTCCTCCAACAAAACTTGCAGTCGGGATGAGACTCGACTCAGTGTATCACTTTCTTCTTTTCAGTGCTCCCCTCCTCTAGGGGATTCTATAGATTGACAAAGTACGACACTGCTTCTAACCATATACTAGATCTACGTCCTCTAAAACCCATCGATGTTTCTAGTCTCAACCCCATCTCAACACTCAGTTGTATGCATCCAAATCACAACAATAGGATCCCCGCTCTCGACGTTGACACAATACCCATTATAGCTCTCCCTCTAGTTCTTATAGTTCTTTCAGACATATTACTATTTCAAGTTTTCCTCATTCAGCTTCAGATATTAGGAGAGACACTTCCAATGTGTACCATGGCATACTTGCTATTTTTGGATCATAGATCCCAGATCCACTCTCCTTGTATATTTATTTCCCTATTTAAACAATGCATCATGACCTAGGAGTTGACATATAGCCCATAATCCATAAATGAAAATATTGTTGATGATGACTTCGATGTATAAAATGGGCAAACACAGATGCATTAGCCCTCTTTGTTAGGAGCTAACAAGGCCAAAATTACATGATCGGTTAGTTGCAGGTCCCATCGATGAATGGAGTGAGAGAGGGTCCATCTTGTAAAGAAGAAACCTTAGATAGTTCTTCACCTTCCCTTTATCCAATAACCAATACGGAGGTTGACTGCTGGTTTGATGCCCTCTTGGATGATATGTCTGCTTCTTGATTGTGTTCTCTCTTGAGATGACAAAAATAGATTGATTGTAATTCATATTTTGACTCCATCATTCTCTAAATAGCCCCCAAGACGTTTTAATTTCAACAAGTGATAGATCTTTCTAGATTGAAAGCAACGTAGTTTTAGTCTCCAAACATTTGAAGGTTTCTAGGACATTGCTCCAATACAAAAAACATCAAGATTGTTGCAAAACTAAACTCTACTATGTTGTTTACAATAACATAAAAAATACATTAAAAATAATTTATTTGAATTTATTAAAAGTAGAATTATGTCTACTCACTAACACCTATATTATATCGCTAACACTTAAATTACATCAGATAACACCACCAAAAAACCCAAAAGGTTTGTCCTTTCCCACCACTAAATTTGAAATTACACTTACATTCTCATGCTTCTTTACTTGACCACAGTAACTTAAATATATATTATTATATATTTACAAACTAAACGAACAAAAAGACACACACACACACACACACACACACACACACACATATACATACACACACACACACACACACACACACACACACACACACACAGAGACACACATAAAAGAAACCATCAAGATAAAGAAACAAACATATGCATTTTAGAAGCCATAACTTTCTAAGATAAGGGTTTTAGCGCCACAACAAACCATCAAAATAAAAAAAACAAAAGTTTTTAGCACCATAAAGTTTTTGAAAGTTTGAAAATGAGTTATGGCACATGAATGGGGGTTTTGATCCGACCTTCCAACCACTGCATGTGGAACAAAGAGAGAAGAGGTCCGAGAGAGGAAAGCATAGGCTATGTAGGAGCTTCTATTTCGGAGGTGTCCAAATCGTCTTATGGAAAGAGGTACATTAGAGCATGCTTGGAAAGAAATGGCTAAAACTCCTTTCAGATACAACTTTTAGTACTGCAAATGATATTTTGGAAGTTGAGCCTACAAAATGGATAGCTGACAGTGCATGTTCAAATTTGAATCCTAGATTCATGGTTCTATGCGTGTTCCATTAGTATTGTATAGTATTAATTTAGGGTCGGATCTTCATGTTGCTCTACGTTTTCCTTGTTCAAAAATATTGTGCCCTATCTTCTCTGATGATTAGGGATGGGGTGTTGTCGCATCTCTTTACAGTCCCAGGTTCTTGGTTCAGCGAGGGCCGTCAGTGGTGTACCTCTTGTTGACATTCTCATCCTGGAGATTTATTGCTCTTACTGGAGGGTTATTCATGCTTCCCCTATGCTTTGTTCGTCGGGAATGGTGTTCTTGTCTTGTTGATGTGGTATGGTTGCTATTGTTTTCACTATGTTTCGGTTTCACATTTATGGTTGTTTTCATTAGTTTTGATAATCAATAAAAATAATTCATTGCATTTGTTTTATTATACTGCATAGCATTCCATGGCGAACATCCTCTTGAATCCTGTCTATTGTATGTCAAATACATATGAATTTATATTAAAACAATGCCTACCTAGTCTTGAATTTGAAATCTAACTGAACACTAAAAATAGAAACAATTACAACTTATTTGCTTCATTTCAAGAAGCAGACTGCTGAAAAATAGGCTTCAAATCCCCACATGCATATCTCCAATGGTGATATATGTGTGAAATATGAGAGAGGTTTTGTATTTTACCATGTTCCCGACAAAACCCATGTATTAATGTTTTTAGATGCACCTCTAGATCCTTGGAATCAGATTTTGAAGTTGATGAATAAGATAGTAAACTGAAATTATGGAAAATTTCCCTGTGAATATTACTTAAATTCTCCCAAAATGTAATACCTGTGTAACAACTGAGAGAGGTTTTTTAATATTGTCCCATTTTGAAGAAAAGCCTCTCTCAGTTTCTGAAAATGCATATTGATTTGGAGGAAAGAACTCTTTGAACTTAATGACTAAAGCCGTCATTCTCATTAAAAATATGCTCTGTTGCTACAATTGATATCTGATACTTTGTTTGTTGTTATTGATGTGGAATATGGAACACTTGCTGATGATGGTATTTTGATTGTATAATATCCTTGAATGTTCTTTCAAGTTTATTTGTAAATTGTCTTTCGCAATTTGTCTTAAGCTTATAAATCCTTGAAATATTTTGCCCGGTACTTTTAATGTATGTACTAAGTGTTATTTCAATGAGATTCAATGACCAAGACACTACTTCTCCTTCTCTTTATACATCTCTCTATCTATCCAATGACACCATCACAGGGGACATAGATAATCTATTCTAGAACATGGGTGCATTAAAAGATGTGAATCTAGCTAGTAATCATTTGTGCAAGTGCATTCCATCATCCATTGGAGTTTTATCTTGTAGCATATTCTTCTCAAATTTTCTTTAAATTTTGGATGCACTATAAATCCTGGCATCAAGAAATGTAAATATTATTGTATCTTTCTTTGCAAATCTAACTATAAAAAATTTCATAAAATGTAGGTAGTCTGTCCATCTGCACAATAGAAGAATCTCTATGATGAAGTTGTCATTCCAATAGTAAATGAATTATATTTATTTTGTTGCAACCAATTAAAAGACCACTTGCTCACATAGATGTGGCCTTATCAAATCTTAGTTGTTTAAGGAATACTTGTGCAATTTAACATATCAGAAGATAAAATTATGCTACCATTCCTTTAGATAGTGACCTTATGTATGTCAACAAACTCAGAGAATGAGATAAAAGAGTTGATCTAGTTTGATTTTAGAAAAATAAAATACAGGAAGGGAAGAGACATGAATCCTTTTTCTTTTTCCATGGCCCATGTCTTTGGAATCCTTGACCTGTGCTAACTCGTATAATAAATTATTGGTCTCACCTGCTCCATTTTTAATCATTGCTGAGCATTTCCTCTTAGCTTGAGACAATACATTGCTTTTGACAATGTTGATAGAGAACCCTTGATAAATTGTTTTTTCCCTAAAGTACTAGATGTGGAATTATTCTTGGGCCATCCCATGAAGCTTTTTTTGGGGTAGATCCTTGCATTGAATAAATATTTTGATAGGAATATATTCCTCAAATAGCATTTGAAGGTTAATCCCCTTACTACTATTTACAATTTCAGATATGATATGGTCAACTTTAATTTTCACCCTCCGTTTCCAACATCAACATAGTTATCAAAAAGTGGTTGAGTAAATTTAGAGGAAGCAGAGTGATTACTTGAATTTGATGCACTGTGAGACTTTAACTTGTTTGATTTTGTTTGACAGTAATATTCTCAGAATACTCTTTTTTAGCAGGCACCTTCTCATTCCTGGGAAAGGCAATAAATTTGTTCTCCTCTCTATTATTTTTGTATTCTTTCAAATTTCAATCATAGTTATATGTGTAGCAGTGGGGTCTTCCAAATACGATGGATCCAGAATCAAGTGAAGAAGGTAAAATAAGCTCAGAGTGAAAATCAATTGTAGGGACACTTAGTGGGGATACAAAAGCAACAATTTCCAAGGACACTTAGTGGGGATACAAAAGCAACAATTTCTAGGGACACTTTTGAAGGAATGCTAGAGACGCTATCAAGGACAGAGGAAAGTATTGGCAGTGCATCGTGTCATGCTATTGACAGTGCAAAATATAGCCTTGCTGGTGAGGTAATCTTGATATATGATATTTTCCAGTATGGTAAACAAGCAACTCATTTTATTTTTTCTTAGTATGGTTTTTTTACTTTTAGAAAATTAATGATGAAAATTGTCAAGGATTAGAGTGAAGAATGAATATCTTGCATTTCGATCATTTCTGCATTCTTAGTGACTTACGAGAACCCTATACATTGGGTATTTTTCCTTGCATTAACTTATTTGTCAATGTATATTTAGTTAGAACTTGAAACCTCTTACATATGGATGTGGATACTATATCAAAAGACCAAACTGGTGTCTTCAGCAAGATGCACAGTATCCCCTTCCATTATCTACTACCCAATGGTCTCTTGTTGGCAATGGGATTTACCAATCCTCCTTGGAATTGATTGTCTTGGATTGATTGTCTATGCAGTCATATTTTATTTTTCTTTAAATTTGCAGCCCTATCTTTTGCACTTTTGAACACTAGAATAAAGATGTGAGACGACGGTTGGATAGCCAGATCACCAAAGCACATCCCAATGACTCTAGATTAATTTGTTGTCTCAAGGAGAATAATTGGTGGGTGTTAGCACCCTGTAATTTTCTTATCGTTGTGGTAGGAAGTCACAAGGGTAACCATTTCAACCAAACTTTAGACTGTATTCTAGTCGATACAGTCAGAGAAGGCTCTCTCTTTTCACAGAAGAAAGAAACACATATATGTGGCTTTGAACAACTCGCAGAGCATACTTCTCATTAAATCTTCCAAGAAAATTACAGAGATGAAAAACTAGGATAAGAATGCTTTCTGAATGAAAGTTCCCACCCTTTCCTCATCAGTTGAGGTCCTATAGTATAATGCCATGGCTCCTGGGACCAACCTCGAAACAGATCCCAATTCTGTTACATCATGGGTATCAAAGTCCTAAAAAATGTTTGAGGTGGAATATTTTTCATTATCATAAACAAATTTGGAAAATATGCAATGATGCGTATGCTTGATCAAAACAACAAGTATGGCATCTAGGACTAAGGCTTGCTGGCTAAAAGTGACGTTTTAGAGCACCTCCAATCGTTTGGTGCTGTCTCAGCTTTGTATTTCTCTTCAACAGTAGAGTTTAAGGATCATTTCTTCATTACAAGCACTCATTCTTATACAGCTGCTCCCAAATCTTCACCATTTCACCCCTTTTAGGAGTCGGCTCGTTGAAAAATAGGCTTCATATATCCATGTGCACACCTCAAATAGTCATAGATGTGTGAAATATGAGAGAGGTTTTTGTAATTTATCATGTTACCAACAAAAACCATGTAGTTATTTTTCCATATTCCTCTCCATCTCTTTGAAATCTGCTTTTGAACTTGATGAGTCAGACAAGATTGTGAATTTCTGGAAAAATGCCCTTTGAAGATCCCTTATATTCTCAAACTCCATAATACATTTATAAAATCCGAGAGAGGTTGTTCTATATGAGAATGTTCTGAAGAAAAACCTCTCTCATTTTCTTAAAAATTCTTCTTGGTTTGGTGGAAACAGGTCTTGTATTTTACTGACCAAACAGTCATTTGAAAATCTGGAAAATTGCCCTCTGAAGATGGTTTCGGTTCTCTCGAACCATAACACCTGTGTAAAAAATGAAGGATGTTATTGTATATTATCATGTTATGAAGTGAAGCCTCTTTATTTTTCTGAAAATTCATCTTTGTTCAGTGTAAAATGCTCGCGTAAGTTAATGACTAAAACAATCATTTTCATAGAAAGACATGTTCATCTTTGGTGGCCATTATAGTTTTTCTCATTTTGACTGATCTATTCCTTGCACATGTGATCACCAAAATGAAAAATAAAACCATATATAGGTATACAGATATTCAAGGAACATACCCATGTCATCTAATGAATTTTTGGGCACAGGAACAACATGTGGCAGGCATTTTTAGATGACCTTTTATTACTGGTTTAAACACTTGGACAACTGTGCCATTTTCAAGGTGAATTTTTTATTTCACCAAAACCATAAACCAATGTAACTATATGATGTATAATATCTCACTAATCACAACACAACTCATTTCACCTTCAGAATATTCTTCCTCTGACCTAGGCGTGCATTTTAGTGAACTTGGTGAAGAAAACTACCTGAACCCCTATTTTGGTAGATCCATACCTTTCTCCACAAATACTCTTAAGAAAAAATGAGACCATGGTTAGATATCCAGGTAAAAAATATACAACATTACAGGATGGGGTGTGCATTTTTCTTAAGCTATGAATTATGGTGGTCATTTTCAAAAGGCAATTTTGACTAATTTTCCCAAAAAGACTTGTTTTGGCAGACCCATATCTTTTTCTTCAAACACTTTTTATGAGAAATGAAACCATGGTTAGATAGGTAATTCAAAAATATAGGATATGGTAGGTCAGGGCGGTCATTTAATTTTACCTATGAATTATGGTGGACATTTTCATAAGGCAACTACATTAGGGAAAATTTTCATCACTTAGTCATATTTTTTAGACAGTCAAAGTGATTTTTTTATTTTACCAAAAACTAAACCAATGTCACCATATGATGTATAATATCTCATTAAGCACAACACAACTCACTTCACCTTCAGAATATTCTTCCTCTGACCTAAGCGTGCATTTTAGTGAACTTGGTGAAGAAAACTGTTTGAAACCCTATTTCGAAAAATCCATAACTTTTGTTGAGTATATGGTTGTTATTGATGTCAAAAGTGTTCATAAATGACAAAAAAATAACCAACGTATATGATGGCTGAACCTACTTAGTAAAAGACTAAGGTAGTCATGCAGTAAAAGACTAAGGTAGTCATGACATGGCATGGCATAGTTGGGCATGTGGCATGACATATATGATGACCTGGAGAAAAAGATCAAGTGAAGGAGGATCAGTTTTGAAATATCAAGATCGAATGGTGGACATTGATCCTGCAGAAGAGCCAACAGTTAGGAAGCATCCCACATCCCGTAAGCCACATGCGGAAGGAAAGTTGCGGGGAGAAAACTTAGGAAAGTTGGTTGGGAATCCCACATCCCGAAATCTGAAGATCAGATGGCTAAGATCAATCCACCAAAAATAGATCAATGGTGCAGAAAGACCATGGCGGAAGTTCGAAAATCAGAAAGCGCGATTTCGCATCCCACAATCCGCAAGATCAACCATCAGGAATGACTCCGCAAAATATCGATGGTGCAGAAGAAATATTGTGGAAAAGATGGCTGTGGAAAGAAGTTTGTGGAATGGATAAAATGGATGAATTGACATCTCACATCCCACATCTTGAAAACTGGAGATCGACAGTCAAGAAAAACGCTCGATGAAGATCAACAGTCAGAAATCATTGTGAGGTAATTTTGATGCGGAAAGGAGATATCAAGGAGGAAATTTGTATAACAGATCTATGGTCTAGATCGCACTTGATAGTAGGATCAATGGCTTTGATTAAAATTGGTAAATATCATTGCAGAGAGAGTTCTTGCATTGTGAAAATATCAGAGAACGATAAACATGGTTGTGAAATTGAGATCTAAGGCTGAGGGAGGAATGAAACATTGACATTTGGTGAAGGAATGCGACGAATTTAAAAGGTAAGTGTTATTTGTATGTGTTTGTAAAGAAAAAGTCACGACCCAAATTGAAAGGACGCAACAATGAAGAGTTGCATTGAAACGATGAAGGTACTAGGTATTTAAATGAATTTTGTGTTCTAAATGAAGTGTCTATGTTAACTAGTTTAATAGAGTCAATAGTGAATAGCTTATAGCTATTCCAAAGTCCGAATAAAATCAGATTAGGATGACAAGGTGGTGCTAGGGCAGACCACAAGTTTTCAGGGGGGGTCGAAGCCTCCTTCCAGTCGTAGCTGGAGAATAGGGTGTCGTAGCATCCTTGTCTATTAAAAATAGACAGAAAACCATAAGGGGTGTTGTAGCATCCTAGTCTGTAGCTATAGACAAAACCTATGGTGTAGCTTGCATCCTTTTTGTTGAAGCAAATAAACAATTTTGTAAATTCATCGTATTAATGAGTATGAGTTGGTGGTTTTATCTTTGAGGTTTCCATGATAAAATCTTTGTTATAATTGTTGATTATTTTGTGTTTTAGTTTAAAAAAGGTCAATACTGATTCACCCCCGCTCTCAGTATTGTGAGATAAACCAACAATTGGTATCAGAGCGAGGTTCCTTCGAAAAAAGCTTAGCCACTAGAAGGAAAATCCCATTCAATTAACATAATGGATCAACAAGAAGGTTTGTACACTAACAAACCTCCACTATTTACCAGAGAGAATTATGTGTACTGGAGTGTTAGAATGAGATGCCATTTGATGTCCCTGGGGTGGAGGGTTTGGGAAGTAACTAAAAAAGAACTTAACATTGGAAACCTATACCCTATAGATACAGTTGAACTAGGACAATATGAAGGTAACGCCAAATCTCTAAACGCAATCTTAAGTGGCTTAACACAATCAGTATTTACTAAGGTTATGCAATGCACATATGCCAAACAAGCTTGGGAAAAATTAAAACTAATCTATGAAGGAGAATCTAAAGTCAAAGAATTCAAACTTCAAACATATAGAAGTCAGTTTGAAAGTCTGAACATGAAAGAAGAAGAGAATATTGGTGAGTATCTTCTTCGTGTATATGAATTTGTTAATGTGATCAGAGGGCTTGGAGGAAAACTAAAAGAAAAGGTAGTGGTAAGTAAAGTACTAAGAGAATTACCAATGAGGTATAACCCAAAAGTATCCACCTTAGAAGAACAAGACGATCTTAAAAATATGACAATGGATGAGCTACATGGAATTCTCACTGCATACGAACTGAGAATAGGACAAAATGAATCTTCAAGAAAGGAAGCAACCTTCAAGTCCACCTTAAAAAATTAATCAGAAAATCCAAATGATGAGGAATATTTTTTCATCAGTAAACTTGAGAAAGGGACAGGAAAGTACAAGGGAAAATTACCTTTAAAGTGTTTTAATTGTGGAAGGATTGGACATTTTGCCTCCAAATGCACCTACACTAAACAAGATGACAATGAAGAAAAATAAACTTCAAAATTCAGAAGAGGTAAACCAGGAAGCAAGAAAAAAACTTATGGGAATAAGAAAATTGTTTATGCCATGGAAGACAGTGAATATTCAGTTGAAAGTGAAGTTGAAGAAACCGAAGTACTATTTATGGGTCTAGACACTCAAACCTCAAATAGTGACTTAGATGTAGAGGGAGAAGTGGACCTAAGAGTTGAACTTGTTAGTGCTCTTGAAGAACTTGACAAAAGAAGAAAGAAGAACAAACAATCGAATCTTATCATCAATCAGTTGGAATCCCAACTTCTAGAATCCAATAAGGTTGAAAAGGATCTAAACCTTCAACTCAAACAAAGAATACAAGAGTCTGAAAAACATGCAGAGGAGATCACACAATTCAAGAGAAAGCTTGATGAAGGATCCATCATATCAAAGTTTGAGAAAAACTCAAGGATTCTAGATGACATTCTGAGTAGCCAAAAACCATCAAATGATAATTCTGGTTTGGGGTTGGTTAAAAAGAAGAAGCCAAAATTTTTTCCTATCACCAATAAAAAAGGAGGTAAGAAAAGTTATGCTGAAATATTGAAGACTCTAGTTAAAAAGGAAGTAAACAAGAAAGCTGGCTTAATTTCTCAAGATGAAAACGGAAATAATATAGCACCCAAAAGACCAAATAGATATCTAGAGATCTTTTTAGGTTACTTATATTCTTGTAATAATTTTGGTCATAAAGATTTAAATTGCAGAACTAAAAGAAAGGAATATGAATATAAGAAAAAGCCATTAAGCATTAAGACAAAGGGAAATAAGAATATGTTTTCAATACTCCAACAATATGTCATATAATGCTATAAATGTAATAATCATGGGCATATGGCAAGGGATTGTAAACTAAAAAATCCTACAAGGAATACTAATGCAACTCAATCTCAGAGTACGAAGCAAAAGAAATATTAGAGAGAAAAGGAAGAACATGAAAGTTCCATGATTGCTCTATGTGCAATCAAAAACCAAAACCTATGGCACTTGGATAGTGGTTGCTCAAAACATATGACCGGTGACTCAAGTAAATTCATTACACTAAAGGATAATAAAGGAAAAGTCACTTTTGTAGATAGTTTGTCTTAAAAAGTAATTGGCAAAGGAACAATTGTTTTCAACAGCAAGATCAAAGCAGAAAATGTTTTGCTAGTTGAAAACCTCAAGCCTGATCTGCTCAGTGTAAGTCAAACATGCGACCAAGGTTAAATTTACATCTTTGACTTAGAAAAATGTGAAATAAAAAATAATAAATTAGGGAAGATAGTTGGCATTTCCATGAGGAATGCAAATAATGTATACATCTTGGAAAATGAAAACCAAATCTATTTCAGCGTGATAGATGAAAGTTGGTTGTAGCATAGAAGGTTGGGACACCTAAGTTTCGACAACCTTGCCAAAATAAGTGCAAAAGAAGCTGTAAGAGATCTGCTAAAAAATGTATCTCCTCTAAATGCAATATGTAAACATTGTCAACATGGGAAGCAAACTAGATCCAGTTTCAAGACAAAGGAACATATGACCTCACACCCTCTAGAAATAGTACACATAGACCTTTGTGGACCAACCAAAACTAAAAGTATGCAAGGAGATCACTATTTCATATTGCTCATTGATGATTACACAAGGATGACCTGGGTAGACTTTCTCAAAGAAAAATCAGAAGCTTTTGAAAAATTTAAGATCTTCAAAGCAATGGCTGAAAATGAGTCTGGTGTGAAAATCAAGTGTCTAAGATGAGATAATGGGGGAGAATTTACTTCAAATGAATTTAATGAATTCTATGAAAATCATGGAATTAAAAGACATTTTTCAGTTGCGAGAACTCCACATCAGAATGGGGTTGTTGAAAGAAAAAACAGACTAGTCCAAGAAGCTGCCAGAACAATGCTTAATGAAGCAAAATTATCAGATTATTTTTTGAGAGAAGCTGTATACACAACTATCTACACACTCAATAGAGCACAACTCATAGTAAAGAAGGATAAGACTCCTTACGAATTATGGTATGGAAGACCAACATCAGTCAGATATTTTAAAATATTTGGCAGTAAATGTTACATCAAAAGAAACGAGGATGATCTTGGAAAATTTTATTCTAGGACTGATGAAGGAATCTTTCTGGGATATTCATCCACCAAAAAGGCATATAGATGCTTCAATTAAAAGTTACATAAAATTATAGAGAGTGCTGATGTAAAACCAAGGAAAGAAGAATATCCCGAAGATATTAATACAAGTAATGACAAGAAAGAAGAATTGCAAAGAGACAAGAGTATTCATAACGAAGAATAAGGCAATGAGGAGGAAGATACATAGGAAAATTAAGAATACCTCCCTAGACCTGACACTAAAAATATATCTAGAAGGACACAAAAGGAATATCTAGAATCACACATCATGGGTGATAAAAATTCTGGAGTCAAAACAAGAAGACAACTAACAGGTGTTGAACAAGCCCTACTATCCATAGTAGAACCCAAGAACTTCATAGAAGCTAGAAAAAGTGATGAATTGGTCAAAGCCATGAATGAAGAACTAGATCAAATTGAAACAAATGAGACCTGAGAACTTGTACCAAGACCTAAAGATAAGAACATTGTAGGAACCAAATGGATTTAAAAAAAAAAATCAATCAAGATGGTCAAGTAATAAGGAACAAAGAAAGATAAGTGTGTAAGGGTTATTCCCAAGTGGTAGGTATTGACTTTGAAGAAACTTTTTCTCCTGTAGCTTGACTTGAAGCAATCAGAATGTTTTTATCACTGTCATGCCATAACAACTTCAAGGCATATCAGATGGATGTCAAGTCTGCATTTCTAAATGACAATTTGGAAGAAGAAGTATATATTGAAAAACCTAAAGGGTTTCTTTTGTTAGAGAACAATGACTATGTCTACAAACTGAAGAAGGCTCTCTATGGTCTTAAACAAGCTCCAAGAGCATGGTTTTCAAGACTAGATAGCTACTTAAAACAACAAGGTTTTAAAAGAGGAGCCACTGAAAGTAATCTTTATCTAAAAATTGAAGATAAAAACATGATCATTGTCGTTGTCTATGTGGATGATATCAAATTTGGAAGCAATATTCAAATCCTAAGTGTAGATTTTGCCTCTGAAATGAAGAAAGAATTCCGAAAATGTCAATGTTGGGTGAATTAACTTTCTTTCTAGGATTGCAAGTTCACCAAACAAAAGAAGGAATTTTCATCTCTCAAACTAAGTACATCAAGGATATGTTGAAAAAGTTTAAAATGGAAGATTCCAAACCTGTTGGTACTCCAATGGTCACCAGTTGCAAGTTAAGTAAGGATGATGAATAACTAGAAGTAGATCATACCATGTTTATATCTATGATTGGAAGTATGCTATATGTAACAGCCATAAGACCAGATGTCATGCTGTCGGATTGGTAGCTAAATTCCAGTCATCTCCCAAGGAAACACATGTTACCACAGTAAAAAGGATTTTCAAATATCTGAAAGGCACCATGGAGTATGGTCTATGGTATCTGAAAGGACAATACTTTACCCTAAAAGCATTTACTGATGTAGATTGGGCAGGAAGTGTTGATGATCGAAAAAGTAATAGCGGAGCAACCTTTTTTTTGGAAATTTTTTTGGTATCATGGTCAAGTAAAAAACAATCGTCTATTTCACTTTCCACAGTAGAAGCAGAATATATTGCTGCCGCCTCATGTTGCACTCAGGTTATTTGGATGAGACAAACTCTGGAAGATTTACTTGTAAAATATGAACATCCAATAGTTATCAACTGTGATAACACTAGTGCTATAAATATGTCTAAAAATCATATCATGCATTCCAAGACAAAACATATACCAATCAAGTATCTCTATCTAAGAGAACAAGTTTCTCAAAAAACTATCAAATTAGAATATATTGACACTAAATAACATATTGTTGAAATTTTTACCAAACCACTACCCAAAGAAGCTTTTGAGCGTCTTAGACGAAAAATGGGAGTAATTCCATTTCAAAAATACTAAGAGGAAAGAGCCCAGTCTCAGGGGGAGAAATGCTGACAGGGGGAGGTGTCACATAGAAAGGTTCCTTTGACATTGTTGTCAAAGGGGGAGAATTTTCAGAGGTTGCCATCAATGCCAAAGGGGGAGATTGTTGAGTATATGGCTGTCATTGATGTCAAAAGTGTTCACAAATGACAAAGAAATAACCAGTGTATATGATGGCTGAACCTACTCAGTAAAAGACTAAGGTATTCATGCAGTAAAAGACTAAGGTAGTCATGATGCATGGCATAGTTGGGCATGTGGCATGCCATATATGATAACATGGAGTAAAAAGACCAAGTGAAGGAGGATCAATTTTGAAATATCATGATCGAACGGTGGACATTGATCCCGCACAAGATCCAACAGTTAGGAATCATCCCTCATCCTGCATCCCGCAAGCCACATGCGGAAGGAAAATTGCGGGGAGGCAACTTAGGAAAGTTGGTCAGGCATCCTGCATCCCACATCTCGCATCCCAAAATCTGAAGATCAGACAGCTGAGATCAATCCCACCAAAAATAGATCAACGGTGTAGAAAGACTATTGCGGAAGTCCGAAAATCGGAAAGTATGATTCCGCATCCCGCAATCCGCAAGATCAACCGTCAGGAATGACTCCGCAAAATATTGACGGTGCGAAAGAAATATTGTGGAAAATATGGTTGTGGAAAGAAGTTTTCCGAATGGATAAAAAGGATGAATTGACACCCCGCATCCTGCATCCCACAAACTGGAGATCGACGGTCAGGGAAAACACCCGACGAAGATCAATGGTCAGAAATCATTGTGAAGTAATTTTGATGTGGAAAGGAGATTTCAAGGAGGAAATTTGTAGAACAAATATATGGTCTAGATCGTACTTCATAGTAGGATCAATAAATTTGATCAAAATTGGTAAATATCATTGCAGAAAGAGTTTTTGCATTGCCTAAATGTTAGAGAACGATAAACAAGGCTGTGAAATTGAGATCTGAGGCTGAGGGAGGAATGAAACGTCGACATTTGGTGAAGGAATGTGATGAATTAAAAAGGTAAGTGTTATTTGTGTGTGTTTGTAAACAAACAGTCATGACCCAAATTGAAAGGACGCAGAAATGAAGAGTTGCATTGAAACAATGATGGTACTAGGTATTTAAATGAATTTTGTGCTCTAAATGAAGTGTCTCTGTTAACTAGTTTAATAGAGTCCATAGTGAATAGATTACAGCTATTCCACAGTTTGAATAAAATCAAATTAGGGTGGCAGGATGGTGCTAGAACAAACCACAGGTTTGCAGGGGGGGTCAAAGCCTCCTTCCAGTCATAGCTAGAGAACAGGGTGTCGTAGCATCCTTGTCTATTAAAAATAGACAGAAAACCATAAGGGGTGTTGTAGCATCTTAGTTTGTAGCTGCAGACGAAACCTAGGGTGTATCTTGCATCCTTTCTATTGAGGCAGATAAACAATTTTGTAAATTCATCTTATTAATGAGTATGAGTTGGTGGTTTTCTCTTTGAGGTTTCCACGATAAAATCTGTGTTATAATTGTTGATTATTTTGTGTTTTAGTTTAAAAAGGTCAATACTGATTCACCCCCCCTCTCAATATTGTGGGATAAGCCAACAAATTTCTCCACAAACACTCTTAAGACAAACTGAGACCATGGTTAGATATCCAGGTAAAAAATCTACAGCCTTACAGGATGGGGTGTGCATTTTTATTAAGATATGAATTGTCATGGTCATTTACCCAAGGCAATTTTGACTAATTTTCCCAAAAAGACTTGTTTTGGGAGACCTGTATCTTTTTCTTCAGGCACTTTTTATAAGAAATGAAACAATGGTTAGATAGGTAATTCAACAATCTATGACATGGAAGGTCAGGGTGGGCATTTACTTTTACCTATGAATTATGGTGGACATTTTCATAAGGCAACTGCATTAGGGCAATTTTTCATCACCTAGTCATATTTTTTACACAGTCAAGTTGATTTTTTTATTTCACCAAAACCATGAAACAATGTCACCAGATGATGTATAATATCTCACTAAGCACAACACAACTCATTTCACCTTCCGAATATTCTTCCTTTGACCTAGGCGTGCGTTTTAGTGAACTTGGTGAAGAAAACTTCCTAAACTCCCGTTTTGGCAGATCCATAACTTTCTCCACAAACACTCTTAAGACAAAATGAGACCATGGTTCAATATCCAAGTAAAAAGGCTACATATTTAGGACGAGGCATGAATTTTTGTTAAGTTATGAATTATGGTGGTCATTTTCCAAAGGCAATTTTGACTAATTTTCCCAAGACTAGTTTTGGCAGACCCATATCTTTTTCTTCACACATTTTTAATGAGAAATGAAACGATGGTTAGATAAGTACTTAAAAAAGCTACAACATGGAAGGTAAGGGTGGGCATTTGATTTTACCTATGAATTATTGTGGACATTTGATAAGGCGACTGCATTAGGGCAATTTTTCATCACTTGGTCAATTTTTCATCACTTAGTCATATTTTTTACACAGTCAAGGTGATTTATTTATTTCACCAAAACCATCAACCAATGTCACTAGATGATGTATTATATCTCACTAAGCACAACACAACTCATTTCACCTTCATAATATTCTTCCTCTGACCTAGGCGTGAATTTTAATGAACTTGGTGAAGAAAACTGCCCGAACCCCTGTTTAGGCAGATCCTTTCTGCACAAACACTATTAATAAAAAATGAGACCATGGTTAGAAATCTAGGTAAACAAGCTACAACATTACAGGATGGGGCGTGCATCTTTATTAATATATGAGTTACGGTTGTCATTTACCAAAGGCAATTTTGACTAATTTTCTCAAAAAGACTTGTTTTGGCAGATCCATATCTTTTTCTCTTGGCACTTTTTATGAGAAATGAAACCATGGTTAGATAGGTAATTCAACAAGCTACAAAATGGAAGGTCAGGGAGGGAATTTATTTTTACCTATGAATTATGGTGGAATTTTTCATAAGGCAACTACATTAGGGCAATTTTTCATCACTTACTCAATTTTTCATCACTTAGTCATACTTTTTACACAGTCAAGGTGATTTTTTTTATTTCAACAAAACCCTAAACCAATGTCACTAGATGATGTATAATATCTCACTAAGCACAACACAACTCATTTCAACTTCGAGAATATTCTTCCTTTGACCTAGGCGTGCATTTTAGTGAACTTGGTGAAAAAAACTGCCTGAACCCCTGTTTTGGCAGATCCATAACTTTGTCCACAAACACTCTTAAGAAAAAATGAGACCATGGCTAGATATCCACGTAAAAAAGCTACAGACTTATAGGATGGGGCATGTAATTTTATTATGATATGAATTATGGTGTTCATTTTCCCAAGGCAACTTTGACTAATTTTCCCAAAAAGACTTGTTTTGGCAGACCCATATCTTTTTCTTTAGGCACGTTTTATGAGAAATGAAACCATGGTTAGATAGTTACTTCAACAAGATATGACATGGAAGGTTAGGGTGGGAATTTATGTTTACCTATGAATTATGGTGGACATTTTCATAAGGAAAATGCTTTAGGGAAATTTTTCATCACGTGGTCAATTTTTCATCACTTAGTCATATTTTTTACACAGTCATACTTTATTTTTCTTTAAATTTACAGCCCTGTCTTTAGCACTTGTGAACACTAGAATAAATACTTGAGACCATGGATGGATAGCCAGATCACCAAAGAACATCCCCATTCCTTTGCATTAATTTGTTGGCTCAAGACAACAATTGGTGGGCATTTGAAAATAGCCTTCTGTAACTGGTTTTAACACTAGGGAATATTTCATTTATTTTTAATAGAAAAACATTTTTTTTTCTCCAACTTGGAAAATCCATATCTGACACGTGTGTCCACCAGATTAGGATCTGATACAATGGATACATGGATAGTTTATCAGAGAAGAGATTCATAATTTTTAATACATTTATTGGCAAACACAGAGCCTCTGGCGGGAATTTCAAAATAGCTTCTCAGACAATTTTTTTTTCAATTTGGAAAATTTATATTTTACACATGTAATATTTATTATGGATACTGAACCCATGGATAGATAGAAAACTTACCATATAATAGACCCATAACTTTGGACGAAATTATCTACACAACCACATCATATGGCATGCATTTCCAAATCACCTCTTCAATTCCTTTTTTTAACACTTGAGACACATTTTCATAGTTTATCTTTGGTGGCCATTATGATTTTCTCATTTTGACAGATGTACTCCTTGCACATGTTATCATCAAAAATAAAAATAAAACCATGTATAGGTAGACAGATATCCAAGGAACAGACCCCTGTCATCTGATGAATTTTTGGGCACATGAACAACATGTGGCGGGCATGTCTAAATGCCCTTTTATTATTGGTTTTAACACTTGGACAACTGTGCCATTTTCAAGGTGATTTTTTTATTTCACCAAAACCAATGTCACCAGATGATTTAGAATATCTCACTAAGCACAACAAAACTTATTTCACCTTCAGAAAATTCTTCCTCTGACCTAGGCGTGCATTTTATTGAACTTGGTGAAGAAAACTACCTGAACCCTTGTTTTGGCAGATCCATAACTTTCTCCAAAAACAATCTTGAGACAAACTGAGACCATGGTTAGATATCCGGGTAAACAAACTACAACCTTATAGGATGGGGCGTGCATTTTTATTAAGATATGAATTATGGTGGTCATTTTCCCAAGGCAAGTTCGACTAATTTTCCCAAAAAGACTTGTTTTGGCAGACCCATATCTTTTTCTTTAGGCACTTTTTATGAGAAATGAAACCATGGTTAGATAGGTACTTCAACAAGCTACGACATGGAAGGTCAGGGAGGGAATTTACATTTACCTATGAATTATGGTGGACATTTTCATAAGGCAACTTCTTTAAGGCAATTTTTCATCACTTAGTCATATTTTTTACACAATAATACTTTATTTTTCTTTAAATTTGGAGCCCTGTCTTTTGTACCTGTGAACACCAGAATAAATATGTGAGACCATGGTTGGATAGCGAGATCATGGAAGAACATCCCCATGCCTTTTGATCAATTTGTTGGCTCAAGAACAACAGTTGGTGGGCATTTGAAAATAGCCTTCTGTAATTGGTTTTAACACTTACGTAGATTTCATTTATTTTTAACAGGCAAACATTTTTTTCTTGAACTTGGCAAATCCATATCTCACACATGTGTTCACCAGATTAGGATATGATACTATGGATAGATGGATATATCATCAAAGAAGAGAGTCATACTTTTTAATAAATTTATTGGAACACACAGAGCCTCTGGTGGGCATTTCAAAATGGATTCTCAGACAATTTTTTTTTTCAATTTGTAAAATTTATATTTCACACATGTGATCTTTATTACGGATACTGAACCCAGGGATAGATAGAAAATTTACCATACAACAGACCCATACCTTTTGATGAAATTATATACACAATCACATCCTATGGCGTGCATTTCCAAACCACCTCGTCAATTCCTGTTTTTAATAGACAAATTTTCATAGTTAATCTTTGGTGGTCATTATGATTTTTCTCATTTTGACAGATGCAGTCCTTGCACATGTGATCATCAAAAAGAAAAATAAATCCATGGACAGGTAGAAAGACATCCAAGGAACAGACCCATGTCATCTAATGAATTTTTGGGCATAGGAACAACATGTGGCGGGTATTTCTAAATGACCTTTTATTACTGGTTTTAACACTTGGACAATTGTGCCATTTTCAAGGTGATTTTTTTATTTCACCAAAAATCTAAACCAATGTCACCACATGATGTAGAATATATCATTATGCACAACACAACTCATTTCACCTTCAGAATATTCCTCCTTTGACCTAGGCGTGCATTTTAGTGAACTTGGTGAAGAAAACTGCCTGAACCCCTATTTTGGCAGATACATAACTTTCTCCACAAACACTCTTAAGAAAAACTGAGACCATGGTTAGATATCTGGGTAAACAAGATACAACCTTACAGGATGGGGTGCACATTTTTATTAAGCTAAGAATTATGGTGGTCATTTTCCCAAGGAAATTTTAACTAATTTTCCCAAAAAGACTTGTTTTGGCAGACCCATATCTTTTTCTTCAGGCACTTTTTATGAGAAATGAAACCATTTTTAGATAGGTACTTCAACAAGATACGACATGGTAGGTCAGGGCGGGCATTTATTTTTACCCATGAATTATGGTGGACATTTTCATAAGGAAACTGGTTTAGGGAAATTTTTCATCACTTCGTCAATTTTTCACCACTTAGTCATATTTTTTACACAGTCATATTTTATTTTTCTTTAAATTTGTAGCCCTATCTTTTTCACTTGTGAACACCAGAATAAATATGTGAGACCATGGTTGGATATCCAGAGCACCAAAGAACATCCCCATGCCTTTGGATTAATTTTTTGGCTCAAGGACAACAGTTGGTAGGCATTTGAAAGTAGCCCTCTGTAATCGGTTTTAACACTTTGGCAAATTTCATTTATTTTTAACAGGCAAACATTTTTTTTCTCCAACTTGGAAAATCCATATCTCACAAGTGTGTTCACCAGATTAGGATCTGATACTATGGATAGATGGATAGATCATTAGATAAGAGATTCATACTTTTAATAGATTTATTGGCACACAGAGACCCTCTGGCAGGCATTTCAAAATGGCTTTTCAGACAATTTTTTTTCAATTTGAAAAATTTATATTTTGCACATGTGATCTTTACTACGGATACTGAAGCCAGGGATAGATAGACAAGTTACCAGATGATAGAACCACACCTTTAAATGAAATTATTTATACAACCACATCCAATGCCTGTATTTCCAAACCATCTCTTCAATTCCCGTTTTTAACACTTGGACACATTTTCATAGTTGATCTTTGGTGGCCATTATGATTTTTCTCATTTTGACATATGTATTCCTTGCACATGTGATTACCAAAAAGAAAAATAAAACCATGGATAGGTTGACAGATATCCAAGAAGCAGACCCATGTCGTCTGTTGAATTTTTGGGCACATGAACAACATGTGGCGGGTATTTCTAAATGACATTTTATTACTGGTTTTAACACTTGGGCAACTATGCCATTTTCAAGGTGAATTTTTTATTTCACCAAAATCCTGAACCAATGTCACTATGTGATATAGAATATCTCACAAGGTACAACAAAACTCATTTCACCTTCATAATATTCTTCCTCTAGCCTAGGCGTGCATTTTAGTGAACATGGTGCAAAAAACTGCCTGAAACGCTATTTTGGAAGATCCATAACTTTCTCCACAAACACTCTTAATATAAAATGAGACCATGGTTAGATATCCAGGTAAATAATATACAACCTTACAGGATGGGTCGTGCATTTTTATTAAGATATGAATTATGGTGGTCATTTTCCCAAGGAAATTTTGACTAATTTTCCCAAAAAGACTTGTTTTGGCATACCCATATCTTTTTTTCAGGCACTTTTTATGAGAAATGAAACTATGCTTAGATAGGTAATTCAACAAGCTACGACATGGAAGGTCAGGGCGGGAATTTACTTTTACCTATGAATTATGGTAGACATTTTCGTAAGGCAACTGCTTTAGGGCAATTTTTCATCATTTAGTCAATCTTGGATTGATTGTCTGTGCAGTCATATTTTTTACACAGTCATACTTTATTTTTATTTAAATTTGAAGCCATGTATTTTTCACTTGTGAACACTAGAATAAAGATGTGAGACCATGGCTAGATATCCATATCAACAAAGAATATCCTCATGCCTTTGGATTAATTTGTTGGCTCAAGGACAACAGTTGGTGGGCATTTGAAAATAGCCTTCTGTAAATGGTTCTAGCTCAATTCTTATAGGGTTCTAGCTCAATGGTAGAGCGCCTGCTTCACAAGCAGGAGGTTGAAGGTTTGATTCGTTCGTGCCCTAATGATATTGCAATATTGATGTTTGAAATAAAATATAATTTATTATGATTTATTATGGCTATGAGAGGGGTTCAAAACTGCCCTTGTATGTTACAACGAGGGGGGTTCAAAACCCCCCCTATAAGTTTCTATGAGGGGGGTTCATANTTTTTTTTTGGGGGGGGGGGGTTAGAACCGCCCCCAAAAGTCACTTTAGGGGGCGACCCCTAAAATTCAAAACTTTTAGCATCTGTTCTATTAGGGGCGGTTTTGTAAAGACCACCTCGAAATCCAAAACTGCCCCCAAAAGTGACTTTTGGAGGCGGAAGACAACCGCCCCTAAAAGTCAAATTTGTTGTAGTGAGTGGTTCTTTAGGAAAATCATTTAAACACAAGTGCAACATATTGTATATAAACATCAAAGACATTAATATATGTATCACATGACCAAATTAAATATTTTAAACAAAATTGACCAAATTAAATCATTTAAACATTTAATTAAATTATATTTGAACTTGACCCAAAAACTATATATATACAAGTTTATAATATATAAGTTTAAAGTTTTAACATGGAAAATGTCAAATTAACAAGTTCACAAGTATAAAAACATATATAACTATGTAATATCCATTGTATGGATATCACTTGCCACATTATCCTGGAGATTGACCTATGACACATGCAACATATAATTAAGCATCAATATATAAAAATTTTATACTGTAAATAAACTTTAATAAAAATACAATTGGAATTTAATATAATAAAAATGAATAAATATAACTCAGTGAGCCCAACACCCAAAGATGTCACCACATCCAAAGCCATGGAAGGTTGTACAATACGTTTACCCACCTACAATTTTAATTTCTTTACTTAAACTTTTCATGTACATACTTATAAAATAACTTAAAATTTAAGATGTCAATCATTAAACTTAAACATTTGAAACATGTAATTTAAATGTAACTTAAATTAAATTTAAACAAAATGTCAATTGTTTTGAATCATTACTAAAACATTTGAAAGGTGCAATTTACCTCAAAATATTGGGAGACATTCGGAATGTCTCCCAATATTGGTTATGAGAGGGGCCCAATACCCATGGTCCTAGGAGATGAGATCAGAACCTATGAAGACAACCAAAATTTCAATCTTACAAAAAGGTGTCATGACAATAATGAGAACATATAAATTTATAGTTATTTATGTAAATGTACCTCTTTCAATGGCCCTAGGTTAACACTAGACTCAACCATAAAATCATGTTCATCCAACATTTGGGTGAACTGCAATTCAATTGAGTTCATTTTAAATACCCGTTGTTATATATATATATATATACTAGCAAAATGTGATTTAACAATTACGAGGAAAAAATAAAACTTCTCACATACCTTCCCCCTCCCTCATTCCTCAAAATGCTCAAAATGTCAATTGTTTTTAATCATTACTAAAACATTTGAAAGGTACAATTTACCTCAAAATCTTGGGAAACACTTGAAATGTCTCCCAATATTGATGATGAGAGGGACCCAATACCCATGGTCCTAGGAGATGGGATCATAACCTATGAACACAACCAAAATTTCAATCTTAGAAAAAGGTGTCATGACAATAATGAGAACATATAAATTTTTAGATAGTTAGATTCGACCATAAAATCACGTTCATCCAATATTTGGGTGAACTGCAATTCAAATGAGTTCATTTTAAATACCCATTGTTATATATATATGTATATATAAACTAGCAAAACACGATTTAACAATTATGAGGAAAAATAAAAGTTCTCACATACTTCCCCCCTCCCTCCTTCCCAGTGATGGAGTAAATCAAACAACCCAACCCATCTTGACAATGTTTTGCATAGGCCTTGGCATCTTCAAGGCTCATTAAATCTACCTCACTATATGTTTTTTAAGGAAAATGTGCATGAGAACAAGCACGTGTTGTATGTCGATTCATGTCGACATCAACCCCCACTAGAGTAGATGGTAAGTTGTCTCCTATGATGGTTCTGGCCTCTAGATCAATCTGAGAGGTGACCTCCATCTCTGATCGTAATGTAACAAGTCTTTGTGGTTGAGGCACCAAATGAGGTGTATCCTTAGGCAACAATGGATCGTGAAAGGGTCCTTCTCATTCATACGTCCTACCATTTCCAAACTCATAAAATTTTGACGGAGCATCTGTGTAATCTGGCCTCATGTTTAAAAAAAACTCTGCATGAAAAAACCTTGCAAAATAATGTGGCACTTCATCATTCAATGGAAATATACCATAGGCAGCCAAGAATCTATCATATAAATGATGTGCAATCTCGGGGTGCTTGAAATATTGCACCTTTAACATCTTCCGCTTCGATCCTTCTTTAAAATTAAACATTGAAATGGAATCTTCTTTTGATACCCTCTTCTCTACACCAACCCACTTGTGAGGACCCATCACCCGAGCCTTCCGAATTCTAATCAAGTGAATAAAACAATATGTTGTTGGCCCAACAATTCTATAGGAACCAATAAACTTGCCTAAACATTCCAAAAGTATTTTCAAAATTTGTGAGATCTCATTCCGGAGTTCCAAGTTAGAAAGATTATCCCTCAATTTGTTATGGTCAGATGTGCATTGTTCAAGGGTGACAGAAACAATATCATTTTACCAAGGAAGATCATTGGGTATATCTGAAATATAAATGGTCTTGGGATTACAACCATGTTCTTGTTCGAAAGTAGCCCTTCGTCGACCTTGATCCTTTCCTTGAGCATTTGCATGACCTTTCTCTTGGTCCCTTGCAACATCCTCAGCATCTCCACCCATTTAATCATCACCCTCATTTTCTGCAAATGCATCATCACCCTCATCCTCTCTGAATGCATCACCGTAACCCTTAACAAAACCACGATCCTCTACATTTGAACATGTGATCATGTATAATTTAGTATATCAAGACACAAGCATATAGATACACATGTACAAATTAGTAATTTATTTAAATAAATTATATTAATAAGTAACATATTACCAATGAAATGTGGTTGGTCTATTGGTCGTTCTCTAAAATGATGACCAAAAGAGGGCAAATGGTCACGAGATGAATCAAACAATTGACTAGACATAGATGCTTTCCCACTCTCACGAGACAATCTATTACGTCGTCTCTCTACAAAGAAAAATTCTAACAGAACTTAGTAAAATCAATGAACAATACTTAAAGAAAATATAAATATGCATGCATGCTCAAAATTTTGCATGTGCATAAATTTTAAACACATACCAATTATGTGTCGATATAATACGCTAGAATCCCTAGATGTTCCAGACCATATTTGAGAGCGAACACTTGAATTCCTTTCATTAGATGTAGGTGTGGTATTAGGCATCCTTGTCTCAATATATGTCCGAGTACATATTTGACTTGAAGAATGAGTGAACGCCTTGTCTCAATCCATCTCTACTATAAACATCAAAACATACAGCAATGAACTAACACAGTTTTGCCAATGGAGATCAACGATAAGATTGCTATGTAGTGTAGCCCATAGAAATTTTTTGAGGACCAAAAAACAATTCAATATATTTATTGTGTGTCCCTCTTTTTGATGTGAATTTTTGTTGTTCCCACAGGCATCGCCCTTTATTTATCCCGAACAAGCCATTCCTCATCCCAAACAAGTATCACTCTTATTAAGCTCATTTCCATAGTGGTCATGTTTGACATAGCGATGGTTAATAAAATTGATGATGAACATGAGATATTAAGGAAATTACAAATATTTTGGGAATAATTAAATACTAAATCATTATTATATCCAACCCTATGGAGGACAAAAATCCTCCTTTAAGTAGGGTTGAAGGATCAAAATGCCTCCTTCACACGGGGATGACATATTTGGATTGAGTTTCAAGGTTATACTGTTAAATTTTCTAGTAAGTGTCCATATTTTATTGATATTGTGAAGTCCATCAAGTTTATTTAAAATATCCATAAAATAAATAAACATAGACTTTCCCAACCAAATATATTATAATGTGATACATGATATTTTCATTTTACTGAATGTTTTTAATAGGTTTTAGTATTACATGACACCAACACAACAACAAACCATGTGGGAAATTACATCCCAAGATATGGTTAGAAATCAGTTGGTAATGCAATTTGAATGTTCTAGCCTTGATTTAAATATAGAAAGTTCAAGTTGGTAAAATTTATATTTTTCCTTTATTGTGTAATGTATTTTCTTTAAAATTTATATTTTTCATTTATGTTGTAATGTATTTTCTTTATTTTTGATCATGTTTTGATCATGAGGAATAATTACATTGTTTATGTGGCTATTTTTTATTTTATGGAATGTTGTGGTGAAGCAGGGTCCTTGGTATCATAAGTATCCCGGGGCTGCAAGATACACACCTAATGGTACCTCTCAAAATGAACATCATGACACAATTCAATCCCCAAGGCTGGTTTTGCATCCCAAACTAGAGTGAATGGGTATCCCTCTATTTCCAGAACAAGTTTTGTAGAAGAAACAAATCAAGCATAGGAGATATGGAGCAGTGTGGTGGGTGCTGCAACACCACAACAAGAGAAGCACATGGTTGGGAGGTTCTTGTTTCCTCTTGTCAACATCATCAAGTCATTTGGAAGCACTATAAAATTATGTTGTTTTATACTTCATAGGGTTTTTTGGTTCCTTTAAATCCATGCAGAACCTAGACCATGATGATTAAGCTAATGAAGTATTTTTCTACAGTTGGAAATTGCAGGTAAAATTACTTGTATGCTCTTGGAAATGGACAATAATGAGTTGTTTCCTCTATTTAAGTCTAATGATTCCTTGGCTGCCAAAGTGGAGGAAGTTGTCCAAGTTCAAGCTGTAACCTCAAGATACCTAAGATGGAAATTAAGTGGCTCCAAAGAATGCAGTCAACTGATAGTTTTGTAGTTTAAACAACATTTTTTATAGTACTTTCATTCTGGAATTTTTAATAGACATAAATGGTTGACTGAGAGAATCAACAAATTTGAAGTTCTTCATGAATCCAAGTGGTATAGGGAGACAGGTATAATGATTAAGGTGGTTAACTATGCAAGATATATTTATCTATTCCTACCCAACCAGCGATACATAAATGATTTCCACATTGCAGTGAAGGCCCCTTAGCTCGACTCATTAATTCCTACTTTGCTAAAGTTTTCCTTGATTGTTCCTGTAGGCACCTAGCAAGCAAAGAAAGAACCAAATAAAGGTGCTAAAGAAACATGAGTCTATATTTTCTGCCCTAACATTATTCAATAATATTTTTGGTATGATTTTGAAGCATGTATGTTATATTACCTATATTCTTTGATTGTTTTTTAAAGGGAAATGCACACTAAAATTTAAAAGTATTATAGTTTATTATATGTTTGTGCAAAGATACCTCATCCAAATCATAGGCTTTAGCTTCAGCAAAACGATTCACTATTTCAAAATTTCAGTCAATATAAAGAAAATACTCACGCAGGGTTGAATTACCATAATCACTCATTTTGTGTTATGTGTACAATATACAGTAGAAAGAGATGCTGGTTCTACATGAGGACGTTTAATAACATATGGCAGTTTTTGCCCAACATTGGCATACAATCAGGTACAAATTCAATGAGTGAGATATGGGAGAGCAATCGAAGCTACATGCCTCTAATAAAGAGAGAGAGCTTATGAGGTGCAAATGTTGGATCTGGATGGTCACTTTGAGTCACATGATACGTATGTTTTTAGGTGAAGTTTTAAGTAAACATATATCAATTGATGTCAAACAAGATTTTTCATTTTTTTATTATATGATTGAAACAACCCATATTATACATTGATCATATTAATCTGTCATTGTATGTATTTCATGCCTCATTGTATTTATCTAGCCATAGCCGTAGCCGTAGGGTAGTTCATAAATCAAGTTTTTTGGTATATAACAGTTGCAAATTTATTACAGTTTTAAATGAATTTTGGTAGCTTCCTAGAGAATTTAATGGTAGTCTATATGAAAATAAAATTAGATGCATTTTCACAGAGAGGAATAGAGAGAACGGGATGGAAAATTTGAGGAAGGATGAAGAGCAGAAACTAGTAATTCTCAAAAATCACTAAGAGACCAAGCTATGTAAAAGAAAAGAATTAAGTGAATTCAAAAGTGATTGTGTACTCAATTGTTGTACCTGCAGGTTTGTCCTGGTAATATATTTTCATGTATCATTTACAAGCATAGTTTATGCTATACATATTTTATATGTTGAAGTGCCTAGAAATCTTGTATATCTTTCTTTTATACATAAATCATAACATTTTGCATTCTCATTTTAAGTAAATTCACTTTTACTTGTGAAAAATTTTGGTCAAGAAACTACAAGTTATTTGCTCAAATTTAGGACTTGTCCCATGGAAAAAGAAACATATTTTGCACAATAAGCTGCGTAGTAAAAGCTATTTCTTAGTTTTTCATTAACATATTAAAATAAAATAATTATGAATAAGCTAAATTCAAACATTATTACTTAAATGGAGAATACAATTTTTCACCCTTGAAAATATAATTTTGTAATGTAATGAATAGAGAGAACTATAACTATTTACATCTCTTAGTTATAGAATCTATATATATTTATATGCTAAGATGAGAATATCAATCACTCTGCAATACAGGTTTATATGTTATTGCATTAATACCCTAACTTAGGTGGCGGTTTAGCTTTTAGTTCGACTTAGGTGGTGGTTTAGCTTTCAGTTTAAACAATCATGATACTAAGATTGTGAAATTTTATATTTTACTTTTGATTTTATTGTCACAATTAGGTCATGCCATTGCAATTAAAGTGAATGTGGAAGAAATGAAAAATATCTGATCTTTAGTTAATATTCAAGTTGTGGAGTGTCACTCAAATATTCATGTTCTATTATTGTGTTGCTAACATATACTCTTCATGGAGATCGCTAGTAATTTAAGTAAGAAGCTATACTTTGGAATGGAGTATATATGGAATGAACTAAATGTGTAACCACTCTAGATTAGCATAGACATCTAATTATCATCTGAAAAGTCACTTTATGTAGTCTATAAAATATTTTTGGTAATATGAGGAAAGCAACTTGAAAGGTTATTTTTCTCATTATGTTGGTGTAAACATATTGTTATTGTTGTATACATTTAAAAACATGGTTTTGGAGCCATAGTAAAGGCCATCTAAACCAATTGAAGGATTAATTTATTGTGGGAATACAAACAAGAGATTGTGATGAGGGAAGTTGTAAAGGAAAAAGACATACTGTCACCCAGAGGCTAAAGAGGGTGGGAAACAATACCAAGATCAAGCATAATTGAGACTGAACAAAGACACCCAAAAATATGTCAGAATCAAAGTGAATTTGCCGATCAAACTTTGGGCACCATAATAGGTGTAAGACCTTAAACAAGCCTACAATAGGTGTAAAACTTGGGAGGAAAATATGAGAAGAGACACACCATATGAACAAGTGGCCAAAAACATAAAAGAGTCACCTGCATGCATGATTAGAAGTTGATAATCTTTATTACATTAGGCATGAAAAGACATAAGCACATGGATTTATATGATGTTCATTAGGAGGGAATAGGAATGTGAAAAAATATGATGTTTATTAGGATGGAATAGGAATGTGAAAAGAGGAACTCAACCTAAGGTACAAACATGAGTATATGCACAACTTTTGGCTGTAAGAGGAAGGTGTATTGTAATTGACATACAAGTTCCATTGGTAAAAAAACTTTATGTTTAGAAATGAATGAAAATGACACCTGAGAAACAACATTGCATATTAGAAAGGGGGTTGTGGGTTTTCTATGGAATACATTGGTGAAATGTTTCATGATTATCATGAGAATAAATCACAATTCATAGAAGGAACTATAACTAGAAGAAGGGTATATTTCCTATTAAAGCTGTTAATGCTGTTTTTTTACATTTAGTTTTGAAATTAACTACAATCATTATTATCACACAAGAGACTCCATTCAAACTTAACTAGATATTTGGTAAAAAACAATATGAAGTTCATCCTTTGAACCTCACAAAGATTAAACAAAAAGAGTATAATCACAGTGCTTTTAGAAACGAATTTGATTATAAAAATGTGCATACAAATTTAACCGTTATGGATTTACATAAAATTTGACACTAATTTTTTTATAAAATGTAATGTGATAGGAAATAAAAATTGAAGAATGTCATCGAATTTCCCCTTGATAGGAGAGAAGATTTGAAATTCTAGGCATGATTATACCTATATTATGAGATGAATGCATGGCCAAAAACAACTTACCTCAACCACTGCGCAGACAAAGGGCCGAGATGATACACCACCACGTAGACGAGGGGACAAGAAGATCCACAACTGCGTAGATGAGGGCCTAAGAAGCTCCACCACCGTGTAGACATCAAGCCGAAAAAAACATCAAGTGGCTGAAATCTCCAGCACCATGCATACAACAGGTCGAGGGGTTGAAACCTCCACCACCGCGCAGACAACGGGTTGATAAAAACCACCACCACATAGATGAAATGATGAGGAGAACAAACCACTAGAGTGCACCAGAGAGCATGCAACAATGCACCAAAGAGCACCAAAGAACTAGGCAGGATGCAATAGACAGAGCCCACCAGAGCACACTAGAGCACCAGGCAGGACGCAACAGAGAATCGACAAGGATGACTACATCACTCAGAGCGCAAATGACAGGATGCAACATAAAACTGGCAAGGACATCTACATCACTCTCGCAAATGACAGGACACACCATACCAAGAACCGACGAAAAATCATAGAGCACAAACAGAAAAATGATAAATAGTTGCGTTCGGTTAATACATATATGACATTTGTTTGACCAAACAGCTTTTCGGCCGGATTTTTTTCTTCGGATGATTAACTATCTAAACTAGTTCTTATTTTTATCATTCTAAATCTAAACTACATACCCCATAACATTCTATCTAGGTGCTATAAAATTTATATCCTAAATTAAAAAAATTATAATAAGCAATGATTGTAATTGTGTCCAACGAATATAATTTTTTTTCTATCTCAATCCATATTTATATTTGACATAGGCCCACATATTTTCATTCCCCTTTGAAATTTGTCTCTCCATATATGCTAAGAGAATCCATTCTCCAAATGAAATGTCTTTTGTTGGTATACTCGTGCTTAGTTATACTACTCTTTCTCAAAGAGTGTGTCCACGGGTTTCCATTGAATTGGTGATGCCTATACTTCCTTACTTCTTGGTTAAGCTAGCCAATTCATTCTATCTCTTATCGGTGTCTATCTTCTCATGATTTAACACGTGGATTTTTGCCTAATCTAGTCCAATACCTTAGTGGTATTAGCGCATATGTGTGTGTGCTTTAGTGGATGCGTGTGTATATGTGTCCCATATCTTAGTGAGATTTGTGAATATTAGAATTACTTCATGTGTGGTATTTTACCCTTGAATTATCATCACTTGTGGGTCTTGCACACTTCTGGTATTAGCATACTTGTCAAAAAACATCTGACTCTCAAACCTCTTGTGTACTCTCAAACCTTTCACACTTGTCTCTACAATTTGGTATTTGCGCACCAAGGTGCCACTACTTTGTGGTACTTTTGTACTTACATTAAAATACGTGTATTATTTTATGTACTTCTTCTAACTAGCACACGTATTCATACTTCTTGTGTATTTCAATTCAAAGGTTTGTTCTCTTGTTTTGTATACTTCTTCAAATTGGCACGTATCTTCATGTCATGTTTGCGGCACTAAAACACCTATTTCATTAAACTTGTACTTTTTAGGCAAAATATGGACTCAAAAAGTATTAATTTAACATTTCAAAGTGTCAATATCAGCCGTTCTAAAGTGCTAAATTAGGTTCTAAAAGTGAGAATACTGGGTTAAAAAAGTGTGTTTATCTTTTCAAATAGTGTGTTTTTTTACATTTCGAACCCTAAAAGTGCATTGTCTTATTGAGAAAGTGTGAATTTCAATTCAAAAAATGCAATTTTCTTTTCCAAAGTTTCGATCTTTGAATATGATTATTCCAATGTTTATAATATTCAATATCATTATTATACTTAACAATGTCTATAATAGTGTGCCTCCTAGACAATTTTGTTAAGCATTCCTTGGTATTGTGTTACCATTGATAAAAAGAACTTGTACTTCCAAACCCTACATTAAAATTATATAAGAAAATTATACAATGTGCAGTTTGAAGTGGAATAAATAATGTATACAATAAAAGTCAAAACTTCATATATTCCACACATAACATTTAATTTAATCCACACATTTTAATGTTTATTCAACACATAACAATACACTTAATCCACACATAATTTATTTCATATATTCCAATCATAACACTTCATATACTCCACACACATTTTATTTAATTCATGTTTCATATACTTCATATAAATTGATGCTACTTACATAACGTCCTTGGTTGCATGACTTGAACAATTCTTTGAAGGGAAAAAATTTTCTACTTCCATGCCTTGGATGGGAAGTTTAATCTAGTCAATTAAGGGAGGTGCTTTCTTGCTTCCATAACTACCTTGGTTGTGTGACTTGGATGAGTTGGTGAAGGGTGGGAATTTCTACCGTGGGGTATCATTAGACCAAGAGTGAGGGGAAGCAAATGTCCAAAAAAAACAAAATAGATAACAGAGAAAGAAGGGGCTTCAAAATATTAGCAACACATGTACCCAAAAACAAAAAACATCAAATTTATGTCCACTTTATCATCATGATCCCAATATAATGTGCCTAATTTTGCACCTAGAAAACATGACATAAGGGGAATTTAATTGTAATTTATTTTGGATGCTACTCTAGGTACTTAGTGCACCTAGTTTGGCACCTGACGACAACCATATCCAAAATGGTTAAATGATGATGATGATGATGAATTATATGAAAATGTTGATGATAATGAACTAGATGGAAATGACAGTGATGATGTTATCGATGATGATGATGATGGTGTGGGAATCATTTTGACATTTCGAATAGCCTTAATGTGTATTGGGTATTGGGCCATTTCATCATCATGATCACTATAATCCTTGTATTTGTCATAATTTCCATCATGATCACGATGATTATTATATTCATTGTCATCATCATTTCCATCATCATCATGATGCTTATTATATTCATCATCGTCATCATCAGTACAATCATGGCCCATGAGCCTTATAATAAAGTGTTGGGGTATAAGCGAATGATTTATTTACCCAAAAAATGGCCAAATACCCAATACACATTCATGCTATTCCAAACCTCAAAACAATGCCCACATCTTAGGCATAGGATAAATTTTTAATTTACATGGTCTATGTTGTAGCATGGAACCTTGGGCATAACCATGAGTCCTCGAAGAAATTGTTTTGTCATTTTCATCATCACATCATCATCATCATATATTCATCATCGTCATCATTGTGAAATCATCACCATAATCCATGTTAATATGGTTCTCATTCTCATTGTCACTATCATATCATTATTGGTATATCCATCTTCATTATCATCATCATCTCCATACTCAATTATTTTATAATTTGTCAATGGAATTTTACAACTAGTCATACTTACATTTGTTGTAGTCTATTATAAATCCTTACATGTCAAAAATATGATTCCCCTATCCCATTTATTTCCAATCCGATCAGATCAAATTTTCCAACCTTAACAATCAAATCTAATTTTATTTCTAAGAATGTAGTTGGTAGAGTGAAAAAAATACAATTTCTCTACAACCTCTAATATTATAATGTGCTAAATCATGGTAGTAAGTTGTTCCCGCTTTAAATGGTAACCATATCCCACTGGAAGGTAATATTTTCCCTATATAGGGCATGCATGATAGCATGGATCCTTGTGCATGGCCCACGAGTCCTAAACAAAAACTTACAGCGTAAGGATCTAGATTTTAATCTAGAACATGGATTGGGGCGTGAGAACCAACCCTAGTGTGAAAAATATCTAAATGGACACAACATATTCCTCACATGTGAAATATTCTTGAGACGGACCATGTTTGGTGGCCTTGGACCCCAAACATGGTCTATGAGCCCCATAAGTATATAACATGGCCTAAGACATTGGAATTTTTCCCCCAACACTATGGCCTCATTGTTAGTGTCATCATCATTGTCATCACTATCACCATTTCCATTATCATCATCATTATCATCATCATCATTTTCATCACCATCACCATTGTCATTATCATCGTCATCATCATCATCATCATCATCATCATTATCATCATTGTCATTTTCATAATCGTCATCATCATATAATCACATTATCATCAATGCTATCAACATCTTCATCATTACCATCATCATCATCATCATCATTGTCATCGTCATCGTCATCGTCATCATCATCATTGTGAGAAAATATTATTAAAATAAACGATGGACCTGTGAGTAGTTGGTATTAAATATTAAAATAATTTATTTTGGGATAAAATAACTGTATACCGGTTCAAGGTGCACCTTAGATCTGGGCCACACCTTATATACGGGTTCTATTTGGGGTTGACAGCTTCATTGGTGGACACACCATCATTAAATAAAAATTGCAAGAAAATATTATTATGAGAAATGATGGTAAACGTTGTTATTACAAAATTAAATAATTTATTTGCTTATAAAAAAGAATTGCGAGAAAATATTATTATGAGAAATGATGGTATCCATTTTTATTAAATATTCAAGTAATTTATTTTCTTATAGGTACATATATATTTCTTTATAATTTTTACAATTAAATTTTTTACCTTGATAATCAACTATGCATTAGATAGTTGTGATCATTAGTGGTAGTTAGTGAACATTTCTTTTATGCCATCTCTTAAGTCTAGCTCATGCTACACCATTTTTTTAGGAATCCTTAGAACATGGTAGGGTTCAACACTCTCTCTCACATGACCTATTATGGCCTCCTCCCTTGAACATCCCTTGAACATGATCCACCCATGATAGTTTTGATCGTTATTTGTAGTTATGGAATGTCATTTGTTTTCATGCATCGATTCAAATTGATGCCATACCTTTTATGTATGCAATATTAGAACTTGATAGGGATCTACACAGTGAATTTCAAATGACTTGTTGCAACCTCCTTCCTCATTTTTTTGTATCCACTAATGAGACCTCCTTCCATGCTTCTCTCATGGATGCATGCTTCAATGGGATCTCATCGCACTCTTTCCTTAACACTCTAGAAAGACAATTTATGAGATTTTCTATCTCCCTTACTCATTTCCATTGTTTAGTAAATTTTATGTTGCGAATTAGTACCATCGAAACAATAAGAAACAAATATCCTTTCACCTCAACAGTGTTAATAGGTTAATAAATGTATTTTGTATGATTTTATAAGGAATTTGCAAGAATCCCTCTACTTCCCCCCACTAATTTAATTCCATACACTAATTTTAATATGCTAAATATGTTCACATGAGAGGGATCGGGTAAATGCACCTTTTTCATTTCTTTATATGACATATACAAGTTAGACACTTTTATATGGCATATGAAATATTCCCATCATAGTTAGACACTTGATGATGGAATATGGTCCCTAGAAGCTTCCTGTATGGTATACAAGGGATAAATTTCACCCCCCAATCATGCTCAAAGGCCAAAAACCCATTCTTAAAGCAAAAACCCTCCTAATTCCATGCTCATGTCCAATCAAATGTAATAATAGTCCTCTAAAGAGGTCATGCATGTTGATTTTTGGTCTCCTTTAGAGACCTTGAGCCTTAGAATATTACATTAGAGAATGATTCCTTACGATCCTCATCCAACATTGGTATAGTCCTTAAAAACCATACCTAGTGCTCAAAAACTTGAATTGGAACACATATCCCAATCCATAGACCAAATATCCCATAGAGAGGTATTGTTTGGTTTCTTGAAGCCTTATGGCCCTTAAGATTTATAATCTTACTTTATGTGCCAAGGAAAGTGTTTCCACCACTAAACATTGTTATATCACCATGGCCCATCCCTCATTCTTGAAAAATCTAAATGGGATCACTTTTACATGGGACCCATCACCAGTGCAATAGTGAACATGGGACCCATGTTTATGGATGAATTCATTTTATTACTTTAGTATGGTGGTTATTGTTTTCACATTAGATAATGAATTACTTAGCATTGCAATTATCACGTGTGGATGCAACTAGGGTTTATTATTAATATACTTAAACTATTTCATTATGGTAGATAGAACTTGTACATATAACCTTGGTTCCATTGCTTACTTTTGTATTGTGTTCAATACTCATTCATAGGACCCTAGTTTAGGAATGTTCCTTGTCATAACAAACGCTGAGGGAAATGGTTTTCTAAGGGAGGTGCATTGTTCTGATCCTCCCTTATGGTACAATGGAGGGGTTTAATTCTCCAATGGAGTAATAAAGTGGGGGTCATTCAATTTAAGTTGGATTAGGTCAACTATTTTTGTTTTATTAAATATTTCCCACATTTCTAGTTTTCAGATATGGACCACAACGATAAGATTCTCATGCTCTCATGATTTCTATAGTGATGATAAATACTACCCCATTTTATGTGTTCCATGGTCCCTAAGGAATAGTGAGTACATAAAATATCATTCACTATAATTATTTAAGCACCATAAAATTTCATTCTCTAGATCATGGATGACCTTATGCAATGTGTTGTTAATATCTAGCTTAGGGTCACTATAAGAATGAATATATAAAATACATTTTTTCCATTGGATATCCATCACTTATGGTTACCTATTCCCCATATCCTCATTATGGAGATTTTATAGTTGAAAAGGGTTATACTCTAGTAAGTGATTACCATAACACATGCATAAAATTCATGGATGAATTACCTAGAATACAGTTCTTATTTTATCATTTCAAATATAAACCACACACCCCATAATATTCTATCTAGGTGCAAGGAAAAATTATTTCCTAAATTAAAAGAAATAATAACAAGTAATGATTGTAATTGTGTCCAATGGATATAAATTTGTTTCTATATCAATCCATATTTAATTTTTATGTAGTCCCAAATATTTTTATTCCCCTTTCAAATTTGTCTATTAATATATGCTAAGAGAATCCATTCTCCAGATGAAAATGTCTTTTGGAAATTACATTTTTGTTGTTCTACTCTTGCTCAAAGAGTTTGTCCAAAAGTAGGGTTTCCTTTGAATTGGTGATGCCCATACTTCCTTACTTCTTGGTTAATCTAACCACTTCATTCTATCTCTCTTCCATGTCTATCTACTCATGATTTAACATGTGGAGATTTGCATACTCCAGTACAATACCTTAGTGGTATTTGCGCACATGTGTATGTGCTTTAGTGGATTCTTGTGTATATGTGTCCCATGTATTAGTGAGATTTGTTAACATTAGAATTACTTCATTGGTGGTATTGAACCCTTGAAGTATTGAACATTAGAATTAATTCTGGGATTAGCATACTTGTCAAAATGCATCTTACTCTCACACCTCTTGTACACTCTTGAGCCTTCAAGTGTTGTCATCTCAGTTAACCGTTACATTTAGAAGAAAATAATTTGTATTAGACACCCTTCAAGATGTCTATTTGTTGTGATCCGACACACTTCAAGAAGACGTATGCAATTTTTGATGTATTTGTAACTTCAGAATGTATTCATCTGTATATCTTATGTATTGTACCCTGATGTTTATTCTGGGATGTGTCTGTAATGTAATTGATTCATGTCATACCCCGATGTTTATTCCGGGAAGTTTCTATAATGAGAAAGTCATTTCAAGTCATTATGGGTAACCCTCCTATTGGTCAAGGGTTAAAGTCCCCACAGTTGTGGGGCCCTAGGGTTATTAGAATATCCTAGTGAAGTTGACCCTAGGTGATTCATTGTAAGTTGGGGCAATAGTCCCCACCGTTGTGTTACCCTCCTATTGGTCGAAGGAGGCAAAGTCCCCACAAGTTGTGGGGCACTAGGGTTATTAGACACTCCTAGAGATGTCGGCTCTATTAAGTAATTGTTAAGTGAGGCCGGCATGTTGGAGTGGGTTCCAAGTGAACAAAATAATATAAATAGAGAGTGAGTCTCTCTATTTACAACACACACACTCACTCATTGGGGCGCATGAGTGAGAGAGGAGAAGCTCTCTTAGTGAGAGAGAGAGAGACAGAAGCTGTGGAGATCATCTTTATGTTTTTCAGGTTTTACTTTTGGTGCTGATTCTATCTCTGAGGAAGTTGCGGGGTTTTCATCATTTATGATTTCCCCGAGAATAAACACTGTGTTCATCGTCTCTTGTGTTTGATTGCTTTGCTTGTTATTCTCTCAGTTAAAGATCTAATGTATTGCTAGCTTAATGATAAAATCCAACATGGTATCAAAGCTAACCTGAGAAGAAGACATTGTGTAGCTATAGAATCTATGGCTTCTTAATTTTTGGGTCTCTCTCCACAATCCATCAGCAAAAGTATGCTAGGCTGATTTTCCATTGAATGGTGCATCTTTCTGTCGAAGCGGAATTTGATTCCGAGCATTTTCAGTTTTGGTGCGGGAAATTAGGGCATCTTGCAAAAGAGGAATTTTTGAGTGATCCCAGCATAGGATTTTTCTCCTTGTAAAAATAAAAGTTAAGATACCTGGATCAATATTTTTGGCTGGGTAAAACTCCGGGAAAGTCAAACCCTAGTTTGACCCCGAGCTAGAAAAACCCTAAATACTAAAACTGCTAAGTTTTGGTACATTCTCTATATCCTGAGATTGAAGATGTATCAAGAGCTGAAAATTTCAGAGGCTGAATATAAAATCTTGATTTACACTGTATCCAAAATTCAACCTCATATTCTCTATATTCTAGGAGATATGATCCCTCCAAGTTAGGGTTCCAGCCTCTTCCATAATTCATCCATAAACATGACACCTGGGGATAATTGCTATATATTGGGCTACAAAGGTCCAAATTAAATTTATGAAGATATTACAGAAAGGACATGGAATTTAATTTCTATGGTATTAGATTCAGACTTAGAAGGTGAACCAGTGACACATGGTAGTCTGTACAACTTCTCTATTCTGAATAGTCCTGTAACAGGTCACCTTGGGAAAACAATAATAAGTCCCAATTGGTGAAACCAATTCTAATGAAACCTATGGTGTTGTATCAGGGACATAAGAGAATACCCGTGGGAAAATTTACAGACACAGAGGAGCATTAATTTCAGAGATACCATAGAAATAGTAATAGGAATTTATGTAGGAGAAATTGGAAAACTAGGGCTTCCTGTTCTGGGAGCTTCCCTCCACTGTTTTTAGAAAAGGAGTACAATGGATAGCTCCATTTGAAGAGATATAAATTTCTATCCAATAAGATCTAAAATATTCCAATTTTTAAAATTTAGGATTTCTCTAACAAACCCTAGATCAGCCAGCTTCGGAACCAGGACATACACTTCAAATAGGTAAGATCTAATCTTTTGCTATTTCCATTTGAGGTTCTCATTTCAAAGTGATCTATCACATCAGCTTGATGATAAGCTTGGTGAAGTTGAAAAATTCCAAGCATGGAAGTATTTTATCTCTCTGAAGAAAATGAATTGGACACCTACATGAGTAGAGATGTTCCAGTTCCAGAGGCAGATGAGGCTAGAAACCTTACACAAGAAGAACTTGGTCAAGGCTAAGAAGATCATTGCTGATTTAGTCACGAATCAATTTAGTGTCTTCCTTAAAGACACTGAAGATGTTTGATTCCTTAACCAAGCTATTTGAAGGGAAGAACATAAATTGGAATATGATCTTAAGAAACAAGTTGAAGAATGTGAAGATCCAGAATACAGAGATCATGCATTCATAAGGGATCCTCAAATCAGAGAACAACTTGAAGTGGTAAAAGAAGAAGTGAAGAATGCAGAAGTGGTGATAGCCACCTTGAATGGCCACCCAGGATCATGGGATTCATTCATGCGAGGAATGTGTGCTAGAAGGAAGTGATTACTTTCAGTAGACTCTGGGAAGAGAACAGACAAGAAGAATAAGTTCAAGAAGAGAAGGTGGGAGCAACTGAATATCAAGCTATTACCATCCAAAGAAGATCCCTCAATTGACAAGGAATATGAAGGTCTCAACTCTTGAAGAAACTCTTATCCATATTAACATTTGGATAAGAAACGAAACTATTATGAATGAAGAAGACAATGAAGTTGAAGACTCAAGAAGGAGTCTACCCACGAAACAAATAAAGATAAGTATTCAATTGTCATTTCATGATATTGTTTTGTTATGCATTTGTTTATATTCAGTTAATGTATTACGCATGATAGAATGTTTGCATTAACGACAGTGTACTACTAATATGCATGTGATGGTTAAGTAGCTCATGGTGCTATACAACTCTCCATTGCTACTTATCTAGAATGAAACCTCTTTGCTGACATATTAGATTAGTGCACAATCTCAATGTTGTCCTGGTGGAGATGGAAGGCATCTAGAAAAGTTTCCATGAGATATGGATGAATGTTGTATTGGCTAAAGTAGTTGCATGATCATATATTTATGCATAAGAATTTTTCAGTATGAATATTCCTTATGAAATGTTTCTAACCATACAAATGCATTTGACTTGTAGGAAAGATCACACACATAATCGCCTGCAAACAAAGAAGAATGGGACTTGTTCCGAAGAACAAGTGACGACAGTTCAAAAATAAAAAATAATATGACGAATACTATGACATCATTGATGCAGAATCTTCCAAGAAGAAAGGGAAGACCAATTCAAGAAGAATGATGTCTAGGATGCAGTATCGATACATGAAGGGAAGTTTGTAGTTCCATCATGCAGTAGATGGAAACATCATGGGATACAAGGCATAGATTACGAAGAGACATTTGTAGCCACTGGAAGTAAAGTCACATGCCATGCATAATCATGTGTGAAAATGAAAGAAGGCCTTGTACTTGATCAGAAGACACCCATGGGATAACACATACATGAGGAGCTTAATGAAGATCTGAACCTTTGCTACAAGGTTGATAGAGGATGACAAGCTCATAGATGGGTGTGAGAAGAACTTTTGAAAAAGTTCAAGATAGAGGATCTTGGTATCCAGTGTCACTCCAGTATAGAATGTTTCAATGCATAGAGTACGGAAGACAGAGGGAGTATGATGCTTTAGAGGGAGTGACTATAGAACATCCTAAGGATCGACATGGTATGACAAGATGGACATATTACTGATGACTCTAGGCTTTACTGAGAGTAAAGTGGATTCAAACCTTTGCTTCAAGGTTGAAGGTGGAAGACCAATGATGATCCTGTTATGTGTTGATGTACTATGTTCTAGGCATGAAGGTGTGGATAGGGGAAGTGTGCAGTAAATATCTTGAAGAGGTTCAGGATGATGACTGCAAGGCCATTACCACACCTATGGCATTGAAACTGAAGCTATTGAGTGTTGCTTCATCAGATTCGGTTGATGCCACGATGTATTGTCAGATGATTTATTTCTTGATGTACTTGACAAATACGGGGCTAGATATTTGCTTTGCTGTGAACACATTGAGACATGTTCACTTGATGGTTGCAAAGAATGCAGTGAGGTACCTGAAGGGTACAGTTGAGTATGGGCTCAAGTATGATACGAATCAGAAGATTAACCTAGAGGGCTATGTGGATTCGTATTGGGAAAGTAGTGCCATTGATAGGAAGAGCACTTCGAGGTGCTACTTCAGTATGAGATCAGGTGTGATCTCTTGGTTTGATAGGATGGAGTCCTACATGGTGTCGAGTACAGCCAAGGCAAAATATCTTGCCACTTGCTATTTGGGAGGTAGTATGTTTCCTTTGAAAACTACTATTTGATTTGCTTGATTTGACTTGCATTTTTGGTATGATGCAGAGAGGAGCAGTGAAGCTCCATTTTGTGATATAGATCGAGATCTCTTGAAAGAGGAAGTTATAGCATAGCTGGTGAGATAGTTGTCTGAGCATAAATCCTGGTGAAGCTCGTAGGTTGCTCAGATGTAAACGGTCCTGTAGGTTGTCCTCAGATGTAATAGGTCTTGGCGAAGCTTGCGGGTTATCCTTGGATGTAATCATCCCTGATGTGATCCTATGCTAGAAATTGCCAGAGTGAAGTTTGAGTACTTAAGGGAGAAGCTTGGTGTTCTCCAGATTGAGGTTCCTTCCAAGAGGAAGTGATGTGTCTGTGTTGTGCCCTTCTGACATGGTGAGAGGATTGGTTCCTTCCATGGTTAGATGTAAGTGTTGTGCCTTTCTGACATGGTGAGAGGATTGGTTCCTTCCATGGTCAGATGTAAGTGCTGTGTCCTTCCAACATGGTGAGAGGTTTGGTTCCTTCCATGCTCAGATGTAAGAGCCGTGACATGGTGAGAAGATTCGTTCCTTCCATTTTCATATGTATGTGGATGCCACGCCCAACATGAAAAAGGGTTGGCTCTGTGAAGACACATCTAGTATGAAAAAGGACTAGCGCTGTGTATAACCCACATCTAATATGAAAAAGGACTAGCTCTGTGAAGACTCATCTAGTATGAAAAGGACTAGCTCTGGGTAGATCTCACATCTAGTATGAAAAAGGACTAGCTCTATGAAGACTCATCTAGTATGAAAAAGGAATAGCTCTGAGTAGCTGCCACATCTGGTATGAAAAAGGAATAGCTCTGTGAAGACTCATCTAGTATGAAAAAGGACTAGCTCTGAGTAGCTGCCACATCTGGTATGAAAAAGGACCAACTCTGTGATGCCTCATCTGGTATGAAAAAGGACCAGCTCTGTGATGCCTCATCTGGTATGAAAAAGGACCAGCTCTGTGAAGAATCATCTAGTATGAAAAAGGACTAGCTCTGAGTAGCTGCCACATCTGGTATGAAAAAGGACCAGCTTTGTGATGCCTCATCTGGTATGAAAAAGGACTAGCTCTGTAATGCCTCATCTAGTATGAAAAAGGACTAGCTCTGTGATGATACATCCAACATGAAAAAGGACTGGATCTGTATAGGTTCCTATGATGAGAAGAATCAAGAGATAGCACCCGTGATGATCCAGATCTAGTGATGATGATCCAAATCAAGTGATGATCCAGATCCAGTGATGATTTCTAGTGATGATCCAGATCTGAAGATGAAGATGACTTGAAGAAAAAGATGACTTGAAAATAAAGATGACTTGAAGATGAACTTGACTTGAAGACGAAGATGACTTGATGATGATCCAAATGATACATCGAAGAAGACTTGTGCTAATATATTGTGTCAAGAGAATACCTTCCTAGTTAAGAGGAAGTGTTGATGTATTTGTAACTTCAGAATGTATTCATCTGTATATCTTATGTATTGTACCCCGATATTTATTTCGGGATGTGTTTGTAATGTAAATGATTCATGTCATACCCCGATGTTTATTCTGGGAAGTTTCTATAATGAGAAATTCATGTCAAGTCATTGTGGGTAACCCTCCTATTGGTAAAGGGTTAAAGTCCCCACAGTTGTGGGGCCCTAGGGTTATTAGACTATCCTAGTGAAGTTGAACCTAGGTGAGTCATTGTAAGTAAGGGAAATAGTCCCCACCGTTATGTTACCCTCCTATTGGTTGGAGGAGGCAAAGTCCCCACAAGTTGTGGGGCACTAGGGTTATTAGACACTCCTAGAGATGTCGGCTCTAGTAAGTAATTGTTAAGTAAGGCCGACATGTTGGAGTGGATTCCAAGTGAACAGAAGAATATAAATAGAGAGTGAGTCTCTCTATTTACAACACACACACTCACTCATTGGGGCGCATGAGTGAGAGAGGAGAATCTCTCTCAGTGAGAGAGAGAGAGACATAAGCTGTGGAGATCATCTTTATGTTTTTCGGGTTTTACTTTTGGTGCTGATTCTATCTCTGAGGAAGTTGTGGGGTTTTCACCATTTATGGTTCCTGTGAGAATAAACACGGTGTTCATCGTCTCTTGTGTTTGATTGTTGTGCTTATTATTCTCTCAGTTAAAGATCTAATGTATTGCTAGCTTAATGATAAAATCCAACAACAATTGTTGGGTAAGACACCCTTGAAGAATAAATTTTGTTTCAGACACCCTTCAAGAAGATGTGGTTAATCCAAAAAGTTTGTATCATACTCCCTTAAAGAAGATGTGGTTAATCCTTTGGAATAAATCCTTGCATCAGAAACCCTTCAAGATGTTTGGAAGAAGAAATCCTTGCATTAGAAACCCTTCAAGATGTCTATTCGTCTTGATATCATATGCAATTGCTGGGTACGAAGCGATTAATTATAGCATTCACCAAAACCTTATAACTAGGGTTCACAACGTCATTATTTGATAGCCAATCAATAAAAAAATTGTGACAAAATATTATTAAAAGAAACGATGGACCTGTGGGAAGTTGGTCATATTAAATATTAAAATAATTTATTTTGGGATAAAATAACTATATAGGGGTTAGATACTTTACTTGGGGTTGAAAACTTCATTGGTGGACACACCATCAATAAATAAAAAATTGCAAGAAAATATTATTATGAGAAATGATGGTAACGATTGTTATTAAAAATTTAAATAATATATTTTCTTATAAAAAAGAATTACGAGAAAATATTATTAGGAGAAATGATGGTAATTGTTGTTATTAAAAATTTAAATAATTTACTTTCTTATAGCTACATATAGATTTCCTTATAATTTTATGTTAGAATATAAATAAATTGAATTGTTTATTTTGTTATAAACTAGGATGTATATAAATAATCTTGACTTCAGTTGCTAATAGTTTGCTCAATTGGGCCTTGAGTCCTTCATGGTGAGACCTTGTAATAGGATTACCCACCCTTTACCACCCTTACCATCCATGAAATATGGGGAAGTATTGGTGGATTTCCCGAACAAGTTTCCCTTAAAAAAACATGAGTCAAATTCTAAAATATTATTATATTTTATAAATGACTTTTAAAAATAATAATAATTATTATTCAAATTATAAATTATTATTAATATTGTCATAGTGATACTCTTCCAACAAAATCATATTACTAGTGACCCAGATGCATACAAATAACCTTGATTCAAATTCAGATATATTATTATATTTTATCAATTATTTTAAAATATCTTCTTCTTCTTCTTCTTATTATTATTATTATATGCATTATTATTAATATTGTGACGGTGCTACTCTTCCAACAAAATCATATTACTAATATAATGATAATAACTATTAATGGTATTTGTAATGGTGATACTCCAATAAAATCTATTGATTCTACTCTTTTAACGAAATGGAAATTAAAAGATGAAGATGCTCTTTCCTTACTTCAATCTTCTGTACCTGAACATTCCATTGTCCATATTGAGAACTCTACTTTTGCTTGATCTGCATAGAATCAATTTTGAGAGATTTTTATACTCATAAATTGTAAAGAATAGATTTATAAATTATGTTGCTTAAACAAACATAATATGATGGTGATGATCTGTTAGAATATATTTCAATAATAAAGAAAATACATTAAGATATCATCAAAGACATGTTTCCTAAGCTTGAAAACCATTTTTTGATCTCTATATTAATAAATGATTTACCTTCATCTTATAAGCACTTTACTAAAACTATGCAAATCATTGATAAATTGTCAACTCCAACTTTTGAATCTCCTAGTGAGCTATTAGCTCAACATAGTAGGTCTTTGGTAAAGAAAAACAATATGGTGAGGATATTCTCTTCACTAGTTCAAACATAGCAAACAATTCGAAAGGAAGAGGAGCTCTGGTCAACAATAGAGAATGTCACAATCTAAATCAATCTTGTTATAGAGGTCATTGCCATGGGCGCAATATAGGAAGAGGAAGCAAAAATTTTCAACATGTATCAAATAATTTAAAAAAAAGTCAATCAAAGATACCTCCCACTCACAATTATCAATATGGAAGAGACAAATATATGAGTCATGCTATTTAATGATTGATGTAATTGAGTTGGTCATTATGTAGAAGCCTTTGTAGAAGTCCAAATAATAATCTTCCTAAGTTTAAGAAATATTCAACTTTGACACAATATGCTAATACCAACAATCAAGATTATAATGAAAAATATTTTGAGAATGTATTCATAACTCTTCAACAATCAATGCCAAGAGATTTAATGGATTCCAACTACTCTTTTCTACATGAGTATGAAGATGCCCAATTATTTGATATATGTGATACTCAACACGTGACTTTGATAAGATATTTTTTTTTGTTCTTTCATGAATGTAAATTGAGTTCAATTTTTTGTCTGATGATACAATGCATACACCTCAAGGAAAAGGTTATGTAAAATTTTAATTGTTTGAAACATGACCGCAGAGCAATAATAGATATATAGTTAAATCATTAAACAGGATGCAAAAATCACATTTAACAAATTATAGAGAGACAAAGATATAACGTGTTTCACCCAAGAGATGGGATACATCCACACAAAAATTTCCAGTCCTTTTATTAGTGTCGAGAAAGATGAAGGGATACAACCTGCAACAACTCCGCTGCACTTCCTCTTCACACTCTCACAATCTCTCTCACACAATCACAAAGATGGTTTACAATACAATACAATACAATACAATACAATACCATACCATACACAACCGTATTACAATGCTTTTCTTTTATAGGAGAAATACCATGGGGTGCAAACATGACTGAGTAACATATCTGAATCTAGAAGATTAGGATCCACAACCAACATTAACTTCCCAAAATTGAATATAAAATGATTTCAAATGTTTGGTATGTACCAATATTTAAAAAGACTTTCTTGTCCTTGGTAATGGTTCAATAAGTAGGGCATCAAGTTATTATGAAAGATGGTTTGGTTTAAATCAGCTTAATAAAAGAATTTTTTTAAAACACTCATGACAATATATGATGATGATAAGCTTCTTATTTTGAAAGGAAAAATTGCTCCAAGGAACTAAGCTTTTGCATGAATAGTTGATAAAGGAAATTCATCGATATGGTTATGGCATGTTTGTTATGTACATTTGAATTTGTATATCCTTTCACAACTCCAAAAAAAGGGAATGCTTAAAGGTATTCCTTCCTTTAAGAAGACAAATGCAAGATGTGAAGCTTTCATTTATGGAAAACAAAATAGAGAAGCATTCCCTACTGGATCATGGTGAGCAAGTTCAAATGTTTATAAATCATCCACAGTGATATTTGTGGACATCTAAGGACTTCTGTCGAAAGATGTACAAGGACCTTTTACTTTTCATTAATGATTTATATCGAATGAATTGGATGTACTTATTGAAGGAAAAGTAATAAGCTTTTATATTAATAAATGTAATAATTATAAATCATATATTTCAATTGGATATTTCGTAAAGTTTAACATTATAAATATAACACTATTACGTTAGGAATAAGTGTTGATATATATATGATTTTCTTTTCATAAATTAAGTGTTTATATAATATATATTAAATCAAAATTAGTTTATAAAAAAACATGAAAAAGGAAAAATCCATATATAAATAAAGAAAAACAAAACAAAAAATAGAATATTTAATGTAATTTTTTTAATTTTACTTTTGAAAAAAAAACAAAATATTACACATTAACATGTGCAGTTGTACAACCTTCTAAAGTATTTTGATTATATATTAGTTTTATTTTCAAAATCCTATCATCATACAAACTAATACACTATTTTTTTCTAAATTTGAAACGAGAGCTTATATTTTGTTCTTAATTACATGGAAAATCCCTCAAATCCCTCTTGCATGACCAAGGGTTTTGTAGACAATAAGTTTCCTTCGATATTTAGTTCATGATATAGATTTAAAAAAGAAATGGAATTATAAGTATCTAAATTACCTTTTTCACTTGATTCATGATCCATTTTGCAATGATGATTTTCCCAATCAATCTGTAGTTTTTAGTCACCAAAGACCTATAAATCTTTCACGCCTCTCTAATTTTATTGTTTTCATGAAACCCAAAGTGACATAGATTGTTCCTCATTGTTTTAGCCTTTCCCAATATCATATTTTAAAAGGAATTGGTGACTAGAGTCTAATAAGTGAACATACCCTACCCTACATAAACCTAGATCGCTTTGAGTGGAACCATTAAAGAATTTATGGAATGAAATCACCCACACCTTATATCTAGGAATTTGGTAGGGTTGATAGAATCATTGGTGTACACACTATCAAAAAAAATTTGTGAAAAAATATTATTAAATGAAATGATGGAATGATGGTCTCGTTGGTATTAAACATTTAAATAATTTATATTGGGGTAGAATAATGGTATAATGGGGTAGAATAATGCTATACATTTAAATTATATGAAGCACTAGTAGAAACCTAACTCTACACACTATAAAAAATCCAATCAATCCATCCTTATTACATGAAGATCTTCAAAAATTGCACCAACACTTGGTGAACTTATTTCGTGGTTTCCTTACATAATTATAACTAATAAAAAACGTGTTAAGTTTTTTTGAGAAAAATAGCATTGCACTAGTAATAGTTGATATATACATGTTTACAAGTTTTCATATATTGACTGCATCATTTAGGAACACAAATGTTGCACCAACAAGGACATATACCTTATAATTTTCTAAAAAATAAAATTTCAATTTTAGAAAAAATCATAATTGATCTAGTTATGAAATTTTTCAATAAATAAAAGTTATATATTCACAAAAATGATTCAATTTTCTACATTTCATTTTCTTTGTACCCGTACCAAGGTTCATTGTGCTGGTGTCTCAAAATAGCCATGAAATATGATGCATGTTATTCTCTCACTTTTTTTATTGCATCTATCATACCAAAACTAGCCATCATTATCTTGCACTCACCCTAGTACGACTCATACATTTTCCTCTTTCATTTTGATAATTTTGTTTTGGAAATATCTCTGACTTCATTTAAAATTGTTTCACACCTAATTAAAATTATTGCTTCATATTCCTAGGATGCATCCACAACCACGAACTCTAACAAGAAGACTGATTTGGATCGTCACATCCTCTATTATTGATGATATGCCCTCTTCCTTTTAAAATTTATGGTATTTTGAAGTAGTAAAGAGAATATTCTTAGCAAGGTGTTTATGTTTACCAAATGACTTACTATTTGAGCTAATTGTTCATAGAATGAATCAAAAGTTATAGTTGGTTATTTATAAGTGATTTGGAAAGTTTCAATGAAGTTATTATAAGGAGGAGGCATGCCATTTATCAATATAGAGGTTAAAAACTATATTTAAGATTAGGAAATCCCCTAATACCTTATTTAAATCCCTAGATACATAATTATAAACCCCCTAATTTCTATTTATTTTTTGTATAGTAAAAAGACCACTTTACCCTTATATACTAGATAATATATTGCTTCCATTTTTTAAGTATTAAACGACTCAATATGTAATCATGTTCTTAGTATTTCCTACTTAGTAAACCCCTACGACTTTTAGTAATCAACAATATAACAATGATTGTACAGATGTGGGGTCATTTCAAATTAGTAGACCTTTCACATTGGATAGAATGAATTTATATACATGTTAATAATCACATTTGTATAGATGAATTCATGATGACACATATGTTGTTTGAAGGAATTATATAGCTTCATGGTGAAAAAATTAAATGTGACAATATGTTTCATAATGTAATCTAGTAACCAATCAACAAAATCTAGTTTATGAATAGACGTACATTTCCTAAAATTTTATCTTGGAAATTTTGCTAATATCCCCCCATAAGAGATCATTTATATGTATGATTTCCATATCATCCATAAGACTTGAATTCTATCTAAGACAATTATTCAATATCCTTCACAATATTATTCATATCTCAAACTCAAATTACAGTTTTGTTTATAAAAAGTGAATGTTCATAAACCAATTTTGATTTCACCCAATTAAGTGGTTAATGAAATGAAAATGAATGTAATCTATATTTTAAGCTAAATTTATGATCAAAGTTATTTTGTTGCAACTTGACCACCAATAGAGAAGTAAGATTGTTTTATTGCCTATCATATTGCATTTTTCATTATGTTTCATTAGTTTAATCAAATCTATTTTCTTGACTATTAATAATATACAATTTCCCATGTGAATATTTTTTTTTAACAGAAACAGAAAGGGGGATTATATTAACAGGCTGTGCACAGCCATTCATTACAACAGAAGAAGGAAATATAATGCCCGCAGGTCAAAATTGCTGCTCATCTGGCTTGTTCTGAAAGTTTCCCATAAGGCAGAGCATATAATCGTTCCAGAATTACAAAAGATGCGGGTTGTGTATACCCTCACAAACTGGCTACAAAGCAAAATGCAAAGAAACATAACCCAAACAAAATGAAACAGAAAAAACAAGAGACAAATTCAATTGCCTCTCAGAGTCCTGGGCTGCAGAACTGATTCTTCTTCCATGGGTTGTTCAGCTGTTTCATTTACTCCATTAACCTTGCTCTCCTTGTTCATAGAGATGAGCTTCTCGAGGTCTTCCTCTATACGTTCCACTCTGCCCAGCAGCTCGCGCAGGTTGCTCTCGAGATCTTCTATTTGGGCGCCATTATTACTAACCTCAAGCGATGTGTGACTCACAGTTTCACTCATACTTTTAACTTCCTTGGCCGTTTCTTTGTTGTCCATTACCCCTATAGCAGTCATCTCGTACAGCCTGCGCAGATTCTTTTTTATTTCCAGTAGTCCAACATTATCACCAAAGTGAGCCATTCCTCCAGAATCAGGTGTTATTGCTATTCGAGAGAATTGGATGTGCAGAGGAAAAATAGAAATGTCCTGGTTCTCACCCCAGCGCACTGAGAAAACACTCCAGAGGTCGGAAATTTCTTTTTGCAGGGCAGAAACACTAAGATTGTCAGAGCAAGACAATGTTCCTAGAGCGTCGTTCTTCCAGCCAAAGCAGAGGAATCCCAAAACCTTATCCTGCCTGTCTGTGCGAGAAGGAGATGAATCACCGTGGCTATCAATGCCCCAAGCTGCTGAGGGATAACTACAATGGCATGAGGAGAAAGAAGACAGTGCAAGGCGCTCCTTTACAAAGGCACGAATGAGGGGGAGCCCATGCTAAGGGATTCCTAGCAGTCTCCCACCCCCTACACCAGCAACCACATTCAGTAAGAAATTCACAGAGCAAGGAGAGCCGAGACCAAAATCCAGAACATTACAATGGAGTGAGTCGAAGCAAGGAGGCGGCATAGAGATAGGGATAAAGGGCCACCGATCGTGCGAGAAGGAATGGCAATAAATTGAAAGCCTGAAGTGTTTTAATTCAACTGCTGCCAAGGAGGGAGGAACAAGCCACGCGGTCTTTGGAGGAGGGCTAACAGGACATGTCATTGAATGCAGGGAGCCGCCTAGAGGAGGGGGGTGGTGAGGGCCAGCTGGAGGGAGGGTGAGGGGAGAGGAAAGGCGGACGAAAGAGGGAATAGGGAGAAGGAAAAGGGGGGGGAGGAGAAATAAGCAAGGGAAAGAGGAGAAGATGAGAAGGGGAAAAGGATAACGGCCAAAAAAATACCTATTGTGTTCTCTGAGAGATAAGGGCTTCACTTTAGAAAATTGCATAATGAGAATGCGAGAAAGAATACTAAAGCTTCTCGTCATGGGATGTATTTGAGGTAGGAAGGCTCGCCATCCTGGCTGAAGTGGCCTTGAGGGAGACTAGCTCCAACGTTAGCCATGATGTCTGCTTCCTTATTATTATGACAAAGAATGTGAAAAACCTCGAAAGAATGAGGCAGAAGAATCTTAGCTTTTTTATGTAATCGACGACATTTAATATCTCCTGAGGGATACGCATTGATCATCTTACAGATGACATGCCTTGAGTCTCCAAATATCAGGACCTTCCGGAGATTTTTGTCTCGAATGAGATGGAGACCTTGGAGAAGAGCCATCCATTCCGCTTCATTGTTGGTTCTAGAGCCAAGACCCCAGGCGAATCTTTTTTCCACTTGTCCTCCGGGATCCACCAAGATCCCACCCGCACCTGCCACCCCTACAATTTCCCATGTGAATATTGAAATATAGTCGAGGGCACATAAAATGAAAAATATTGCATCAACGTAATTTTACATTTGCTAGATTTTACAATGGGGGTTCCCTTGCAAACTGGGTGTTTCACCATTATCTACTCACACAACAATTCATGACTATTTACTACACTTTGGACACTTTCCATCTCATTTAGTAGACAAAGTATCAATACAATTTTATTCTTGGATTTTGGTCCAAGCATACAATTTTTCAAGGCATATTGACTATAATGTTAAAATTATGCATGCATGTTAAAGATGAATATGAATGGATTTAAAATGAGTTTTCAATGCATCCTAAACAGACCCAAACATAAACCTAAGAACAAAATTGCATGCAATTTAGTGAGGGTTATTCAATATGAGAATGAGAAAAAAATATGGATATTACCCAATTTACATTACATTGTCAAAATTAGGTGTTCAGTTGTCAAATTATGAATGTCCATTAAATACTAATAAATATCCCTATAGTTCTAGTTTTAAATGCATCTTGACTCATGTCAGAAGGTTTGTCATTAAAATGACATGCATTTTAGTGAGGATCATTTTGTATGAGAACAAGCAGAAAAATCTACCTATTCATGGTTCATGTCAAAAATTAGGCGTTAAAATGTCTAAATTATACACGTGGAAAATATTCATAGATATCTCTTTGTTGATCATGAAAAGATTGAAATATGTTAGAATTGAAAAGAATTTCTATTCATGAGAAAAAACTTGCAAATTTTAGCCAATTGCATGTATTTGAGTCACTACCTACAAAAGCATGCATGAGCATTTCTCAATGACCCTTTACCCTAAGAACTTCCTAGTATAGAACAATGAGTTCACCACTATTTGTTGTCAATGAGTACTTTGATTCAGAGGGTTTTTGACAAGGTAATCTATATGGAAATGACATGATTCGTGGTGGTTTAGAGTTGTTATCAAACTAGATAGATGTGGATCGTAAAATATTTGTATTTTATATGATTGAGATACTTATTATTTATTACCTTATGATATACCATGCTTGACTTGTACTAATGATGTGAACTGTGCATAACATGTTTTTATTGTTCATGTTTGATGTTGATGCTAGTAAAGTAAATTCTTTGAGGACCATACATTACATTTTGTTATGTTGTGTTGCACCTTCTTTTCTAATATATTTTAAATGTCTAGAATCATTATAAATTTATAGTCCGCTTAATGAATGCTATGAAATGCAATCTACTAGATGACAAATGCTATTTCATGTTTACGGGTCTAATTTCATGCTTCATTATTAAACTTAGTATTCTAATTTCATGCTTCATTATTAAGCTTAGTATTTTTCTATGGTAGCGATGGTAAAAAAGTCTCCCAAGTTGATGAAATGCATATATATTGATATGGAAACTTGATTACACCCACAACTAGACCAAATCGGTTCCTCTAGAGATGTCTTCAACTTGGCACTATGCCAAGATCAAATTTCTAAATTCTACACTAGAGAGTAACAACTTGTCTCAGGTTGATTAAATGCATATCCAACTATATTCAACCTACATGCACTCATAGCTAGACAAGAAACCCCCCCTCTCTAAAAATTTCTTCATCTCTATACACTATTCCAAGATTAAAACTCCTCACATAACTAGCAACAACTTGAAAACCTCCCACTACTCCAATCAATACTTAAAACACAAAGTCTCTAATAATCCAAGATATAAAAAATCATAGATTACTCAACTTAACAACTAAGGTATCCCCTTAAACCCATTAACCTCATTTCAATGCTAATTATTAAATCTAATTAACTCTTAAGTACAAAAAAATAAGCATAAAGTACACACTGAAAAAAATACACATATAAAATATTAAATACATTTGTTACACACTAATAAAACAAGTTTACACACATTAATATTAATATTAATATTATTGAAAATGAATGCCACATATCCCACACAAATATCATTAGCCTTTGTCATAAGAACAACCTTGCCTACAATTAATTAAATAAAATATATAATGTTGTATCGAATTTTCGTACCTACAATTAATTAAATAAAAAATGTAATGTTGTATTGAATTTTCGTACATGTTAGTGGTAAATAATTGTAATATGTGTAAAGGATGAACTTAATGGTGAAAACAACTTAGATAGTATGAAACTAACTTTATTCTCAATATAATGAGAAAAATTATGAATTTGAAGATGAAATCCATTATATTGGCATGCTTTTGATCTTATGTAATTTGGTGGATGTGGTTCTAAATGTGTTGTCGCCTACTTGGTCAAATGGGCATTGTGGTGATGTGGGTTTGGCAAAAAATCTAGATAGGTTCTTTATCTCTGAAGATCTCTATGATAATTTCGGTAAATTCTGAACGTGGTCTTACTTAGTGGGAATCTCAGACCATAAGGCAGTTATTCTCCAAATTGATTTCGAAAAAGAGCGGGTGCACTTCCCCTTCAAATTCAATCCAGTATGGTTAGAGGATTCGTTCTTTTGTTCTTTTGTCAAGGAGAAATGGGATTTTATGTCAACAGTCTCCTACCTTTCGATTATGTTTGGTTTTGTCACTAAGCTGAACATGTTAAGAAAGGATGTGTAGATCTGGGAGAATAAAAATATAGCTTAAAATACGAAGGTGCTTACTGAAACAGAGGATCATATTCAATCTTTATCCATGCTGATGGATGAGTTATTCTTTACCAGATAAAGGAGAGATTGTCTGATTGCTCTGGAGACCAAATGAGGGCAAATCCTACATCAAATGGGGGAAACCATTCGTCAGAAAAGCAGGGCGGTTTGGTTGCATGTAGGTGATATTAATTCAAAAAATTTCACAGACATACGAACCAGAGAATATTGAAAAATGCGGTGTGGGAAATATGCAAGGAATATGGGGAGGTTTATGTCAACCAAAAGTCAGTCAGATTCGAAGTCGTTGATTTCTATAAAAATATTCATACACAAGAGCGGGGATTTAACCTTGATAGTTAATTAAATACGGTTAAAAACCTTCCTCAGATGTTTGAAGAGGTTGATTGTCAGGTTATATGAAAACAGGTATTGTTGGAGGAAGTTAAATCTACACTCAAGTTGTTTGCCAAGGATAAGAGCCTCGATCTTGATGGTTGGACGAAGGATTTTTTTTGGCATTTCTTTGATTTGTTTGGTCAAGAGATCACAGATGCTATCGATGAATGTAGAAGATCGGGAAAGGTAAATGAGACTCTCAACTCTGCTTTCTTGACTATTATTCCAAAAAAAGATCACCGTGTGAACTTCGGGGACTATCGACCCATTTCACTTTGCAATTTACTTTATAAAATCATGACAAAAATTTTGGATGATAGACTGAAGCCTTGTCTGAGCAATTCCATTTTTTAAGAGCAATTTGTCGTCCCCCCGGGTAGGTAGATCTTGGATGCAGTTGGGATCGTTCAAGAATATCTTCATTCGGTGAAGAGTCATAGCCAAATTGTTTTTTCCTCAAACTTGATCTCCATAATGCCTTTGATATATTGGAATGGTCATATCTAAGACTCATCCTCATACGAATTGGGATTTCAGCTAGTATAGTAGAATGGACCATGGCCTGCATATCTTTTGTGTGATTTTGGTTTTGATGAATGGAGCCCATACATAATGCTTTAATGGAAGCACATGCTTAAGAAAGGGGTTCCCATTGCCCCCTTATTTGTTTATCCTAATGATGGAGGGGCTTAGTCTTCTCATCTGGGAGGTAAAATCTAAAAAATGATTCATTGGGATTAAGATAGCAAGATAAGTCTTCATTTCTCACCTTCTCTTCGTCGATGATGTCTTCATCGTTGGTAGAGGTCCTAAAGATGATTGGTCCATCTTTCATGGAATTCTACTACTCTTTTGCAAGGTGTCGGGTATGGAAGTAAGTGAAAACAAATCTACTATTTACTATCTCAACAGATACACCTTGTCAAAGGATTCCCTTGTCAATATTTTCCATTTTCGATCTGAAAGGATGGAATAAGGTTTCAATTATCTGGGTTTCCATCTGAAATCAGATGGTTATAACAAAAGGGACTGGGAGTGGCTACTTAAAATATTTCAAGGGAAAATTAGTAATTGGACCTTCTGACATCTCTCTCTGGGTGAAAGACTTGTATTGATATCGTCGGTGTTGCAAGGGATTCCAGTATATTAGTTTTCGTTATTCAAGATTCCATGTGCTCTTATCAATTTGATGAGAAGTTTGATGTTTCATTTCCCGTGGTCGGGGAATTTGGAAAAAAAAGTTCCATTTGGCCTCTTAACAATGTCTTTCAAATTCTTGTGGATTGGGAGGCTAGGGAATCAAACATTTGGAAAATTTCAATATTTCCCTTTGCACCAAATTGTTGTGGAATTGTTTGTTCTATTCTGGGTTATGGGGTAATTTTATAAAAGTAAAATGCTTAAAGGGACCACATCCGGTTTATTGGTTCAGGGGAACTATTGCATAGAATTCCGCTAGATCATCTGTCTAGAGAAGTTTTTCTCATTGTCTTCTGCTGATTAGGAGAGATATTTGTTGGAGGGTAGGGAGGGGAGTTCAAATCTACTTGGGCATCGACCCTGTTTGTGGTCTTGATGGTGATTATGTATTGAAAAAGGAACTTATTAAAGTACTCCATCAAAAGAATATTTTTGTCTTAAAACAGGTGTGGGTATACCTTGGAAACTCCAATTAGGCTCATTCCTCCTTGTTGGGTCTCTCTAGTGAGTTGGCAATGGACTAGGATAGGTATATATTTTTTCTCAATCAAGGAAACATTATGTTGGGAACAGATACTCAGATAAATTGATTTGGTCTCACAATTCCATGGATGGCTTGGTGTCTACCTCTCTGGCTTATAGATCTCATTTTTTCTGATGAACTCACTAACAGAGCTGTGTGGTGGACCAATTGGATGTGGAAAAACCATCTCCCTCTTAAAATAAAACTGTTCGTTTGGTTATGTATGAATAACAAAGTTTTATCTTGGGACAACCTTCATAACATAGGATTCTATGGACTAGGAAAATGCATCTTATGTTGTTATGAAATAGAGACAATTGCTCATCTCTTTGGTAGCTGTATCATTTTTTAAAGAGATTTGGGCTCGTTTAATGAATCACTTCCAACTAAAATTTATATGGGATGGTCCCTCCCTTGAGGAGAATTTGTAATGCTGCTATAGGAGGATATTCGATGATAAAAAAATATCCATTTGTTGTTCTCTGGGAAGTGTGGAAGGCCAGGAATAGGGCCACCTTTTCTTTGTTGAAATAGAAGATAGAGGTCATTTTACTGAGGATTATCACATATGCTTATGAGTGGATCAGCCTCACAATAAATAGTTCTCCAAAGGTAAATTTGTTCCCTACTCTTCCCTTTGATTATCCTGTGGGTTTCTTCGACAGAGTTGCCTCGAAAGGCCTTTATGGAGTAGGGTTTTTTATGAAGCTGGGAGGGAACAATATTCTAAAGGGTTGGTTGAAATATGGAGTTGGTTCTAATACCAGGTCATAGTTGGTGGCTTTGTGGGAATTGCTATACAGCCAGAAGTTGGGGCCTGACCTCTTTACAAGTCCTAGGGGATTCTCAAGTGGTGGTTAAATGGGCATCTGGTCAAGCACAACTGTGATCTATGGTGTTTCTTCACTGGTTGGAAAATACTAAGGTTTTGATGGAAAATTTCTCCTTCCTCTCCTTTAAACACATTTCTAGAGTATATAATGGGGTAGCTGATCTTTTATCAAAGAAGGATCTAGGCTCACTTGACGGCTTTATCTTCTATAACGTCTTCCATAAAGGGAAGCTCCACAGAAAATGGACATTGAAATTTTTCTAAGCACGTTCTGGTGAAGCTCTGGTGCCGTTTGGTGAAGCATGTGTAATCCTCCCTATCTCAAAGTTTCATGAGTTTTAATTTGATGATAGAATTCTTGTGACATTAATATTTTCTGTTTACAAAGCAAGCCTTTGGTGAGTAGATACGATAGTATAATGGTCTTTTGTCCAACTGATTAGCATTCATTTTTTCAGACTTTACTTGGTTGTATGGGTTGTACACTATGATCGGAATGTATTAATTTGATCTTTGGAAGTGGTTGTTTAAGCAGCATAGTCGAACTTCCTGGTTTGATACGACAGTTTCCTATTTTATTGTCCAGCTTATATAGGATCTGCATTTTCTGACTCTGCCAGACTGCATGGTCAGTACATTCTGTTCGGAATATATTTTTTGTTATTTGGATGAGGCCGATGTCTTAGCATAGTTGGTTTTTGTAATTTTGATATGGTTTTTATAATTAAAAAACTATCTTTTCGCAGTGAAAAAAAAATTCTATTAGCCCATGTGGTTGGCTGTGAAATTTTAAGAGTGTTTATAGTTAATTTGAGATCAGCCCCATCTTTGGGTATAAAAAATACTTTTCATATAAAAAAACCTTTGCTTGAAAAAAAAACAAAAAAAACATGTATTAGTTATTTATGACTCAATTAGTGAGAAAGAAACAAAGAGTTTTACAATATATTTAAAAAAAAATTAACCTAATTATTAAAAAACATATTATTTTAAAAATAACAACCAATCATCGACAAATTCATATTTTTACAATATACTTTAAAGAAGGAGTTTTTTCTAAAATGAACTGTAATTAAGTTTTTGCAATAAAGGAAGACACTATTTAAAGTATATGTTTCCCACCTTGAAGTTTTACTACTGTACAACTTATGCGGGCTTCAATTATCTTTGAGACCATCCACAAAAACATATTTCTCATTTCTTTGTATAAGTTATTCTCTTGTACATGATCTTTATTGAACTTATCCAACCATCGACAATTAAATCATTTTAAATTTCAATTTCTACGGTTTGATATGATAGGAACCCTTCGGTGGTGTAGGAAGAGGATGCAAGAAGAAAACTAAAAACTCAAGAGCTGAAAATGTAATAAGATAGAAAATATGAGCAAATATGAGCTGCTGCTTAGAATTTTATTAAGCAAAGGAGAAAACTACAAGTGTGCCTTATACATATATGAAATGATTTACTTATAGAATATTTGCAAACATGTTTTTACTATTCAAATTTCTGTTGGAGGGTGAATTTCATTTATTGTTAGACTGTTGGGTAGTTGATGGATGGCTCGGTGGTTGATGGACGACAGACGAAGGACAATTGGGTGGCTACTTGTTAGCCATCAGCGCTGTCAACCTTATAGTTTTCAACACTCCCGCTTAAGCTTGAATTCTCAATGACGCCCAAACGTTTCCTTAGATGTTCAATTCTTTCTTTTGCCAATGGCTTGGTGAAGATATTTGCAGATTGATTTTCAAACTTGCAAAATTCAAGATATATTTCACCATTGTTGATAAGTTCTTGGATGAAATGATATCTAGTATCAATGTGCTTGCTCCTTTTGTGAAAACATGATTTTTTGATAGTTCTATTGTTGAATTATTGTCACAGTAAATTTTTGTTGCTGCTTCTTAATCTTGCATCAAATCTGACATTATTCATCTTATCCACACTGCTTGACATGCTGCTGATGTTGCTGCTACAAATTCTGCTTATGTAGTTGAAAGAGTAACAATAGGTTGTTTTTGGGAAGCCCATGAGATTGCTCCTAAACCAAGATGGAAAACATACCCAAATGTGCTTTTTCTATCATCAATGCTACTTGCAAAATCACTATCTGTGTACCCAACTAAAATGAAATCATGGGATTTTGAATATAAGATGCCATAATCTCTTGTTCCACTAATATATCTTAAAATACTTTTCCTTGTCTGCTAATGTGAATCCATTGGTGTTTCCATGAACCTTGAAATCAAACTGACTGCATACACAATGTCAAGCCTTGTTGTTGTCAAATACATCAAGCTTCCTACCAGTATTTTGAACAAAATTGGATTTGCCTTTGTACCCTTGTCTTCTTTTCTCAATTTGAATCCTGTTGCCACAGGTGTAGATGCTGGATTTGAATTTAACATCTTGAACCTTTTCAAAAAATCATTTGGATATTTTGTTTGACAAATGAAAATTCCATCTTCTGTTTGACTTACTTCTATGCCCAAGAAATATTTCATTAAGCCCAAATCTGTCATCTCAAATTCCTTTTTCAGTGTTGATTTAAACAACTCAATTGAAAATTTTCTAGTAAATATCAAATCATCAACATATAAGCATACAATTAAGACCTTACCTTGATTGTTTACCTTAATCTAAAGAGTTGGCTCACTATTGCATTTGTTAAAACCATGGCTCTGGAAATATGAATCAATGCGGCTATACCATGCTCTTGGAGCTTGTTTGAGACCATACAAATCCTTTTTCAATCTATAAAATTTATGTTCATGACCCAATATCTGATAACCTAGTGGCTGCTACACATATACTTCTTCTTGTAATATCCCACTCAAAAAATCTGATTTGACATCTATCTGATAAAATTTCCATTTATGATGCCCTGCTATTGCTAACACTATTCTTACTGTATCTAATCTAGCTACTAGAGCAAAAGTCTCATTGTAATCAATCTCGAGTTGTTGTGAAAAACCCTTGCAACTAAACTTACTTTATGCTTTACAACATTTCCATGAGCATCAAACTTTGTTTTATATATCCATTTTACCTCTATTGCATCTTTTCCTTTTGGAAGATTCACTAATTGCCAAGTTTGATTTTTCTCTATTGCTTCAATTTCTTCATCCATGGCCTTTTTCCAATTTTCATATTTAATTGCTTTGTCAAAACATATTGGATCAACAATAGAAAATAATGCAAAATCAGAAATCAAACCATCATCATCATTACCTTGAGTTACCTCATATATTTCTTGGAGACTTCTTGTCTTCACTGGAGTTCCATCTAACCTTGAGCTATTGCTTGAGTGATATCTTGGTGTTGACTGAGATCTTGAAGCTAATTGAGGTGTTGATGTTGTGTTATGTGAATTGGATCCATTATTGGGAGCTTGATCTTCATCAAAATCTTTCATTTCAAATTGTTGTTGTTGATGTAGATTCTCATTCCAAATCCATTCTTCATCTTCAAGAAACTTGAAATCTCTATTGATTATAGTCCTTTTTTTAATAAGATTATACAACTTGTATGATTTTGATTTCTCTATATATCCCACAAAAATACATCTTTCTCCTTTATTATCTAACTTCTTCCCATTTTTAGTAGGAACATGTGCATATGCAATACCCAAAGACTCTTAAATGAGAAACATTATGATTTTTATTACTCCATGATTCTTGTGGTACCCTATCCTTGACACTCTTTGTGGGGGATTGGTTCAAAATATATACTACACAAGCTACAGGTTCAGCCCAATATTCATTTGGTAGATGTTTAGCTTTCATCATGATTGTTGCCATTTCCATTATTGTTCTATTTTTTCTTTCTGCAATACCATTTTGTTGTGGTGTATAGCTAGTTGTAAATTGCCTTTTGATCCCATTTGTTTTGCAAAAACTCAAGAAATCATTTGATGCAAATTCTCTGCCTCTATCTGTTCTTAGAATTTTAATGTAGTTCCCACTTTCTTTTCAACCATGACTTTGAACTGCTTAAACACTTCAAAAGCTTCTGATTTGTGTTTCAAGAAATATACCCAAGTTTTCCTGGAATAATCATCTATGAACATTATGAAATACAAGCTATTCCCAATAGAAGGTGTCTGCATATACCCACACAAATATGAATGCACAATTTCAAGTGGAGCTCTTGCTCTATATGACTTACCAACAGGAAATGATTCTCTATGTTGCTTACCAAGAATGCACACTTCACAAAGTTTGTTTTTTTGTTCAATCAACGGCAAACCATTCACCTTGTTCTTTCTATGCAACAAATTTAGACTACTAAAGCTTAAATGAGAAAATCTTAAGTGCCATAACCATGACTGATCTGAGAGGACTGCTTTGAAAGCAACAGACAAATTGTTTCGCAACCTTAAAGAAAATATCTTGTTTTGTGTCATTTGGACTTTTGCAATTAGTGTTCTATGTGAATCAAAGATCTCACATCCCTTTTGTAGTAGTTGTCCAATTCTAATTAGATTGTGTTTGAGATTAGGGACATACTACACATTTGGAATGTGTTTCTTTTCACCTTGCTTAGTTTCAAATTTTATGGTACCTTTACCCATGACAACTACATTTTTGTCATCTCCCAATTTTACTTATGACTACACAGATTCATCTATGTTTGCAAACATATCCTTGTTTCCACTCATGTGGTTACTACAACCACTATCTAAGAACCATACTTCTTTTGAGCTTTCTTATGCACTATTACAAGTAATAAATCTTGAATCACTATTTTCAGAGTGATTTTCTCTTGAGAAATTTGCATTCTGCCTATTCATATCCAACTGCTTCTTCCAACATTCAGATGCATAATGACCAATTTTTTGACAATAGTGGCATTGGATATGTGATTTTTCATACCTTTGTCCTTGGCCGTGAAATTCAAGAGAATGTCTCCCACCTATGCCTCTTCCGCTTGCAAATAAATTGGAATTTTCTCCTTCTTCATGAGAGTTCTATAATCTACCACCTTCGTTGCGATTGCTGATTCTTCCACTTCCAAATCCTCTTCCACCTCTATTAGTGATTCTTCCTCCCATTTTGATGCTAGCTTGAACTTGTGATTTGAATGCATTTTCCATAGAGGAACCGTTTGATCTATTGAGTCTTTTCTCATGGATTTGTAAAGACCCCATAAGACTATCAATAGAAACTTGAGACAAATCTTTAGATTCTTCAATAGCTACAACAATTGGGTCAAATATAATAGGAAGACTCCTCAAAATCTTTTCTACAACCTTTTGATCATGCAAAGTATCTCCATGAGACTTTATTTGATTTACTATACTCAGTGCACTAGTGGAAAAATCATTTATTGTCTCAGAATTTGACATTTGCAAATTTTCAAAATCTCTTCTAAGCATTTGTAATCTTACCAACTTGACTTTGCAAGTACCTTGATAAGAATTTTGTAGAGTGTCCCATGCATGATTGGACCTTGTAGCTACTGCAACCCGTGGGAAAATGGATTATTCCATTGTTTGTTGTATAAAAAATAATGCCTTGGCATCCTTCTTCTTATTATCTTTGAGAAGATCATTTTGTGCTTGTGATAAAACATTATATGTTGCTTGATCTGGTGGCTTTGTAAAACCATTCTCAACCAAGTCCCATAATTCTTGTGAACAAAATAAAGTCTTCATTTTAATGCTCCAATATTCATATTTTTTCCCATTAAATTGTGGAATTTGGGGTTGAGTGAGATTACTACTACTAACACCCGCCATAATTAAATTGCAGAAAAATATATCACTTCCACAACACTTTGGCAATGCAACTTGGCGCAACCTAATGCAAACTGGTTAAATATTGCCCTTTCACAATGCTTTGTGATTTTTTTTAATATTCCAAGTTCCTTTTAACAAAATTAGTGACTCAAAACCAATAACCTTGCTGCAGCAATTTCATCACACCGAATTAAATATTTTACCATTGCATTCAGCATAAAACAACATTACCAAAATCAATTCTTCCATTCCATAATTATGCTCCTTTAGAACTAGAGTTTGCACCTCCACAACCAGCCTATGCTCTTCCACTATCAGTTTCTCTACAACCTTGCTCTGATACCAATTTGTAGGAAGAGGATGCAAGAAAAAAACTAAAAAATCAAGAGAGGAAAATGTAATAAGATAGAAAATATGATCAAATATGAGCTGCTGCTCATAATTTTATTAAGCAAAGGAGAAAACTACAAGTGTACCTTATACATCTATGAAATGATCTACTTATAGCATATTTGTAAACATGTTTTTACTATTCAAATTTCTGTTGGAAGGTGAATTTCATTTATTGTTAGACTGATGGCTGGTTGATGGATGGTTCGGTGGTTAATGGATGGTGTATGGGGTGGGTGCTTTTCGGCTGCCAACGCCGTCAAGCTTATAGTTTTCAACAGGTGGTAATTATCAATTCCGTTGTCATCTAGGTTAAGAAAATATAAAATACAATTTAAAAGAGTACATTTTAAGATTAAGACAATTAAATAATTAGAAAAATAATAATACACAAAATCCAACAAATAAAACCTACTGGTGTCCATCTTGGGAGGCAATGATTCCTTCTGGAACATTAGATATTAAAATGTCGTGTCAACTTTTGAAAGTAACTTTTGAATAATGTCTAAAATTTTACACAACCAACTGGAAGCACTTCCAAACTTTCACACAAAGAAAGATCACACCAAGAGACATCAATGTGTCAGAGATTTTTTAATTTTCCCAAGGAATCTGGGATCATATTCAATCTTTCACAACCAGATAGATTGATGTATTGGATATTTCTCAAATTTGCAAAGGAAGTTGGAAGGATCTTCAAACTTTGGAACCAAGATAGATCTTTATGTTGAAGATTTGTTAAATTCTCAAAGGAATTTGGGAGCATTTCTAGACTTCCACAAGAAGACAGACCAATGTGTCGAAGATTTGTTAAATTCCCCAAAGAATATTGAAGCATCTTCAAACCCATACAACAAGAAAATTCGATGCTTCCGAGATTTTTCAGATTCCCTAAGGATTTTGCAAGCATCTTCAAACTTTCACAACTATGTAGAGCAATGTGTTCCAGACTACTTAAATCCCCAAAGTATTTTGGAAGTATCTCCAAACTTTTGCAATGAGACAGATTGATGCGTTGAAGATTTATCAAATTTCCAAAATACCTTGGGAAGACTTTCAATCTTTCACACCAACACAAATTTATATCTTTAAGATATGTTAACTCCTCGAAAGAAGTTGGGATCTCCTCCAGACTTTTGCAATGAGATAGATTGATGCTTTGGAGATATGTCGAATTCCCAAATTTTTCAGGGAGAATTTTCAAACCTTCACACCCAGACATATTTATGTCTTGAAGATTTGTTAACTTCGCGAAGGAATTTGGAAGCATTTGCAAACTTTCGCACCCAACCAGATTTGTGACTTTGAGATTTGTTAAATTTACAAAGGAGCTTGGAAGCTTCTTCAAACTTTTGCACATAAACAGATTGATATATCGAAGATTTGATAAATCTATGAAGGAATTTGGAAGACACCACAATTTGTGTTGAAGAGTGTAGTCTCACCTGTAGTTAGTTAGTGAGTTAGGTCATCTGTGCTAGTGTCATTTGTATTTCCTATTTAAACAGTTATTAATAATGAGAAGGCATTCAATCTACCCATTGTGCTTCTCCGGCTTCATTCTATTCTTTCACATGGTATCAGAGCTTACTACCTGATCCGTCCATTGTTGGGGTAATCCTTTTGACAGAGTGGAAAGCACTCTCACTAAGAAGCCATTTGAAAGCAGATTGCATCCGGAGCTAGGGAAGGCTATTTTATTTTATTTTCCAGATTTGAATTTTTTTTTGGAAAGAATGCTATTTTTATCTATTTTTATCTTCCGGATCATAATTTAGGTTTCAGTTTTCCCTAATCCTAACTAAAAAAAATGATTTAAAAAAAAGTTATGATCAGATCTGCTGTGATTTGCATTTTTGCATTGATTTAAAAAAAAGGTGAAGATAATTTCTTGGATTGTTCTGCTACCTCCTCAGCTGCCTTTGATTTCTTGGGTTATGGAATTCCTCTAGGGCATGGATTTAGATCACAGATCCCACATTCAAATGATCTCGAGTTTTCAAAATTTAAGATCGCAGATTCAAATCTGAATTTTTTTTTTCTGCCGTCATTTGCATGGGTGATTGTAATTTTTTTTTAAATGTTGGACATATTCTATGTGTTGTGTTGGTTATGAAGCTTGATCTCTAGAGATATTGCTGTGCAATCATGTTTGTACCCTAGGTTTACTATACACTCATCGTAGCCGGGGGGGTCCAGGGGGTTAGGGGGCGAAGCCCCAGAGGAATTTTTTTGGGATATGTGTTGGCCAACAGTCTTGCGGACCCATGGTATTGGGTTAACTGCAGTATTTTCCCATTGTATTTCCCCTATAAAAGAAAGCATTGTAACATGGCTGTGTATGGTATTGGAAGAGAGACTGTGAGAGCTTGAAGAGGAAGTGCATCAGTTTTGCTGTAGGTTGTATCCCTTCATCTTTTTGGACTGGCAATTTCTTTGTGGACATAGCCCATCGTTTGGGTGAACCACGTTATATCTGTGTCTCTCTGTAATGTGTTTAATGGGTTTTTCATCTTGTTTAAATATTTAACTGTATATTGTTATTGCTCTGCGGTCTTTTTTTCTAACAATTGGTATCAGATCCAAAAGGTCTATTTGGTTGGTAAACTAGCAGGAAAGAAGGGTCCCTGGTTCGAGTGGGAGCAATGAAAGAAGACAGAAAGTTTAGGGTTGAGAAATTTAACGACCAAAACTATTATTATGGAAGATGCAAATGGAGGACTATCTGTACAAGAAGGATCTGTACCTACCATTGGGTGAAAAAGCAAAACAGTCGGTGGCTATGAAGGATGAATAATGGGAGGTTCTTGACAGAAAGGCACTGGGAACAATACAGCTATGCCTGGCTTCTTCGGTGGCTTTCAATATTTTGAAAGAAAAAACAATGAAGGGAATGATGAGGGCATTGGGTAAGCTCTATGAAAAACCCTCGGCTTCCAACAAGGTATTTTTAATGAAGTTTTTATTTAATATGAAGATGTCGGAAGGTGGATCTATTGCCGATTATTTAAATGAGTTTAATACACTTACCATTCAGTTAAGTTCTGTAAAAGTGAACTTTGATGATGAGGTTAGGGCTCTTATAATCTTGTGTTGATTGCCAGAAAGCTGGAATAACTTGGTCATGGCTGTAAGTAACTCTGTTCCTAGTTCAAACAATCCTAAGTTTGATGATGTTGTTGGTGTTATTCTTATTGAGGAAATGCGAAGAAAAAGCACAGATGAGGCATCACGTAATGCGTTGACTATGGAGAGAAGAGGGAGACAAAAGGAGAGAGGAAATAGCCTAGGTAACCATGGCAAGTCTGGAAAGGATAGATCCAAGTCCAGATTCAAAAAAATATAGTGTTGGAATTGTGGTAAGAAAGGACATATGAAGAAATACTGCAGAGCTCCAACAAAGAAAGGAGACAAATAACAAGAGACTACCAAGGAAGCGAATGTAGCAGGTGATGTGTTACAAGATGCTTTTATTCTTGCATTAGATAATACTAGTGATTACTAGGTAGTAGATTCATTCATGATTATGTTCAAGGTGATTTTGGACATGTTTTATTAGGGGATGATGAGCCATGTAAAATTGTTGGAAAGGGTAAGGCATAGATTAAGTTAAATAATGGAAATGACTAGATGCTAAAATATGTAGGGCACATTCCTGCTATGAAAAGAAATCTGATCTCAATAGGGAAGTTGGGAGCTGGAGGCTATTTGTCTATGTTTGGAGAAACGTGGTGGAAGGTCACTAAAGGATCAATGGTAATAGCAAAAGGAGATAGAATAGGTACGTTATATTTATGTCCTCATAATTGTTGATGTATTTGTAACTTCAAAATGTATTCATCCGTATTTCTTATGTATTGTAACCCAATGTTTATTCCAGGATGTATTGTAATGTATTTGAGTCATGTCATACCCCGATGTTTATTTCTGGAAGTTTCTATAATGAGAAAGTCATGTTAAGTCATTGTGGGTAACCCTCCTATTGGTCAAGGGTTAAAGTCCCCACAGTTGTGGGGACCTTGGGTTATTAGACTGTCCTAGTGAATTCGACCCTAGGTGAGTCATTGTAAGTCAGGGAAATAGTCCCCACCATTGTGTTACCCTCCTATTGGTCGGAGGAGGCAAAGTCCCCAAAAGTGGTGGGGCACTAGGGTTATTAGACACTCCTAGAGATGTGGGCTTTAGTAAGTAATTGTTAAGTGAGGCCGACATGTTGGAGTGGGTTCCAGGTGAACAGAAGTGTTGCTAGGGTCTTACCCCTAGCTTGTGCGAATGATCACCTACTAAGGAAAATGGATTCCTTAGTAGCAGTTCAATTATATGTGAATAAAAAATGCTAAACAGAAATAAAAACTAATCCAAACATGTTCATGAAGCAAAAAGGTAAAAAGTAAAGAATGATTTTTTATTGATCTGACCTCCAATGTGGAGGTTGGTGAAGCCCTTTGTGCTGGTCCGAGGAGGTGGCTCCGAGCTTCCAGCTGCTCCTCTTTCTCCAATGGTGGAAATGGGCCAAAAGGGGCTCTCAATGGTGAAAGTAGCTCAATGGTGAGCTAGGGTTTCAAGAGAAATTTTGGCAGAGGCAGGATGCTTGTGATTGTGGATATGAAATAAGGGGTTTCCATCACTTATTTATAGTGGTGGAGTACCGGTTTAGGGTTAGGGTTTCAGCTGTTTAGGGTTTTTTCCTCCTTTTCCTCATTATTTTATATTTTTTCTTCCTTTTTGGAGATTTTTGCTTTTTTGGAGGAATTTTGGATATTTTTGGAGGAAAAGAGGGTTTTATGGCCTTTTGGAGGTATTTTAAGCCTTTTGGAGGCTTTTTAGATGGTTTTATGGGGTTTTGATGGAAATATGGTGGGAAAATGGACAAATGAGCCATGTAATGGGGTAGATGAGGTAGTGAACCCTTTTTGGGTGTTAACAGATTGCCCCCTGATGTGTGAGGGCAGGAGGTCATCGTATGGCCGATGGACATCATAAGTCATATTCGTTTTTTTTTTTCTGGGGTATGGAGAAGAGAAGGAATCAACTGAAGCCCGGAACAACGATCTCGAACCAACTGCAAGGACTGAAAAGAACATAACCTCAATAATGGATGAGGAATCATCTGATAATCTGGACGAGGCGGGCATACCCATGCTCGTATCAAGATACATAAAAATAACTGTGAGGCCTGAAAAGAGGGACCTATAGGATACATAGCAATCCACTGTGTATATCATAAGGGTCCAGAAGGGACACAAATCTGGAACATACTGCTGGGCTGACCATGTCTGAGCTGAACAACTGATGCATTGGAATGACCGCAGTGCTATTGAATGTGGTTCCATAGGAACTAATGAGTTGCTGGATCAAAATGATAACAGTCATACTTGCAATGGTACACTGATCTGGAACTAAACTGGGTACTCAAGGAAGCATGGAACTGGATGGCTTCCGAATACAATCGCCAACGTAGCCCGGACATCCACGGGGACATATAACTGAGCTGTCTGAAGTGACTCACCAATGTGCTAGAGTCGGGGGAAATCCGGGGTCTTCGACACATACTGGAAAGGATATACATCCTGCGCGATTCTCAACGATGCGATTAAGGTGCTGAAGTCGAGCATGTGAGAAACAACTATTCGGAGAGGCAATGATGACTCCTCCCGAAATGGTCCGTAGGCACTCACCACAGATGGTGATGGGTCCAAGGCGCAGGGCCCTCTAGGTCTATGCTCTGGAATAGAGGGGCTGTTGTCGATAGAGGGAGACCTACAACTATCAAGGCAATGATGTTTCCTTGACAGGAGCGCGAGGTGAAAAACCGAATTGTGATAGTATTGATGGTAGGAGTGATAAACTGGGGGGAATAACTGGGCAAGTAGAGTGGGGGGACTCAAACTTCCTTTGTTTAGAGTATGATGGCGGGGATGATCGGGCAGCATGTGAGACTGACTGGTGTTAAAGGGATCATAGCGGTATAGGATCTGAGGGTGAATGAGCTGAGGGAGACTCAAGTTGTGGTACAATGGCAGGAGATTGCAGAATACTCTGAACAAAGGCGACCTGATTGGGGGTGCTGCCGAGAGGATCGATCATAGCGCCAAGAGGCGAGGGGGGACTTCTTCTTGTGTTAGGGAACTAGAAGAAGTGTGGATATAAAATGGTACTGTCATGTGGATTTTACGAGCCTAGGACAGTTCATGCTTGTGGTTGCTTTCAATTTTAAGGAGTCTGAAAGCAAATAAGAAGACTCTGAATTAATGGAATGGTACTGTCGTGTGGATTTTACGAGCCTAGGACAGTGCATGCTCGTGGTTGCTTTCAATTTTAAGGAGTCTGAAAGTAAATAAGAAGACTCTGAATTAATGGAATGGTACTGTCGTGTGGATTTTACGAGCCCAGGACAGTGCATGCTCGTGGTTGCTTTCAATTTTAAGGAGTCTGAAAGCAAATAAGAAGACTCTGAATTAATGGCCAGGCAAGGAGGAAGTGTTCAATCAAGGAATATTTATGATGACCAGGACTGAGGGTGGGGGGAACACTGATGGGCCTCCTTGTGGGGTGAATGAATGGTGGCAAAATAACGAAACATTTGCAGTATGACAGGAGTGGATGGCTCATGTAAAAAGGGTGAAATAATCTGATGACGGCCGATGTGGCGTGCAAATCGATGCGGCAAGGTGTAGGGACGCAATGTTGAAGTTGTACCAAGTGAGAGCGAGAAATGATCTCAAGCATCATCACGAGCTCAGAAAAATGAATCCGGTGATATAAAAAGTGTGAAAAAACAGAGAACGGCCGAAGTGGCGTGTAAATCGAGACGACTAGCGGTGTCTGAAAAATGGGTAAAAAATGACATAGAGAAAATAATGCAACGAGGTGACCATCGGGATGGTCTCGTCGTGCTGATTCCAATGGCGGAAACGGTTCGGAAAACGGACTCCGTATGGGTTCAGAATGGCCAAACGAGAGAAAAGTCAACGGACTATAAATAGTAAGTGGGCCCAACATGACATGTGTCATTTGACTAGCGGACATTGACTCGTGATCACAGTGGACCAGAGCTGAGATGTCATTTCTGGACGATCCGACCGGCTGACTTCAGATTCGGGAGAGACAAGTATGCCGTCAAACTCATACCTGCATTGTTTTTGGGTTTGGGGGGCGGGTAGTGGGTCCCAGGGTTTGTTTGTATGGTCCACGTGGGTGGACTGTGGGTTAGGGGGTCGAAACCGCGGTCGTAGACCGCGGGTTCAGGTCGGGACAGCCGCGGTTGGGGATCGCGGCTGTAGGCCTGACCGCGGCTGTAGGCCTGACAGCCGCGGTCGGAGACCGCAGCTGTAGGCTTGACAACCGCGGTTGGGGACCGGGCTGTTTCAATTTTCTGGACGAGTGGGAAGGTCTATTATTTTGACATGAGTCTGATGAGACTTCGTTGTGTGATTGACAGGATGCCACAGGTGCTATGGAGGGAGCGAGAGATCCCGGACGAGATCGTGACTATTGTTCGAGAGGATCGTCGGGTACGGTCGATGCTAGGACTCTTCGGATTGCTGAAGTTCGCTGAGGTGCCTATGATGCGGTCAGCAGGATTGCTGCTGAACTGGTTGGTTGGTTTCTGGGAGTCAGACATACTGGTGTTTCGAGTGCAGGGAGAGAGGGTGGACCTCACTCTGACTGATGTTTATTTCTTAACGGGGTTGCCCTGCCTGGGGAGGGTAGCAGATACACAGCCGCGGGTGTCTGCGGACCTTGATATGGATGATATGGTGGACCGGTTCTGTCGGCCGGAGGCTCAGGTGCATCGGAATGCACTCTTGGTGAGGGCTCTACGGGATCCAGCAGTACGGGAGATGGCAGCATGTGTGGTGTGTATTTTGGGGTCCCAGTCACATGAGAAGGTGTCTGGGGGTCAGATGCAGCTCGTGGAGTGTGTACTGGCCGGGACCTATTTTGCGTGGGGCCAGATGTTCCTGACCTGCGTGCAGCGACAGCTGACTGCGGCGAAGGAATCTGGTAAGGGGTTCTGTTATGGTTCATTTTTGTGTGCCTTATTTATGGAGAGGGTCCCCACACTGCGGCCGCGGGTGCCGGTCAGAGCAGGAGGCTTGAGGGAGCCTCGGATGGTGTGGTTGGGAGAGATGACGCGCCGCCGTGGTGGCGGGGACATTGGGCGGTAATTCACGTAGGATCTGTACTTGCAGTGGCTCCAGCTACCACTGACGCTGGAGGATTATCCATACAGGGATATGGACTTCACTGGAGATCCGGATGCTCCACGGCCACCAGGACAGGCATGGGGGCCAGATGGTATGTATGATTTGTTTGTATTGTCTAGTTTTATGTATATGATATATTGTTGATATATTGTAACTGACAAAGTGGTGTTTTGCAGATGTGGGTCTGAGGCCACCGCCAGGGCATGTGGCTCGCAGAGGGATTGTGGCCGTTCCAGCTTTGCCTGGGTGGAAGGAGGTGCGTTGCAGGGATGCAGAGGGGACATTGGAGTCCGTACGAGTGCTGCTAGACCGGTTGCTGGTGGGAGTGACTGATGAGGAGTGGAGGGACCTGGATCCGGACATGGTCCAGGATTGTATGAGGGCACCTCGGGATTTTAGATCGATCGCGATCCGGGTGGCCCTACTGGCGGACAGGGCACGGGCACAGGAGCCCAGACGGGATGAGGACTCACCGGAGGAGGAGCGAGGAGAGGAGTCAGAGGAAGCGGACACTGATAGTGATGCAGGGTACGACTCCCATTAGGGAGAGTAGGGGACTCCCCCCCTAGTTTTGTAGCTACGGCCTGTACCTTATGAGGTCTTAGGGATGTATATACATTTTTTTTTGTATAGCTGAGTACAGGGGTACTCAGGACATGTATAGCTCATGTATATTTGTTGGTTTGATGTATATATATATATATATGCACATGGATGCACCTTTTTTATGATATTGGCTTAGTTGTACGCACGTGGATGCGCTTTATGATGTTTGATATGTTTGTATTGCACGTGGATGCAAGTAGTCTAGGATGTTGGGCACGTGGATGCCCCTATGGATGCAAATGTGGTTTTATGGTTTATGTTCATGGATGTAAATGTTGATGCAATGCAGTCTTTTTGGTTTTTTTTTTTATATAGTTGGATGAGATGCTATGATGCATGATGGAGATGTTATAAGGTGTGATTGATATGCCAATCTAGGATGTTATTGGCCATTTGATCTGCGACACTATTTTGAGCTCTTGGGACATGTGTGAATGTGATGGATTCAAACTGTCGGCTAAGTTGTTTTGTACGCAGGAATTTTCTAAATAGGCAAGGACCGCGCACCTGGTAGCAGTTGTTGAGCTGGGAGACAAGTAGCTAGGAGTCCAAGAACACATGAAGGTGACATATGCTCATCTGGAGTGCAGCAGTCAGGAGACTAGTCACGGCATCATACTCCGCCTGGTTATTGGTAGCGGCGCCTATACATATTCCGTCAAGGTGAATCAGTTCGTTGGAAGGGGAATATAAGACCCATGTTGCAGAAGCCAGGTTGGGAGACCAGCGGCTTGCCCCATCAGTGAAGCCAATGTAACGAGGTGGAAGATGGTCCATATATGGGCATGCAAAGATGATGAATGTGAGATTATGGTAAAAAAGGGAAAAAACAAAAAGGGAGAGAAAAATTTACAATGCGGACCAATGAGGTCGCGGCTTCAGTTATGGGTAAAAACGTTAAGGTACAACCCATTACGGGGGTTGCGTAAAGGGTGGCCTTCAGAGTTGGCTAAAACGTATGCCCCCTTACCGAGGCAAGTCTGCACAATGTAAGGGCCTTGCCACATGGATTCAAACTTTCCTTTTCCGGTTTTGTCGTTGGCTTGGTCATAGGCGAGGACGAGGTCCCCTTCGTGGAAAGTTCGAGGGTGAACATGTTTGTCATAATTGGCTTGGGAGCGGTTTTTGGCAGCTTCGATGTTCTGGAGAGTGGCACGACGGTCTTCATCGGCTTGTTCGAGGGATAGCAGACGTTGCTCAAGGGGGGAGGTATCGGGGAGAAGCTCAACGGTGATGTGTAAGGTAGGTATCTGACACTCGATGGGGAGGACAGACTCTACATCGTGAACTAAATGAAACGGGGTAAAATCGGTGGCGGTCTTGGTGGAGGTACAGTAAGCCCATAAGGTGGGGAATAGCATATGGTGCCAATTGGACTTATGCTGATCAACAGTGCGTTGGAGTATGGTTTTGAGGATTTTGTTAACAGCTTCTACTTGACCATTCCCTTGAGGGTAGTAAGCAGAGGAAAACTGGTGTTGGAACTTGAGGAAGGTGGATAATTCGCGCCAAACGGAATCTTCAAAGTGTGATCCATGGTCTGAGACCAACTGTTTAGGGACCCTGAATCGAGTGATAACATGGTTGAAAAAGAAACGGGAAGCAATGTCAGCGGTACAGTTGAAGGTGGGCATGGATTCCACCCATTTGGTGAAGTAATCAATGGCGAAAACGATGTACTTATGGCCGTTAGCAGATGGGGGTCTACACTCCATGAAGTCGATGGCCCACTTGCAAAAGGGACCAACAGTGACGACTGGGTGTAATGGAGCAGGTGGTGTCCGGGCCTTGGGGGAAAAAAGTTGGCAGTTATGGCAATGCTTTACCGCAGTGATGCAGTCGGTGAAAAGTGTGGGCCTGAAGTATCCGGCGCGGACGACCTTTTGGGCAGTGGCCATCCCTGAGAAATGGCCGCTGCAGGCACCGATATGACAATCATTAAGGACCTGTTCAGCTTCCTCGTGTGTAAGGCAACGACGAAGAATTGTGTCGACTCCTCGCCGGTAAAGGACATCTCCTAAGAGGAGGTAGCGAGAGGCCTGGTGACGGATACGACGACGTCCATTACGAGTGATGGTGGGTCGAAACTTCTGTGTGCGTAGGTATAACAAGATATCACCGTACCACGAGTCATCGGACAAGATAGTAAACAAGTGATTATCGGGTAACTCCTCGGAGATAGGTGGGTCCGGGATGAAGGAAGGGAGATCGGTGATGAGCTGGGCAAGTGCAAGGGCTTTAGTGCTCTTAGGTGTTCAGAACGTGAGGTCATATTCCTGGAGGATAATGACCCATTTAGCCACACGACCTTGCAGGAGACACTGGTTTAAGAGATATACCATGGGGTTAGAGTCGACGACGACTGTGGTATGACTAAGTAAAATGTAGTGTCGCAATTTTTGGGCGGAAAATACCGCTGCTAGGGCTAGTTTTTCCTCATATGGGTAACGTAGGGGTGGGCCGGACAAGGTCTGGCTGACGTAGTAAATGACATGCTCTTGGCATGAGGTGTCTTCTTGAACCAAGACTCCGGACACAGCATGCTCAGATGCCGAGACATAGAGGATGAAGTCCTGAGAGAAATCCAGAGGGGAGATCAAGGGGGCTTGTGTGAGAGCTTTCTTGAGGGCTTCGAATGCAGCTTCTGCTTGCTCATCCCAGAAAAAGGGTATGTGGGTACGGAGCAAGCGCAAGAAACTATGAACGGTTGTGGCGAAATCAGGAACGAAGCGTCGAAGAAAATTGGATCGCCCTTGCAGACTTTGGAGTTGCCGGAGCGTTTGAGGAGAGGGAAGGTCTAAGATGGCTTGGACTTTCAGGGGATCAACAATAATTCCTTTCTGGGAAATAATGAAACCTAACAATCGGCCTGCCGGAACGCAAAAGACGCACTTGTGTGGGTTCAAGCGGATCTGATATTTGCGACAACGCAGAAAAACTTGCCTAAGGTCATTAAGGTGGTCTGATCGTTTTCGGGAACGAGCTGTAAGGTCATCAAGGTAGACGAGCAGGATATGGACCAAGTCATGAAAGCAATAGGTCATGGCCCACTGGAATGTGGCACCAGCATTTTTTAGGCCAAAAGGCATGACACGATAGGCAAAGGTGCCCCATGGGGTAGTAAAGGCAGTTTTGTACTGGTCTTCCTTTCGGATTTGGATCTGATTGTATTCGGAAAAACCGTCCATGAACGAGAGGACTTCATGCCCCGCACATGCATCAATGAGCTGGTCAATAAATGGCGTAGGGAAATTGTCTTTGGGACAGGCGCGGTTTAAGTCTCGGAAGTCAGTGCATACTCTAAGGGTGCCTTGTTTCTTGTTGACGGGAACAGGGTTTGAAACCCATGTGGTATAGGCAATAGGATAAATGAATCCTACCGTGCGAAGTTTCTCAATCTCTGTTTTGACAGCTGGGAGTTTTGAGGGATGAATGGGACGCTGTTTCTGATGAATGGGGGGTACATCAAGCCATGTGTCAATGTGGTGTTCTATAATGGTAGGGTCAAGACCAGGCATTTCGGTATAGGACCAAGCAAAGACATCACGGAATTCTTTGAAGAGTGTTTTGTATTCCTCAATCTCCTGCTCAGTGCAAGATGCTCCTAAAGCGATGAGTTCGGGGGTGCCTCCGGGGGCAACGATATCAATTTGGATGATAGGTGAGATGTTGGCCATGTTACCCTCTTCGAAGGCGTCAGGAGCAGGAATAGGGTCCTTGAACCAGTCGACCTTGGGGGGAAGGAAGTCTTTGGATTCAATTGCAAATTGAGGAGCAGTGTTAGAGGAGGGTTCATCTTGGAGGAAGTAGGAACGGTGGTACATGTCATCCCAGGGATAATCTGGGGCTATGAGAGCCTCGAGGATCTCCTCGTCAGTACGGAATATTTGTGTCGTCAAATCGGTTGACGAGGGAGTAGTGACGGAAGAGATCATATAAATGGTATTAACCTCTCCAGAAGGGGAAGAGATCGGGGAATGGATTTCCTCATTGGTGAGGGGTGCCGTCTCAAGATCCAGATTGTTCATCTCAAAGAGAGTGGTATTGACCTCTCCGGAAGGGGAAGAGACCGGGGAATGGATTTCCTCAATGGTGAGGGGTGCCGTCTCAAGATCCATATTGTTCATCTCAAAGAGAGTGGTATTGACCTCTCCGGAAGGGGAAGAGACCGGGGAATGGATTTCCTTAATGGTGAGGGGTGCCGTCTCAAGATCCAGGTTGTTCATATCAAAGAGAGCTACTCTGTACTCGGGGAGATCGGGACAGTGATGGGAGTAATTCCTGTAAACATCGCATAGGGCACAGGAGTGGTTAGTGCGCAGGGATTTGTCGCGAGGCTTAGGGGTTGAATCTAGATGGACAACCGGGATAGTGGGGTCGTCGTCAAGCATTTGCATGTATTCCTGTAATGCCGGTAACTGAGGACATAGGTGAGTCGCATGGCCCAACTCGTCGCACAGTGCGCATTTGGAAGGAGCACGAAACACAGGGGGGTTTTTGAATGTCTTGGGAGGTGGGATAGCAGTGTAAGGTTGAGGGCCTCTGCCCCCAATGGGTTTGGTAAGAGGAGGGGGGGGTTTGTGGAGGACGACGGGGTAGCGATACCAGGAGGTGGTTGACTAGTAGTGACGATTGGTTGCACCGGTTGCAGGACGACATTTGGTGTCAGCGAGGGAACGGGAGGCGAAAGATACCAAACGGGTAATCCTAATGTTAAACCCGGGAGGCTAAGGTTAACCATGACTCGGGCGCTAACCACTCCTGAGGGAGGAAAGAGGAAAGGAATGGTATGGATGGGTGTAGCACCAATGTGACTAGGTACCAAAGGGGGTTTAGGCAACAAAGGAATTTGATTATTAGGAGTTCACGTGTTATGGGACAGGGTACATAGGTTGGACACTTCAGTGGCAGGTGACGGGGGTGGAATAGACGGGAAGGTCGAAGTCATTGGTGCGTTTGAGTAAACTCCGGGCCCCGTAGAAGAAACTAATGAGGTGGTGGCACCTGAGACAGGTTGTTCAGCCATGGGGAGAACATTTTCGGGTGCTGCGGGGGCGTTGGGATCATGGTAAGTGAGTTGGTCAACCTTGACCATGCGTCCCTCATGGGGGAACATCATGGTACGAAAAACGGTAGAAGCAACTGCCCGTATGGCATACATGTAGCTGCGGCCAAGTAAAAGGTTGTAATCAAGCTATGCATTGATAACCTCGATGTTTATGAGGACGATTTTTCCCGCCAGCTGGATGGGGACGTTAGTTAATAGGCCTTGTGGTTGAGCTGAACGACCGTCGTAGGCTCGCAATGCAGTAGAGGACTGCTGGAGAGGGGGGATCCCATTTTCTGCCAGATGGAGGTGGGCATGACGCATGTAGAGGCACCTTCATCAATAATGCATCGATGGATGACAAAATTTTGAATGGAAACAGAAACTTGGAATTCCAAAGTGGAAGGCAGGTGGGGTTCGGATTGGTCCAAATCAAATGCCATTAACTGCGAATCATTTGGATCGATAGCCCCAATGGCTAAGAGTAAAGTCTTGCGTTGCGAAGGGCAGTTTTTTAAGACTTCTAACACAGACATGGCTGCGGGGGATTGGGCTAAGTCATCGACAATGTTGTAGTTTGACGCAGCCCGCACATTGGGGTTGTTGTTGATACGACGAAGTGGGAAACGAGGTGCTTTGGGGGCGCCATCTAGTGGAGGTGTAGGTATACATAATGCCTGATCAGCGGGATGAGTGTTAGTGGGTTGATCGGTGGGAGGGGCTTCAGGGGTGGAGCCATATTGGTTCCGCCGGGTCTGGAGGTTGACCTCATCGGAGGACATCATCAACAAATGGTGGGTACCTGAGTCAAACATGGGTTGATCAGGAGCAGCGTAGGTGATTTGTTGTTGGATGGGTGTGTTATCTTGAGGGGGAGCCAATGGTTCAGTGTTCACTATGCCTTGGCTTGGTAAGGGGTTTTGCAGCACCAAAGGTGGCTGCTGGGGTTGTGGGGGGTTGGGTGGTGCTTAAGGAGCCGCCTGCCCTTGGCGTTGTGCATCAGCAGCCCAAAGTTGCCGCACTCGCTCCATATGTGGACAAAAATGTGTGTAGTGGCCATAGACCCCGCAAATAGAACACGGATAGTTTGTTCACAAATTGGGGTTTTTAGCCTGCTTGGGAGGGCGATCAGGGTTTTGGTGAGCAGGGGCCGCATTATTACTATCGGGGGTAATAGGGTGTTGACCAGCTTGCTCGGTCGGTTGGTTGTTTCCACGATTTCGACCTCTGCCACGGTTTTGTTGGCCCTGGTTGCGTTGGTTGTTCTAGTTTTGCTGTGGGTTTTGTTGAGTGTAAACTTGCCCTTGGACAACAGGTGGATTCTGAGGTTGCGTAGGGGCTGGGGCAGGCTGTGGTGGATGATATGTAGGTGGAGGTTGCGCAGGTGCAGCAACCTGAGGGGGTTGCTGATAGTGCTGTGGAGCGGGTTGTGGGTTTGCCGCATGGGCTGCCTGTGGCAGGTAATAATGAGGTTGGGCTTGAGATGGCGCAGGAGCTGGTGCAGCCTACTGGTGATAGTAGGGATGAGGTGCTACTGGGGGGGTGTAAGCGGGATTCATATGGCCGAAACACTGAGGTGGACATGAGGGTCCATGGGAATGGTGGTGATGTGTCATGGGAGCATACGGGTTGGTTGCTCCAGGCTGGGAGGTAGCCCATGAAAGGTCAGGGCCAGGGGTAGGACGTGCTATGGAAAATGGTTGAGGCTGCGAAGAGATACGACCAATGATGCTGTCGGTAGCGTGGGATGCCCCCGGCGCATTGTGCTGGGAGGAATTGTCATGAGGGGCGTCAGGTATAATGGTATAGAGATAACCTGACTGGGCGTAAATGAGATCGAATTGCTGGGCCTTAAGGATGGCCTCTTCTTCAGGCTGGGGTCGTTCGGATGCTACATCCTTAGCAATGATAGGAAGGAGGGATTTGAGAAACCAGTCTAGGAAGATCCGGTCGTCTAACTTGATCTTGCATAAACTACGGCGTCGACGCCATTCATGAATGTGGTCCATGATGTGGGTAGCCGTGTTTTCTCTACATGATAGTAGGATCTCAACGCCTGCGTCATAGCGGACAGGTAACTGGAAGAACTGCAGGAAAGTCGAGGCGAGGGAAGTAAAGGTGGCATGGGTTCCATGGGGTTGCTCGATATACCACTTGGCAGCAGAGCCAGTGAAAGTGCGCTGTAATAAACGGAGGCGAATAGAGTCGTCTACTATGGAGTTGGAGGAACACCATAGATGAAAAGACATGATATGGTTTTGTGGGTCCTCACCTGCCTTGCCCTCGAACTTAGGGATGTCAGAGGGGAGCTTGGTGGGCATGTGAGGCCATGCAGTGTCGTGTCGGATGGGGTCGTTGGTTAATCTGGCTAGGTCAGGCAGGTTGAGGCTAGCCATGAAGGGCAAACTGGACGAAGGATGTGACCCGGTAGTGGGTTGGATTAAGTTGGGGCTGGTGCCCCCAAGTGGAGGGGTGATGTGAGGGAGGTTGCCCCCAAGTGGGGGAACTAAGGTGGTATAGGACGGACCTACACCACCGTGGGTGGTATGAGTCATTGATGGAGTAGGAATAGGTATTCCTGCTACGGGAATAGGTGCCGTGAGGGGAACGGTAAATGGGGGCCCCGTGGAGGGCATACCCATAGCAGGTGTGGTAACTGGTGTAGTGGTGGATGTGCCACCAACGGTCCCTACCAATATGGGAGTGGGAGTCACGCCAGCCATGGGGCTAGTAGGGGCAGTGTAAAGGGGGTTCTCAGACTTTGGCTCAGAATCAGATGGAAAATACGGGGCGTCAGTATCGGGTGACGGAGTCCTATGCCGCTGACGAGTGGAGTCAAGTGACAAGGCTCGAGATCTATGATGAGTGGTATCAAGTGATGATGATCTGTGTCGATGACGGGTGGTGTCAAGTGAACCGTGTTGTGGGGGTTCGCCTTTGAGGCACCGAGAATGTCTCGGGGACTCAATGGTGACAAATGGTGTCAAATCACTGTGGGTGAGGTAGGTACAAAATAGCTCAAAAAACCTTAATGCAACTGAGTGTGCAGAAGGGGAGCTCAAAAAATAGGGTGCTCAGGCCAACAACCGACTCAAAACACCTACTGTAACCGCGTGCTACAATAGGCGGAGTGTCAACAGAAATGGTCAGAATACCAAAAAACAGCAGGTTGCTTACAAATAAAAAACGGTGAACTCACTAGACCAAAAGGAGGTAAGGGAGCATGCAAACACCTAACTAAAAGTATTATGACTCAACTAGACATATCCTCTGCAAGGTGATGAAATCCAAGTCAGACAATATGAATAAGAAATCCAAGTGGCTAAGGTATCCCCCTACCGGGAGGGATACCGAGTAGTCAAATCCTAGAAGAATGGCAACTAAGATACCCCGTTCATGACACGTCCAGAAAGGTAAATCTGCCGCTTGGTCCTTTAACCGCAATATCCCTATACAGGGATATCCCGAGAACTGCGAAAGGTAGCCCTTTAGTTACTGAATGGAGTTCGGTATTCCACTCAGACCTCCAGAACCAATCTCACGACTTCAACCCTCCTAAGGGAGAGGCCCTCTGATAAACCGGTTGTGACCGTGTCAAAAAATACTAGGGGATTTTGGTTCCCTAATGGACAACAGCTATGTCTCAAGTGTAAGTAACCGAGGGGTGTTATTGGAAGCCTATCCCCCCGATCCTACCTAAATTATTTTGTGTTCCCCAAATGGGGTTAGAATGTTGGTTGAGTTAAGTAGTTTTTAAGTCTCACTTGAATTAGGTGACAGATTGTGTGCTCGTGAGGTTATGAACTAACAGTAATATTGAACTAACAGTACTATTGAATTCAAGATTTAAACATGCAAAAGTTACTGAAATAAGAATGCTGAAATTTTAAAAACAATGCTGTAAAAAGGTAACAGAAATAATAGGAGCAAAAAAGGCTGTAGGGCTGCAGGTAGAACATATGGCTGTGCAGGTGCAGAACATATGGCAGCAAAGGGGCTGGGTTCAAAAGCAGGAACAAGTGCAAAAGTCAGATCGTGGGTTTGGGGCGAAATCGCGCGGTCGGACCGCGGGTTTAAAGAAAACAGGCGCGCACAGGTCGCGGATTTCTGGCAGACAGCGGCGGTCGGAGCGCAGCAAACAGGAAAAAGGACGCGATCGACCCACAGGAAACGAGACGACAGACGCGGTCGGGTCGCAGCTAAGAGCTGGAAAGGCGCGGTCGAAATGCGGGTAACTGGCCAACAGGTGCATTCGGATCGCAGCAAATAGGCAAAAAGACGTGGTCGAGCCGTAGGAAAAGGGACAACAAACGCGGTTGGGTCGCAACTACAAAGGGAAAAAGTGCGGTTTACAGCGGCCGAAAACGACAACCGAAAGGACAATACGGGAAATAAAATAAAATAAAAAACCAGCGGAGTCGCCAAAACTGTTGCTAGGGTTTTACCCCTAGCTTGTGCGAATGAGCACCTACTAAGGAAAATGGATTCCTTAGTAGCAGTTCAATTATATGTGAATAAAAAATGCTAAAAAGAAATAAAAACTAATCCAAACATGTTCATGAAGCAAAAAGGTAAAAAGTAAAGAATGATTTTTTATTGATCTGACCTCCAATGTGGAGGTTGGTGAAGCCCTTTGTGCTGGTCCGAGTAGGTGGCTCCGAGCTTCCAGCTGCTCCTTCTCTTTCTCCAATGGTGGAAATGGGCCAAAAGGGGCTCTCAATGGTGAAAGTAGCTCAATGGTGAGCTAGGGTTTCAAGAGCAATTTTGGCAGAGGCAGGATGCTTGTGATTGTGAATATGAAATAAGGGGTTTCCATCATTTATTTATAGTGGTGGAGTACCGGTTTAGGGTTAGGGTTTCAGCTGTTTAGGGTTTTTTCCTCCTTTTCCTCATTATTTTATATTTTTTCTTCCTTTTTGGAGATTTTTGCTTTTTTGGAGGAATTTTGGATATTTTTGGAGGAAAAGAGGGTTTTATGGCCTTTTGGAGGTATTTTAAGCCTTTTGGAGGCTTTTTAGATGGTTTTATGGGTTTTTGATGGAAATATGGTGGGAAAATGGACAAATGAGCCATGTAATGGGGTAGATGAGGTAGTGAACCCTTTTTGGGTGTTAACAAGAAGAATATAAATAGAGATTGAGAGCCTCTCTATTTATCATACTCATACACACACACTCACTCATTGGGGTGCATGAGTGAGAGAGGAGAAGCTCTCTCAATGTGAGAGAGAGAGACTGCTGCTATCGAAGATCATCTTACTATTTTTTGGTTTTACTTTTGGTGCTGATTCTATCTCTAAGGAAGTTGTGGGGTTTTCACCATTTATGGTTTCCCTGAGGATAAACACTATGTTCATTGTCTCTTGTGTTTGATTGTTGTGCTTATTATTCTCTTAGTTAAATATCCTACTGTTATGCTAGCTTAATGATAAAAATGTAACATGGTATCAGAGCTAACGTAAGAAGAAGAAATTGTGCAGCTGCAGAAGCTATGGATTCTTACTTTTTGGGTCTCTCTCCATAATCCATCAGCAAAAGTATGCTAGGTTGAATCTCCTTTGAAAGCCGCATCTTTTTGTCGAAGTAGAATTCGATTATGAGCATTTTCAGTTTTCGATGTGGAAATTAGGGCTTTCTATAGAAGAGAAATTTTTGCGTGAGCCCAACATAGGATTTTTCTCGTCATCAAAATAAAATTTTAGAGACCTGGATCAAGAGATTTGGTTGGGTGAAACTCTAGGAAAGTCAAACCCTAGTTTGATCCTGAGCTAGAAAAACCCTAAATACTAAAACTGCTAAGTTTTGGTACATTCGTTATATCCCTAGATTGGAAAAGTCTCAAGAGCTGAAAATTGCAAGGGCCAAAGATAAAATCCGAATGAAACTTGTGTCCAAAATGTAACCTTAGATTCACTATATTATGGGAGATATGATCCCTCCAAGTTAGGGTTCCAACCTCTTCAAGAATTCATCACTAAACATGACACCTGGGGAGAATTGAAATATCTTGGGTTACAGATGTCCAAATGGAGTTCCTAAAGATGTTCCAGAAAGGGCACAGAATTTTATTTTTGTGATATGAAGTTCAGACTCAGAAGATGAACTAGTGACATGTGGAAGTCCGTACAACTTTGCTGTTTTGAATAGTGCTGTAACAGGTCACCTTGGGAAAAGGATCATAAATCCCAATTGGTAAAAGCAATTCTGATGAAACCTATGGTGTTGGATCAGGGATACACTATGTTATCTAATTGCGAAATGTCAGACATAGAGGAGCATTAATTTTGGAGATATCACAAAAACATTGTTAGGCATTTCTGCAGAAGAAATTGAAAAACTATGGCTTCCTGTTCCGGGAACTTCCCCCCACTGTTTCTGAAAAGAAGTACATTGGAAAGCTCCATTTGAAGAGATATATCTATCTACCCAATCAGATCTGAAAGATTCCAAGTTTTAAAAATTAGGGTTTTTGTGACAAACCCTAGATCAGCCAGCTCCAGAACCAGGACAAACACCTCAAATCGATAAGATATAATCCTTTGCTATTTTCATTTGAGGTTCTCATTTCAAAGTGATCTATCACATCAGCTTGATGTTAAGCTTGGTGAAGTTGAAAACTTCCAAGCATGGAAGTATATGATCTCTTTGAATAAAATGAATGGGACACCTACACGAGTAGAGAGGTTCTAGTTCTAGAGGGAGATGAGGTTAGAAGCCTTACACAAGAAGAACTTGGTCAAGGCCAAGAAGATCATTGTTGATTCAGCCACAGATCAACTTGTACTACAAGTGTCTTCCTTAAAGACACCGAAGATGTTTGATTCCTTGACCAAGCTATTTGAAGGGAAGAGCATACATCAGAAGATGACCTTAAGAAACTAGTTGGAGAATGTGAAGATCCAGAATGTAGAGACCATGCAGTCATAAGGATCTCTCAAATCAAAGAACAACTTGAAGCGGTAAAAGAAGAAGTGAAGAATGTAGAAGTGGTGATGGCCACCTTGAATGGCCTCCCAGGATCACGGGATTCATTCATTCAAGGAATGTGTGCCAGAAGGAAGTGATTACTTTCAGTAGACTCTGGGAAGAAGAAGAAGCTCGTCTCATAAGAAGAGAAGAGAAGATGGGAGCAATTGAAGATCAAGCTCTCACCATCCAAAGAAGATCCCTCAAGCAATGAGGAATATGAAGAACTCAACTCTTGAAGAATGTCTTATCCACCTTAGCATTTGGATAAAAAATGATGATATTATGAATGAAGAAGACGATGAAGCTGAAGGCTCAAGAAGGAGTCTACCCATGAAACAAATAAAGATAAGTATTCAATTGTCATTTTAAGATATTGTTTTGTTATACATTTGCTTATATTCAGTTGATGTATTATGCATGATAGGATGTTTGCATTAATGACAGTATACTTCTAATATGCATGTGATGTGTAAGTAGCTCATGGTGCTATACAACTCTCCATTGCTACTTATCTAGAATAAAACCTATTTGCTGACATATTGGATTAGTGCACAATCTCAATGTTGTCCTGGTAGAGATGGAAGGAATCTAGAAAAGTTTTCATGAGATATGAATGAATGTTGTATTGGCTAAAGTAGTTGCATGATTATATATTTATGCATAAGAATTTTCTAGTATGAACATTCCTTATGAAATGTTTCTAACCATACAAATGCATTTGACTTGTAGGAAAAATTGCATACATAATCGGCTACAAGCAAAGAAGGATGAGGCTTGTTTCGAAGAACAAGTGATGACATTTCAAAATGAAAAATAATATGACGAATGCAGTGACATCATTGATGAAGAACCTTCCAAGAACAAAGGGAAGATAAGTTCAGGAAGAATGATGTCTAGGATGCAGTATCGATACATGAAGGGAAGTTTGTAGTTCCATCATGCAGTAGATGTAAACATCATGGGATACAAGGCAAGATTCGTAGCACAAGGGTTCTCATGAAAAGAAGGCATAGACTATGAAGAGACATTTGCAGCCATTGCAAGTGAAGAGACATGACAGGCAGAATCATGTGTGCAAATGAAAGAAGGCCTTGTACGTGCTCAGAAGACACCCATGGGATAACACATACACGAGGAACTTGATGAAGATCTGAACCTTTGCTACAAGGTGGATAAAGGCTGACAAGCTCACAGATGGGTGCAAGAGGAACTTTTGAAAAGGTTCAAGATAGTGGATCTTGGTATCCAATGATCCTAGATGGATACATAGAAGATTAGTAGCATAGGAAGCTACTTGGAACTCTGGTACATAATGCTTCAGTGCATAGAGTACGAAAGACAGAGGGAGTGATTGCAGAAGATCCTGAGGTTCGACATGGTACGACAAGATGGATAGATTACTGATGACTCTAGGATTTACTAAGAGTAAAGTGGATTCAAACCTTTGCTTCAAGGTTGAAGGTGGAAGACTAGTGATGCTCCTGTTATGTGTCGATGCACTACGTTCTAGGCATGGAGGCATGGAAAAGGAAAGTATGTAGTAGAGATCCTAAAGAGGTTCAGGATGATAGAATGCATGACCACACCTATGGCATCGAACTTGAAGCTATTGAGTGTTGCTTCATTAGAGTCGATTGATGCCACAATGTATCATCAGATGATTTGTTCCTTGATGTACTTGACGGATACGAGACCAGATACTTGCTTTGTTGTGAACACATTGAGACATGTTCACTTGATGGCTGCAAGTATGATATGAATCAAAAGATTAACCTGGAAGGTTATACGGATTCAGATTGGGCAGTGCCATTGATAGGAAGAGCACTTTGGGGTGCTTCTTCAGTGTGAGATCATGTGTGATCTCTTGGTTGGCAAGATAGAGTCCTGCATGGTGCTAAGTACAGCCGAGGCAAAAGATGTTTCCACTTGCTCTTCAGGAGGTAGTATGTTTTCTTTTGAAAAATACTATTTGATTTGATTGATCTAACTTGCATTTTTGGTATGATGCAGAGAGGAGCAGTGAAGCTCCAGTTTGTGATACAGATTGAGATCTCTCGAAAGAGGGAGTTCTAGCATAGCTGGGAGATAGGTTGTATGAGCATAAATCCCGATGAAGCTCATAGGTTGCTTAGACGTAAACAGTCCTGTAGGTTGTCCTCAGATGTAATTGGTCCTGGCAAATCTCACGGGTTATCCTTGTACGTAATCAGCCCTAATGTGATTCTATGCTAGAAATGGCTAGAGTGAAGTTTGAGTACTTCAGGGAGAATCTTGGTGTTCTCCAGATCGAGGTTCCATCCAAAGGGAATTGATGATTTTGTGTGCCTTTCTGACATGGTGAGAGGATTGGTTCCTTCCATGGTCAGATGTAAGTGCTGTTCCCTTCCGACATGGTGAGAGGATTGGTTCCTTCCATGGTCGGATGTAAGAGCTATGACATGGTGAGAGGATTGGTTCCTTCCATTGTCAGATGTATGTGATGATGCCACATCCAGCATGAAAAAGGGCTGGCTCTGTGAAGACACATCTAGTATGAAAAAGGACTAGCTCTGTGTGGATGCCACATCCAGCATGAAAAATGGCTAGCTCTGTGAAGACACATCTAGTATGAAAAAGGACTAGCTTTGTGTAGGTTCCACATCTAGTATGAAAAAGGACTAGCTCTGTGAAGACTCATCTAGTATGAAAAATGACTAGTTCTGAGTAGCTGCCACATCTGGTATGAAAAAGGACCAGCTCTGTGAAGACTCATCTAGTATGAAAAAGGACTAGCTCTGAGTAGCTACCGCATCTGGTATGAAAAAGGACCAGCTCTGTGATTCCTCATCTGGTATGAAAAAGGACAAGCTCTGTGATGCCTCATCTAGTATGAAAAAGGACTAGCTCTGTGAAGACTCATCTAGTATGAAAAAGGACTAGCTCTGAGTAGCTGCCATATCTGGTATGAAAAAGGACCAGCTCTGTGATTCCTCATCTGGTATGAAAAAGGACCAGCTCTTTGATGCCTCATCTAGTATGAAAAAGGACCAGCTCTGTGAAGACTCATCTAGTATGAAAAAGGACTAGCTTTAAGTAGCTGCCACATCTGGTATGAAAAAGGACCAACTCTGTGATGCCTCATCTAGTATGAAAAAGGACTAGATCTGTGATGATACATCAAGTATGAAAAAGGACTGGCTCTATATAGGTTCTGATGATGAGAAAAATCAAGGGATAGCACCTGTGATGATGACCCAATGATGATTCAGATCGAGTGATGATGATCTAGATCCAGTGATGATGATCCAGATCAAGTGATGATCCAGATCCAGTGATGATGTCCAGTGATGATCCATATCGAGTGATGATGTCTAGTGATGATCCAGATCGAGTGATGATCCAGATCCAGTGATGATCCAGATCGAGTGATGATCTAGATCTGAAGATGAAGATGACTTGAAGAAAAATATGACTTGAAAATAAAGATGACTTGAAGATGAAGATGACTTGAATATGAAGATTACTTGATGATGATCCAGATGATACAGCGAAGAAGACTTGTGCTGATATATTGTGTTGAGAGAATACCTTCCTAGTTAAGGGAGTGTTGATGTATTTGTAACTTCGAAATGTATTCATCCGTATTTCTTATGTATTGTAACTTGATGTTTATTCCGGGTTGTATTGTAATGTATTTGAGTCATGTCATACCTCGATGTTTACTTCGGGAAGTTTCTATAATGAGAAAGTCATGTTAAGTCATTGTGGGTAACCCTCCTATTGGTCAAGGGTTAAATTCCCCACAGTTGTGGGGCCCTTGGGTTATTAGATTATCCTAGTGAAGTTGACCCTAGTTGAGTCATTGTAAGTTAGGGAAATAGTCCCCACCATTGTGTTACCCTCCTATTGGTCAGAGGTGGCAAAGTCCCCACAAGTGGTGGGGCACTAGGGTTATTAGACACTCCTAGAGATGTCGGCTCTAGTAAGTAATTCTTAAGTGAGGTCGACATGTTGGAGTGGGTTCCAAGTGAATGGAAGAATATAAATAGAGATTGAGAGCCTCTCTATTTATCATACTCATACACACACACTCACTCATTGGGGTGCATGAGTGAGAGAGGAGAAGATATCTCAGTGAGAGAGAGAGAGATTGCTACTGTTGGAGATCATCTTACTGTTTTTCGGTTTTACTTTTGGTGCTGATTCTATCTTTGAGGAATTTGTGGGGTTTTCACCATTTATGGTTTCCCCGTGGATAAACACTGTGTTCATTGTCTCTTGTGTTTGATTGTTGTGCTTATTATTCTCTTAGTTAAAGATCCTAATGTTATGCTAGCTTAATGATAAAAATCTAACAATAATACCGATTATTCTATGTCTGTAGCTTCCACAGAAACAGGTGCGACATTTTGGAATCATAGGCTTGGACACATGAATGAGAAGGGAATGCAGATTCTCCACTCAAGGAAACTGCTTCCAGATCTGAAGTAGGTAAGTTTGGAATTCTGTGAGAACCGTGTTTATGGAAAACAAAAGAGAGTCAGTTTTCTTAGGGTTGGGTAACAAAAGAAGAGTGAAAAGTTAGAGCTTTTCCATACAGATGTATAGGGACCAACTCAGGTACAATGTCTTGGTGGCTCTCGTTATTATGTTACTTTTATTGCATTAGACATAAATATAACGTGTTTGATACTTTTAAGAAGTGGAAATATTTGGATGAGAATGAGACAGGAAAAATGTTGAAATGTCTCAAATCTGATAATGGAGGTGAATACTGCAACAAGGAGTTTGACAGTTACTATTCACACAATGGGATTCACAGAGAGGAGACAACCCATAAAACACCACAAGAAAATGGTGTGTTAGAAAGGATCTGTCAAAAAGGATGAACATAATGATAATGAAGCGTGCAAGGTGTATGAGATTGCATGCAGGGTTACCCTTACAGTTTTGGGCTGATGCTGTGAACACTGTTGTTTATTTAATAAACATATGGCCTTCAAGCACTTTGGATGGTGGGATTCTAAAGGAGGAATGGACAGGTAAATAGGTAAAATACTCATTTCTGAGAACTTTTGGTTGTGAACCATTTGTCTGTATTGATAAAGATGATAGAACAAAGCTTGAAGATAAATCCAAGAAATGTACCTTTATTGGATACCGGCTTGATGATTTTGGTTATCGTTTATGGGATTATAAAAAATGAAAAATAATTAGAAGTAGATATGTAGTATTCAATGAAAAGGTCATGTATAGAGATTAGTTGTAGGGAAATAAAGAGGAAAAGGAAAACACAGAGTCCATAGTGCTTGATGAAATCAAAGAAAATGAAGTTCCAGAGGCACCAGAAAATCAAGAACAACACTAGGTACCTAAAACTCTTGCAAATATATGAAAGTATACCAAGTTAAGTGCCCCCCCTGAACAATTCTCTCCTTCACTGTATTATTTATTGATGACTGATTCTAGTGAACCAGAATGTTATGAAAAAGCAATGTAAGTAGAAACTAGAAAGAAGTGGGAGCAAGAAATGGATGAGGATATGGACTCATTGGTATGAAACGAGACTTGGGATCTGGTTAAGTTTCCTGTAGAAAAAGGGCATTGCAGAATAAATGGGCTTACATATTGAAGGAAGAAGATGGAGGCAAGAAGTGGTACAAGTCTAGACTTGTTGTAAAGGGGTTTGCACAAAAGAAAGGTATAGAATTTGATGAAATATTTTCTCCTGTTGTTAAAATGACTTCAATTAGAACTATTTTAAGTCTAGTGGCGGTAGAAGATTTGCATCTTGAACAATTAGATGTAAAAACAACCTTTCTCCATGGGGATTTGGAGGAAGAGATTTATATGCAGTAGCCACAAGGGTATGAGGTCAAAGGGAAGGATAATTTGGTTTGCAGGTTGAAGAAGAGCTTGTATGGAAAGAAGCAAGCTCTAAGGCAATGCTATTTAAAATTTGATAAGTTTATAACAGAACTAGGTTATGATAGATGTCATTCTGAAAAATTTGTTTATTTTAAGAGGATAGATAATGGAAGGTATATTATCTTGTTATTGTATGTGGATGACATGCTTGTTGCAGGGTCTAACATGTAGGATATAAATGTGCTCAAAAGAAAACTAGCTAAATCATTTGCGATGAAGGATTTGGGTGCTGCAAAGCAAACCTTGGTATAAGAATAACAAGAGACAGGAAAAATCGCAAATTGACATTGTCTCAAGGTGAGTCCATAGAAAAGGTGTTGCAAAGGTTTAGACTGCAGAATGCAAAACCAGTTAGTACCCCTTTAGCCAAGCATTTCAAACTAAGTAACTTATATGTGTCCAGAGACACAGGAAGAGATCGATTACATGTCCAGGATTCCCTATTCATCAGTGGTTGGAAGCTTGATGTATGCCATGGTGTTAACAAGACCAGATATTGCACATGCAGTGGGAGTTGTGCACAGGTATATGAAGGTGAAAATAAGAATCTTTTAGACATTTTGACAAAGGGAGTAACCAGAGAGAAACTAAGTTCTTGCTCGTTTTTTTTTGGACTTTAAGCATGAAGGTGAAAATAAGAAATTTTCCAAGTCCAAGGTCCAAAGTATACTCCAGCAAGTGCAGTAGTAGTGGAGTTGCTGTGATCAGTTTCCAAGTGGGAGATTTTTGGTTATGGAGCATGATCTCCAGAGATATTATTGAGCAGTCGTGTTTGTAACCCATGTTTATTGTACACTCATCCCATCCAGCGGGTGCAGGGGGTCCAGTGTGGGTTCGGGGGTGAAGTCCTTGAGGAAATGTTTTAGCATATGTGTTGGCCAACAGTCTTGCGAAACCATGGTATTGGGTTAGCCGCAGTAGTTTCCCATTGTATTTCCCTTATAAAAAGAAGGCATTGTAACATGACTGTGTATTGTATTGGAAGAGAGACTCTGAGATCATGAAGAGGAATCACAATAGTTTTGCTGCAGGTTGTATCCCTTCATCTTTATGGATTGTAATAAAAGGACTGGCAATTTCTTTGTGGATGTAGGCCATCGTTTGAGTGAACCACGTTATATCTGCATCTCTCTGTAATGTGTTTAATGTGTTTTTCATCTTGTTTAAATATTTAACTGTATATTTGTTATTGCTCTACGGTCCTATTTTCTAACACATTGTTTAGATCTGACGCAGGCTAAAAGGTGGGCAAAAACATGGAGATCAATATATCTACGTTGTCTAGATCTTCCAATAACGGATACAAAAATGAGGAGATTGTTTCTAGGAACAACACCCTACATTTTGTTGAAGGAAGTTCCCACATTGACTCACTGCTCAGATCACACTTTTGTTTTTTTTACGGGATAGACAAGGGATTTACCAATTAAGGACACAGCTCCTTTCACATAGTGGAAAAGCAGTGCCACCACCTTTTGTGTAGAGGATAAAAGTGGTGCCACTGCACTACTGGTATGTGGAAAGAGCGGTGAACTGCACATCCCTTAGCCATTTTATGGAACTGTGCCCCCTACCTCCCATTGCCATTGCACCAAGAGCAGTGATCGATATTTGTCATTAAAAAAAAAGAGGGGCAACATGGCTAGCGTGAGCTCATTGAAGCCAGTCTCCGGACTAGTTTTGACTGAATATAATTATGAATTTTGGTCTATAAAAATGAAGACATTTCTACAACTCAACAAATTTTTGGATATGGTGGAAACCAAGTTCAAAGAACTTGAAGCAATTGCTCTGACTGCAATGAATAATGCCTAGAAGAATGCTCTCGAAGCTCGTTGAGACCGAGATCTCACAGCCACATGGATGATCCAAAGTTGCATTGAGGAGTCCATTTTCCCATGGATCTCAGGTGCTACCAACGCATATAAAGCTTGGAATCTACTTGCATCAGCCTACAAGGGAACTGATCGCATTAAAACGATAATATTGCAAACCCTACACCTTCAATTTAAAAGTTTGAAGATGAAAGTGTCAGAAACTATGGATCAGTTCATGACTAGGGTTTTGGGTATTGTGACCCAATTCCAAACCTATGGTGAACTTCTAGAACAAAAATTCGTTGTTCAAAAGATTCTTCAGTGTCTCACCAAGAAGTTTTCTATGGTAGTGACTACCATAGAAGAAGCAAAAGATCTGTCTAAGTTCACCCTAGAAAATTTGACTGGATCTCTTCTATCTCATGAAGCATGATTCACTCAAGAAGAAGAATCATTGACCAATGCATTTAGCACCCAGGATTCCCTCAATAGAGGTCTAGGCATAGGAGGACAAGGTAGAGGAAGAAGATCCCAAGGTCTATAGTTAGAGAAGATAGAATCAGTCACAATCATGAACACTCAGAACATTCAGAACACTCTCATAACTCTCAAGGTCAGAGGGGGAGAGGTAAGAGATGGACCAATAAGTCCAATGTTTAGTGTAACTACTACAAGAAGTATGGGCACTATGAACAAGAATGCAAGAAGAAGCAAGCGGACCAGAACAATAGCTAGAACATTAGCAGAGCCAATGTCTCAATAGAAGAAGAAGGCTCATCAGAGGTGATGTTTATGTCTTATCAAGCAACTGAAGAACACTGCAGCTCAGATCTATGGCTACTAGATAGTAGTTGTAGCAATCACATGACAGGTAACAAGTCACTATTCCCTAGTTTGGATTTCTCTGTTGTCACGAATATCAAGCTAGGAGATGACTTTCTAGATCCAACAAAAGGAAAAGGTACTACTCTTGTACTTGCTAAGAAAAAAGAAAAGAAGTTCATTCATGATGTGTTTTATGTACCTCATTTGAATGTAAATTTGATCAATATACGTTAATTACTTTAGAACCAGTATGATGTTAGGTTTCATGATACATACTATGCTATCTATGATAAACCTCCCATGAAGAGACTCACAGTTAAAGTTGAAATGACCAAGAATAGAATATTTCCTCTCAGTCTTAGGAATGCCAACCTTCCACAACCTATAGCTCATAAAATTTCTAGTCAAGATGAATCCTAGTTATGGCATTGCTAAATTCGGTCATCTTCCCTTCAAGAGTCTCAATCTCCTACACAAACAGTCAATGGCCAAAGGATTATCGATTATTCATGAACAATCCAGCACCTGTGAGGATTGTATCACTGGTAAACATCATAGGGGCAGTTTCCCCACTTCCACATCTCGAGCCAAAGATCATCTTGGGTTAGTCCATACAGACCTTTGTGGACCCATGCAAACCCAATCCATAAGAGGCAGTTTCTATTTTCTGACCTTTATCAATTATTTTAGCCTAAAAACATGGATTTATTTCCTCAAGAACAAATTAGAGACATTCTCTAAGTTTAAAGAGTTCAAGTATCTCACTAAGAAGTAGTCTAGAAAGTCCATTAAAATTATTAGGTCAGATGGTGGAGGTGAATACGATTCACATGAGTTTTTAGACTTTTGTTAGCAGGATGGCATCCAAAGACAGTTCACTACCAGATACACTCCACAATAGAATGGAGTTGTTGAATGATAGAATAGGACCATTATGAACATGGCTTGTAGCATGCTTTCACATAAGAAGCCGTCAGATGAGTATTGGGCTGAAACTATTGGATGATCAGTCTACTTGCTCAACATATCACCCACAGTGACTGTCCAAGACAAGATTCCTGAAGAAGCATGGAGTGGCACTAAGACTAGTGTCTCACATATTAGAATATTTGGTTCTATTTATTTTGTGCATATACCTAATGAACTTAGAATAAAGTTAGACAAGAAAAGTGAGCGCTACATTTTCATTGGTTATAGTGAACATCACAAGGCATACAAGATATATAATCCTGTCACCAAAAAGCTTGTGGTGAGCAGAGATGTAAATTTCATTGAATACAAATGCTGGAGTGATCCTTCAGAAATACAACATGAAGAACACTCACATCACCCATATCTACCTATCAGAATTCCAAGATTGGAAGTACAACAGCAAGAAGAAGTAGAAGACGGTCCACCACAGAACCATAAAACCAAAATCTTGAGAGATTTATATGAACAGACTCCAATTCTTGGCGAGCAACTTCAGTTTTCTCTCTTCTCCTATCAGCCCACATCTTTTAATGAAGCAGTGAAGGATGCACAATGGGTAAAATCCATGAATGAAGAGATTGATGCAATAGAGGAAAATCAGACTTGGGATCTTGTTGACATCCTTGCAGACAAAACCATTATTTGAGTCAAATGGGTCTATAAGACCAAATTGAATGAAAAAGGAGAACTTGAAAAGCACAAGGCAAGGTTGGTTGCTAAATGTTATGCATAGAAGTATGGTGTAGATTATGATGAAATGTTTTCTCCTGTAGCAAGGATGGATACCATCAGAGCTGTACTTGCCATTGCAACAAATAATCAATGTCCCGTGTATCAAATGGTTGTGAAATATTCCTTTCTTAATGGCATTCTTGAAGAAGAGGTTTATGTAGACCAGCCACCTGGTTATACTGTCAAAGGTCATGAAGACAAAGTGTATAAGCTGAAAAGGGCCTTGTATGGTATAAAAAAATCTCCACGATCTTGGTACAATAGGATTGACTCCTACCTCATAAAAAATCGTTTTAGCAGAAGCAGCAATGAGCCCACTATATATGTCAAAACAGAGAAAGGTAAAATATTGATGGTATGTATTTATGTTGATGACATGATTTACACTGGTAATTTGATGCTTGAAGATTTCAGGGTAGTCATGAAAAAGGAATTTGAAATGACTGATCTAGGACTGATGAAGTACTTCCTTGGCCTGGAAGTTACTCAAATTGATAAAGGTATTTTTATCTACCAGCATATGTATGCTACTGATATTTTGCAGAGATTCAGAATGGATAAATGTAAACCAGCAGAAACCCATATAGCTCTTGGCACCAAGTTAACCAAGAATGATGATGAACCAGCAGTAAACAATACACTCTATAAACAAATGGTAGGCAGTTTAATGTACTTAACTCCAACTAGACCTGATTTGATGTATGTTGTCAGTCTTATTTCCAGATTTATGGAGTCTCCCAAAGACTCTCACTAGAAAGTTGGAAATGAATAATGAGATATGTTGCAGGAACACTTGGATATGGCCTCTAGTAAACTCATACACCAGACAATACTCTTACAGGGTACACTGATAGTGATTTTGCAGGTAGTCTTGATGATAGGAAAAACACATCTGGTTATGCTTTACATTTGGGTACAAATCTGATCTCTTGGGCATCTAAAAAACAACCCATTGTGAGCATGTATTCTACAGAAGTAGAATATGTAGCAGCCACCACAACAGCTTTCTATGTAGTTTGGATAAGAAGACTGTTAAAAGATATGGGACACACAACAAAAGATCCCACTTCTATTTTCTGTGATAATAGCTCTGCAATACAATTGTCTAAACATAATGTATTTCATAGAAAAAACAAACACATTGACACTCACTATCATTTTATTCGTTAGTTATTCAATGATGGAAAAATTTATTTATTGTTTTGTGGTTCTAAGGAGTAGTTAACTGACATGTTCACCAAACCATTGGGAACATCTACATTTGTATATTAGAGAGAGCACTTAGGCATAGTCAATGCTGATGATGTACTACCAGTTGAGATTAAGGGTGTGTGTTGAAGAGTGTAATCTCATATGTAGTTAGTTAGTGAGTTAGGTCATTCGAGCTATTGTCATTTGTATTTCCTATTTAAATAGTTCTTAATAATGAGAATGCATTCAATCTTCCCATTGTGCTTCTCCGGCTTCATTCTATTCTTTCACAATTTGGAGCACCCTTTTAGGTCTAAATATTTCAAAGGGAATAGGTCATAGAATTCTTCTGGTAACATTGTTAGATCTATTTCTGTTTGTAGATTTGTCGCCCCCACCACAATATTTTTGAGGTTCTCCAATTTCCCTAATGAACTTGGATACTCTAAAGGTGGGACATCAATATTTAACTCCCGCAACTTCAGAGGTTCCTGCAATGTTCACGTTTCAACTAACATAAGATTGATAAAATACACAACAACTGTCGTTTATAACTTATTGCATCTACATCTACCCACCTGAGATATTTATTGCCACAATCTTTTCAATTTACTACCGACCACTCGTAAAACTATTAAATCGTCCATTGGAATCTAGGGAGGCAATGAGGAACATGAACATCCATTACAGCTAAGCCATATGAGATTTGGTGACTGCACCTGAGCCAATACACTTTTAATAAAATCTCCCTCACCTTCAAGGTTGGAGTTTACCGATCCCCAACACCTCATGACTGGAACTAGAACTTTGGTTTGATGGCATTTTCGATTTTGAGCAGAATAGTCCCTCGTCGCAAGTATCTTCCAGGGAAGACCAATGAGCCATCTTGATTCCGTGCACCTGTGTTAATTTAAAAACATTGAACATAGTGTTTTTTTGGTAAGGAAATCAAGGATGTTCAATAAGGATGGTATTTTTTGTAAACATGTTGGATGGATGTTGGATGGACTAAAGCTAGGCTAAAATTAATTAGTCTGGGGTAGTGTGGCAGAGTAATGATGGCTATAGCAGGCTCATTGTTGGTAGTTGGATCTTAATACCTATGTTCTGGAAAAACAAAAAACTGAACTAAAAACTAGAACGCTATTAGAGGTTTGGCATGTACAAGAAACTAGGAGAGAGAATAAAAACATTAAATGTAAAGAGAAGCACAAACATCAAATAGTCAGATGTAGTGAAATGCAATTGATATTGTCGAGAGTCTTGATTAGTTGATTAGTGATTAAAATATGATTACCTATTAATTGGTAATATAGGTTAGTTGATATGTTTAGAGGTATTTAATACAATTGAAACTCTAATCAAGTCTCAAAATCCTATTAATGAAGTTCTAAATATATGATAATTTAAATTTTATTTCTACCTAAAACCAAAAAAACTTCTACCCAGAATTTTTTTTTTTTATAGAATTCCCATTAATGTATACAAAGAGACTAGGAACCTATAAACCCACTTTAAAAACTTTCAGACTTGATATATTGATAAAAGTGATCTGAAACATTTTTAGGAAAAATCAACATATACAATATTTTAAAACAAAATGAAGAACATGCTACTTAAATGTCAGTTTAACAAAAAAATAGCATAAAATTATGACATTGAATTGTAATTTGTGTTGGGGTTGCCTGGCTGGCTAGACACCTTCCAAGCTGGCCAAATCCCCTTCTTTCTCCATTTCAAAACCATAAATCAATTTAATAAAATCAAAATCAAAGCACAACTTAACTTTAAAGAAAATTATTTCATTTCAAAATCATAAACCACTTGATTAAAATCAAAGCAGGAAGGTTAATCAAAGGAAAACTATTCGAATACAGATTGGATGCTTATCATACCCTAATGACTGTATTATGATTAAAATAAAAGCAGGAAGGTTAATCAAAGGAAAACTATTCGGATACAGATTGGATGCTTATCATACCCTAAGTACTATATTTCTATCAAGTTAGTAAAATATTTGGGGAATGGGATGCTACAACATAAAATTAGTTTAATCTTGAGGTTCAATGAACAACAAGGGATACCAGTCAAACAAAACAATAATTGAAAAATGAAACACTTAAAAATTTAGAACCTACATTAAGAAACAGAAAGAAACTCTAGTCATTTCATGAGAAACAGTTTTTAATTCTCAAAAACTAAAACTGGTGTAGAAAACACAATCGCGGTTTTTAACCCATTTAAAAAAAAAACTAGGGATGTTGTTATGTTGTCATGCATGTTGACATTTAATAGACATAAATAAATAAACTTGCATAATCAATCATCAATCATTGCTCTACCACATTTTGGTTAATGATAACCCTAAATATAGAAATTTACATCTAAATTCCAATAATATTAACAATAACCAAAAGCTCAACCATAGTTATAAGAATGGTTAATGATCACCCTAAAGGTAGAGGTTTACATCTAAATGCCAATAATATCAACAATAACAAAAAATCTCAACCACTATTATAAGAATGATACAGTTATAAGAATGATAAGCATAGTACACCATGTATTTAAGAAAAAACCTTGGATACAAAGGTTGGGATAATTTAAGAACTTACAGATGATGGGTGCTCCAACAGATCTTGAAAGTTCTTTATTGTTGCACACTTGCACCCCAAAGACGACGCGGCTGTGATGTTTCAGTAATTTTTCTTCCCAAATCTCTGAAATGATCATGCATTCTTATCATATTTTTCGAATCCACTTCCACTATACACTTGTTCTCTAAATTTCAAAATCCCACAAAACCTTTCCACTATGATCCCTTCCATATTCTTATCCACATGTTACTGTCTTCTCCTATGGAAAAATAGGCAATATCTAAGAATATTTGCTGTTCTTCAAAATTGATGTAGTCATAAATAATTCTAAGAGTCTTCTCTATTTCAACTGGGAGAACTTGGCCAAGTCCGTTCAATAGCTTTTCCCACTCACATATGTCATATTTCCCACTAACAATAGCTCCAAAGACTTTCAATGATAATGGAAATCCATTGCATGCTGTTATAAACTGATCTACAAGGTTTTCATACCCTGGTGGTGGATGTGTATAATATCCCTCTTGTGTACCCCTAAATATTTTGTAATTTTTAATGTTTTATGGTACTTGTTTTCTGGTGAGGAGCTCACGGCCAAGGCACCACCAGTAAAACCTTGTAAGTTAGGTGATTTCTTCCCCAAGTTGTGGAATTAGGAGACCTAAGGAATTAACTCAACTTTATTCGGACAACCAAGTCCACTAGGGGGTGAGGCTAGTGGTTAACAACACCTTGGGGACCTAGTAAGGTTTAAGCTAGTTCTTTATGATCTTAATGATGGGGCAGAGGGAAACTAGCTACCATAATTATTGGTAGGTTTCATAGTCGACAAATTTTGGGGTAAGAGCAACAGTAAAATAGACATGAAAACATATATATATGGACACACACACATATATATACTTAAACAAAGTAATAGATATATATATTTTATGCATGTATGTATTGGATGAAAATATTGGTAATACAACCTATACATCTGCATATATATATATATATAGAGAGAGAGAGAGAGGTGTGTGTGTATTTTAAAGAAAGGCTTAAAGTACGCTCAGGAGGCTCCAGCAATTAAAGGAATTACCTCCTCATTAAGGAAGCTAATTGTGGGCTTGTTATTGGGGAATCCTGACAAAAAGCAATTATACCTTCAGTGAGTTTCAGAAAGTCCCTGCCACATGGTGAGCAGGGTAGATCCACATGTCCTAAGTTCCCTCTTTTATTGCTGAAAATATCCTTCAAAAGGAGGGGAGAGCCAAATGGAAAAGGAGTTGGTGGGGCGGGGGGACGGGAAGCTCAGTGCTTTTCTGGAGATCTGCGCTTTGGAGAAACGATGGGATCTGATTTTTTTTATGAGAAATGATATCTGCACTTTGGAAGTAATGCGATGAGGGAAAAGAGGGAGCGAGGTCTGGATACCTCGACTCTCTATCTGGGAGGACTCTTTACTGACTCCAGAATGGGTAGGCGCTTCCATGGATTTGGTATGCATTGTATAGGTATTAAAAATGGATGAATCAAGTTTGCATATCCATTATCGATTCCTGCCAGATCTAGTGTTTTTCATTTGGTATGTGTCTTCATTGTTTGCTACTCGAATAGATAGGGCTATATATCTATGTTTAAAGGTTTGGGTCCTGGGTGGATGTGGCATTGTATTATTTTGAATTCCCGTTTTTTCTTTAATGCACAGAAAGTGGAATAGATCTAAATTATTCTGGAATTTGAATTGGAATTTCCAGCCCACGATTCCAACCCAATGTCTACCTTTTGCATAAAACCTTAAAGTTAAATATCAAATAAATTCTCACAGCGTTTGAGTTAATTTAATGCATTCGATTTTGGAGTAGATCTAAGTTATTCCAGCGTTGAATTTGGATTCCAGCCTATGACGCCAAATCTAATGTCTGCGTTTTGCTGCAAGGATCATTGCATGAGCTGTAGGTGTTATACAAATCATTGGTGTATGCGTGTTCCATATTTAAACACATTTCATAATCTATATGTGTTGCGCATAAACAATCTGTATATGTTTCTTTTTTCTATTGTTTTCATGCCTTATGGATCACTGTGAGATCGGTATGTGATTGGCACTGGATCATTTGGTGAACGTGCTTCTCTGCATAAACCTGCTAACGCCCCATGTGTGGCAAGGTGATATAGATTGCATAAGTGTGATAATCATTGAAGGTTGTCTTGAGATACAGTTTACATAAATCAGATATGCGTGCATATTTGGATTGAGTCCTAGATAAAACCCTGGTATGTGGTTCTAGTCGTTGCATCTTTTCGCCTGAGATAAAGATCAGACTTTGGTATGTGATTCCTCTCCCTAAATATGATAATCGTTGTTGTTCTATATTAAAACATAGATTTGAAGACATGCATCCAAATCACTATGCTTGGCAGGCTCGGAAATTTACATATACTTTCAAGCGGTCATGCACATGTTTTCATTCCCAAAGTATCTATATCATTGATTTGTTAAGACCTGAGGACATGGGTTTATAACCTTGTATGTTTGTGATAACATGGGGCTCCCAACTATGAAATAGTTCCCATTATCCCCAGTAAACCATGCTTATGGTATCTCTGTCCGTGTTTTGAATTTTTAAACAGTTTGTTGTTTTTTTGGGGAATCAATACATTCCCCAGATCCGCGATAGGGGATGGTATTTGAATTCTTGGAATTATACCCTAGGTTGTCTCCTTTGTTTCAATACGATTCATCTCTGTTAGTTGTTTTCTTTTCTCCTTGAACCCATTTGATGTCGCTTATGCATAATAAACAACAGATTGGGATCTAGTATTTTCTTGTATGTCCCTTTTCTTTACTACATTTTGGGGCTTAGGAAAGATAAACTTTAGATCCTAGAATGGTATATACTATGCCCTTTGCTTAATTATCATGTTTTAATCTGGTTTATGAACGATAAATGTTGGGTCCAAGAGATCCATGCCTTGTATGAGTCTTTAAAAAATTGTTAGTGCATATGTGAACATAGGTTCTGTAAGAAGCTACCATTTTAGTAATAATGTATTTATACTCTCGCTTGAAGAGAATGAAATCTAGGAGTAGTCGTTAAAGTGTTCTTAAGAAGAAAGCTTTCTTCCTTATTTAAGGGATACGTATGATGTATGAGAGTTAAGTCCTACATCGAGTTATTAAACCTTATTTAAGTGTCTAGTTTTATTATACGTTGTTGAAGCATGGATACCATATATACGTAGGGACGGAGATATGATAATATGACATATTATATCATATAATATATCCGCATATGTGTTCCTTGTGTAAAGGTTCCATTTCTTTACAAACGTACATTTTCTTCTGTATGCCTCAAAGACGATGGGTATTTGAGTATTACACTTTCATAATTATCATATGTATGAGGAAGTATGACACCAATGATGTTGTGGATTGTAACCTTTTTAATTAAATAAATTTCACAGGATGTGAATGCTTAGTGGACCTAACCCATGGATTAGGTGAACCACGTACATTGGTCTCTCTCTCATTTCTTGTGTCTAAATGCTTTAATTTCCTTGTATTAATTTATATACTTATAACATTGTTATGCAACCTTGTCAATTGATTAATTAATTTATAAGGGTTAATCAAAGAAAGTTATGGTTACCTTAATGACCTTGTCCACACACTAGAATTGTTTTAAATACACTGTAAGGATGAAATGCTTGTGTACTACACCTCTTAATTTATAAATGATAATGTATTGGAATTACATTTAAGTTATAAATGATAATGTATTGGAATGACATTAAGATGAATAATGCATGGTTGATGGTAGATCTATAACTCGACACCATTGATGAAATATACATTACGGATAAAGACCAATGATTTAAATAGTGAATTAAATCACTTTAGGGACCCATATGTTCGTTGCAAGTAAATGTATGTTGAAATGTGGTTAAAGGAAGTGAATATTATTCAGAATGATACAAGCAGTTCTCTATTGAAATCAAAACATATTTATGTATAATTAGAATGCATTGTAGATCACAAATTTTATGTTATTATTAAGATTTGCATTTGGAGGTGTATATGTCATAGTCACAAGGTAAAAGCCTTCATTGAAAAACTAAAATCTAAGGACGCTTAGAAAGATGATAATGCATAAAAGACCTTGCCATAGATTATGGATTAATATAAACATTTGTGTCATGAATAATTAACAAGGCTGTAGGTATATATTGATAAGCAAATCTGAAATCTAGAGGAACGATTGAAAGTAGCAATAGTTGTGTGGTTGTTTCGAAAGTTTAGGTTGTCTTTTGATAGTTAAATTTTTTATCTGATTTGGGGATGTAACGTCCCCGACCCTCTGACCAGCGAAGAGGACGCTACCAACGCCAAACAAACAGGCAAACATCCCCATGAACATGAACAAGGGTACATGCTAATATTAAAAACTTAACATAATGCATACTAAGATGCATGAAACATACAAGGATACACAATTACTCAACATTCGGTGGAAGCAACACACACATTCCGGCATTTAACATGTTCACCATAATTCATGGAACAGTACATATAATTGTAGAGATGAAACAGTCAGAAGTACTTATATTTTAATGAAGAACTTGCCCCGCAACCAGCTACGTCGCTGCAACATTCCACCCAACCATAGGCTATCGTGCTCATCAATCTATCAGCAACACTGCCACCCTCAAGCTGGGCATGATTCCCCAAGGAGTAAGGGTCAATGCAGGCTTATGCATAGCTAGGGGACACAAATCAGCCAAGTCCACACAATAGGGTTTACCAGATTGTCAAGGAGATAGGAAAGGCTAAATGTTAAGCTGGTGGTCTCAACACCAGTCTTCTCAAGAATAACCAGCCTCTGATCCCACTCTCAATAGTCCGAAGACCAACCATTGCATACCGCAGCAAAACAACCCATCCACAGCTCTGTGAAGAAGGCAAAGAAAACCAGGTGACAATCCCAAATGAAAGGTGAGACACAGCTCAGGTCCACAAGACAACTCAGGGTTGTTCTTGGCCCTAGCGTGGCTAGACAACTCAACAGCAACCCAAAACCAGGGTACATCAATAGCCCAAAATCACAGTGAAACGATGGCAACCTTACACAGTCCACAGTTGGGGCAGAACGAGAAATCCCGGCATAGACATGGGAAAACTCAGCCAACGGATGTGGAAATTAGCAGTTGTCCAACATCCAAGAGCCCACAGCACACAAATCCTCAACACAATTGCTGAAAAAAGTTACACAAACAAGAATGGGGAGAGAACAAACTCTCAGCCTGTGCGCAGAGGACAAAGACACAGCCCAGGCAAAACATGGAAGAACACATAGAGGTCTACAGCTTGCGATCCGCCACGAAGGACAGAAAACAATACATAGCTCAATCATGCCAAAGGAAAACCGAGTCTCTGCATGACTGGAAAGAACACCACCATAGACCGACAAACAGCGTGAGAGAGGAAAAACGAATCCCCAAACAAGAAATCGCACCCCCTTCTCAACTCGGCTCTGCGTGAGGAATATTAACCGGCTCCCTGCTGCGTGTCCCTACGTGAGAGTGAACAACTCCCTATGCGTGAGGGTGAGCCGATAATGGAGAGAAATGGCGGTGGTTTTTCTTGCCAACGTGAGGTCAACCTGCTGGTGGAGTGTGCATGTGGGCAAGGACTGACAGTCCTGCCACACTCCACTCCCAACCATAACTGCCTCAACTACTCAATCAAAACATTAAAGTGTTTGGATGAGACAAGGGAAGATGGAAAATCAAACAGGGTGGTAACACATGGATTTCCCCCCAATAGTCCAAGGTTTGACATCCCCCACTCTCATCCTTTGGAATCATGCCCTTTTCATTTTAATGTTGTGCCGTCGTAGCTGGATGTAGGTTTATTTTAATTGATGTGCATATTTACATGATGCCAAACTATAATGTGCCGGATAGCATGATATACCATCGGCAACTATCCCTATTGCTGAAACATACACAATCAAATCGATGGTGGGGATTTTGCCTTTAGCTCCTCACCACGATTAATTACATTATATACATCATGCAAACGGGATCAAAACCGAGGTGTTACAGGGGACATTACAAATGGTATCAGATCTAAAGTAACAACGCTCGAGCCTATTTGGGCTCAACATGGAGTTAGAGAGAAGGGTCGATATTTTTAACCTAACCAATCTAATGATTTTTTTTTGGATGCATGACAATGATGGACAAGGAAACAAGTTATCTGAGTGGGCCTTCAAAGATTGAAGGTGGTAACTAAAGAGGATAAAGAAAAGTAATACGATGGAAAGGTATGTTATCACCTTAACGATAGATTAAAAAAAAGGCAGGTGAGAAATTTTTGCATGTAATCTTGAAGGTTATGTTTGTGTTATACCCCAAAATGGGAGGTTGGGCTATAATTTTTTTTTGTTTTAAGGAAGAATTGGCCTAGAATTACCTCTAGCGATGGATATACATGTATAGATGGAAAATAATAAACTCATATTAACAGAGGCCTTTGAAACATAGGTCACCAAATAGATGGGTAATGAACTATGGGTTCCTTAGGAAAGAAAATGCATGTGTGATAGCAATCAAGGTTAAAGGCTATATGAAGGCATAATGGTAATAAATATTACTAGGAAATTATGGAAACCCTATGGATACTATGCTTGATGAATAGAACTTGATATGGTAAAATATTTACAAAGAGTCGCGAAACCCTAAGTATTGGGTAGCATAGAAATCCTCGCTATTTGAAGACACCCTTCATGTGTAAGGAAGGTTGTAGGCACAAGAAGGTTAGGCTTACCATAATATTTGGGTCAGAACTAGTTGTTTAATGCATGGTTAAAGAAAACTCTCATGCACCAATTGTAATTTAAAAGGAAGCCTAATTTAAAAGCTCACCGCAGGCCAAAACTAAATGGCTACAAGTAGAGATAGAGTGGGAAAACTAACAAGACAATACTCCATAGGGTATTGGTGTATTCCATGAAATGTGTGATGAGACAAGTGTAGAATCTAGTGTTAGGTGTGTTAGTTTTTCAACATTAAGCTAGCATTATGATATTAGGATCTTTTCACTAAGAGAATAACAAGCACAACAATAAAACATAAGCACATCACAAGAGACAAGAGACACAAAGAGTTTTCCTCGGGGAAACCATAAAGGAGAAAACCCTGCAACTTCCTCAGAGATAGAATCAGCACCAAAATAGTAAAAGCTCAAAACAATAAGATGATCTCCCAACAACATCAGTCTCTCTCTCTCACACTGAGAGAGCTTCTCCTCTCTCACTCATGCGCCCCAATGAGTGAGTGTGAGTGTTGCAAGTGAGATAAATAGAGAGGCTCACTCTCTATTTATATTATTTAGTTCACTTGAAGTGCACTCCAACATGTTGGCCTCACTTAACAATTACTTACTAGAGCCGACATCTCTAGGGGTGTCTAATAACCCTAGTGCCCCACCAATTGTGGGGACTTTGCCTCCTCCAACAAATAGGAGGGTAACACAATGGTGGGGACTATTGCCCCGACTTACAATGACTTACCTAGGGTCGAATTCTAGGATAGTCTAATAACCCAAGGGCCCCATAACTATGGGGACTTTAACCCTTGACCAATAGGAGGGTTACCCACAACGACTTGACATGACTTTCTCATTATAGAAACTTCCCAGAATAAACATTGGGGTATGACATGACTCAAATACACTACAATACATCCCGGAATGAACATCAAGTTACAATAGATAAGAAATACAAGTGAATACATTCTGAAGTTACAATTATATCAACACTTCCTCTTAAATAGGAAGGTATTCTCTTGACACAATTTATCAGTACAAGTCTTCTTCTCTTTATCAACTGGATCATCTCATCATCTGCATCTCTGTTCTTCTTGAGTCTTCAAGTAATCTTTGTATTCAAGTCATCTTTGTCTTTAAGTCATCTTCATCTGGACCTGGATCATCACTCGATCTGGATCATCATCACTGAATTTAGATCATCACTCGATCATGGATTATCATCAGCTGTTATCACTGGATGTCGATCATCACTCGATCTGGATCATCACTACTAGATCATCATCACTAGATCTCGATCATCACTCGATTTGGATCATCCCTGGTGCTATCTCATGATTCTTCTCATCATAGGAAGTTCTACAGAGCCAACCCTTTTTCATGCTGGTTGTAGGCCTAGCCATCGTGTAGGTCTTCGTCCAGAACTTACATCTGACCTACTCGTCAGAAAGGCATGCCCAACACTCACATATGATCATGTAGGAACTAATCCTATAATCATATCAGAATGGCCTAGCACTCACATTCACCAGCATGATAGGACACACCTACTATCATATGTGAAAAGGCTCAACACTTACAACCACCAGCATGATAGGACACACCTACTATCATCTGTGGAAAGGCACAACACTCACATCCACCAGCATGGTAGGACACACCTACTACCATCTGCGGAAAGGCTCAGCACTTACAATCACCAGCATGGTAGGACACACCTACTACCATATGTGAAAAGGCACCGCACTTACAGTCACCGGCATGATAGGACACACCTACTATCATCTGTGAAAAGGCACATCACTCACATCCACCAGCATGGTAGGACACACCTACTACCATCTGTGGAAAGGCTCAGCACTTACAATCACCAGCATGGTAGGACACACCTACTACAATCTGTGAAAAGGCTCTGCACTTACATCCACCCACGCAGGAACACATCCTGTTCACAATGGTGGAAGGGCTTGCACTCATATCTGATATTGTAGGAACCAATCCTATAGTCGTATCAGAATGGCCCCCAGTCCTCGACTGAGCTACCTGGTAACTGAACAGGTGCCTCCATTCTCCTAGAGAATGGCAGTTGCCCTTACATCCGACCTGCTCATCGAAATGGCCAACACTCACATATGACATGGAAGGAACCTAATCCTTTAGCCATGAAAGAATGGTTCAGCCCTTACATCTGATCAAGTGGGAACACATCCCTCTATCACATCAGAATGGATTCTCAGTCCTAGACTGAGTTGTCCTGGTAACTGACCAGGTGCCTCCATTCCCAGAATGGCAATTTCCCTTACATCTGTCCTACTCGATAGAATGGCCAGCACTCATATCTGACATGTAAGGAAGCAATCCTCTCACCATGACAGAATGGCTTAGCCCTTATATCTGACCTACTCTTCATAATGGCTATGGATCTCAGCACTCATATCTGACATGGAAGGAAGCAATCCTCTCACCATGACAGAATGGCTCAGCCCTTATATCTGACCTACTCGTCAGAATGGCTACAGAATGGCTATGGATCTCAGCACTCATATCTGACATGGAAGGAACCAATCCTCTCACCATGACAGAATGGCTTAGCCCTTACATCTGACCTGCTTGTCATAATGGATTTGGGACTCATCACTTTCCCTTGGAGGAAACCTCAATCTGGAGAACACCAAGCTTCTCCCTGAAGTACTCAAACTTCATCCTAGCCAATGGCTTTGTCAATACATCAGCTATTTGTTCCTCCGTCGCAACATATTGGAGCTTCACTACTCCTATCTGCACCATATCCCTGATATAGTGGTACTTGATCTCGATATGCTTCGACTTGTCATGGAACACTGGATTCTATGACAACTTCACACAACTCTGGTTGTCACAATGTATACAAGTAGCATCCATCTAGAGATCAAATATATCGGACAGTAGCTTCCGTAGCCATACTGCCTCACAACTAGCTGAACAAGTTGCGACATACTCTGCTTTAGCTGTACTCAGTGCCACACAGGATTGCTTCCTGCTAAACCAAGAGATCACACCTGATCCCATACTGAAGCAACATCCTGAAGTGCTCTTCCTATTGAAGGCACTGCTTTCCCAATCTAAATCAACATAACCCTCCAGGTTAATCTTTTGATTCACATCGTACTTGAGCCCATAATCAATTGTACCCTTTAGGTACCTCAGAATATGCTTTGCAGCAGTCAAGTGAACACTCATAGGATCTATCAAGAACTGGCTTAAGGTGTTCACATCAAAAAAAATGTCTGGTCTCGTGTTCATCAGGTACATCAATGACCCAATCATCTGATGATACATCGTAGCATCAACTGACTCTGATGAAGCATCACTCAATAGCTTCAGGTTCGATGCCATAGGTGTGGCCATAGCCTTGCAGTCCATCATCCCAAACCTCTTCAGGATCTCTACTGCATACTTCCCTTGTCCAAGGAAGATTCCATCTGTACTCTTCCACACCTCCATATTTAGAAAGTAATGCATCATCCCCAAGTCCTTCATTTCAAATTCAGCAGCAAGCTTTCTCTTCGTATTAGCAATCAACCCATCTGTACCTGTCACAAATAGATCATCTACATATAGTAGAAGTATCACTAGGTTGCCATCTTCAACCTTGTAGTAAAGGTTGGAATCTGCTTTACTCTTGGTAAAGCCCAAACTGGATAGAAAGCTGTCAATTCTACCGTACCAGGTCAAAACTCAGGATCTTCTACAGTCACTCCCTCTGAAGCAGAGCATCATACTCCCTTTGTCTTCCGTACTCTATGCACTGAACTATTATGTACCGGAGTGACAAGTAGTATCCATCTAGGATCATTCTATACCAAGATCCTCTATTTTGAAATTTTTCAAAAGTTCTTCTCACATCCATCTGTGAGCTTGTCATCCTTTATCAACCTTGTAGCAAAGGTTAAGATATTCATCAAGCTCATCATGTATGTGTTATCCCATGGGTGTCTTGTGAACTCGTACAAGACCTTATTTCATTTGCACACATGATTATGCATGTCATGTGACTTCACTTCTAGTGGCTACAAATATCTCTTCTTAGTTTATGTCTTCTTTTCATGAGAAGCCTCGTGCTACGAATCTTTCTTTGTATCCCAGGATGTTTCCATCTACTGCATGATGGAACTACGAACTTCTCTTCAGGTCTCGATACTGCATCCTAGACATAATTCTTCTTGAACTGGTCTTCTTGGTTACTTCTTCATAGTTGGAATATTCTGCATCAATGATGTCGCTGCATTCATCATATTATTCTTCATCTTGAACTGTCATCACTTGTTCTTCGGAACAAATTTCATCCTTCTTTGCTTGAAGGTGATTATGTATGCGATATTTCCTACAAGTCAAATGCATTTGTATGGTTGGAACATTTCATAAGGAATATTCATACTGGAAAATACTTATGCATAAATATATGATCATGCAACTACTTTAGCCAATACAACATTCATCCATATCTCACTGAAACTTTCTAGATGCCTTCCATCTCTACCAGGACAACATTGCAATTGTGCACTAATCCAATATGTCAACAAAGAGGTTTCATTCTAAATAAGTAGCAATGGAGAGTTGTATATTACCATGAGCTACTTACCCATCACATGCATATTAGCGGTAGGCAAAAAATACATCAACTGAATATAATCAAATGTATAACAAAACAATATCATGAAATGACAATTGAATACTTATCTTTATTTGTTTCGTGGGTAGACTCCTTGAGCCTTCAACTTCATCGTCTTCTTCATTCATAATAGCATCGTTTCTTATCCAAATGCTAAGGTGGATAAGAATTTATTCAAGAGTTGAGATCTTCATATTCCTCATCGCTTGAGGTATCTTCTTTGGAAGGTGAGAGCTTGATCTTTAGTTGCTTCCATCTTCTCTTCTTTTCTTATGAGTCGAGCTTCTTCTTCTTCCCAAAGTCTGCTGAAAGTAATAACTTCCTTTTGGCACACATTCCTCGCATTAATGAATCCCATGATCTTGGGAGACTATTCAAGGTGGCCATCACCACTTCTGCATTCTTCACTTCTTCTTTTACCGCTTCAAGTTGTTCTTGATTTGAGAGACTCTTATGACTGCATTGGTCTCTGGATCTTCACATTATTCAATTGGTTTCTTAAGGTCATATTCTGATTTATGTTTTTCCCTTAAAATAGCTTGGTCAAGGAATCAAACATCTTTGGTGTCTTTAGGGAAGACACTTGTGGTACAAATTGATTCGTGACTGAATCAACCATGATCTTCTTGGCCTTGACCAAGTTCTTTTTGTGTAAGGCTTCTAGCCTCATCTCCCTCTAGAACTGGAACCTCTATGCTCATGTAGGTGTCTAATCCATTTTATTTAGAGAGTTCATATACTTCCATGCTTGGAAGTTTTTCAACTTCACCAAGCTTATCATCAATCTAATGTGATAGATCACTTTGAAATGAGAACCTCAAATGAAAATAGCAAAGGATTAGATCTTACCGATTTGAGGTGTCCGTCTTGGTTTCGTAGTTCGCTGATCTAGGGTTTGTCAAAGAAATCTTAATTTTCAAAACTTGGAATCTTTCAGATCTGATTGGATAGATAGATAGATATCTTCAAATGGATCTTTCCAATGTACTCCTTTTCTGAAAACAGTGGAGGGAAGTTCCCGGAACAGGAAGCCCCAAATTTCCAATTTCTTCTGCAGAAATTCCTGTTACTATTTCTGTGATATCTCCGAAATTACTAATCCTCTATGTCTGAAATTTCACACTGCGGTAACCTCTCCTGTCCCTAATCTAAAACCATAGGTTTCATTAGAATTGGTTTCACAATTTGGGATTTATGATCATTTTTCCAAGGTTACCTATTATAGAACTGTTCAGAATAGTGAAGTTGTACGACATGCCACATGTCACTGATTGATCTTATGAGTTTGATATTCGGATCACCAAAATTAAATTCTATTCCATTTCTATAACATCTTCAGGAATTCCATTTGGACCTATGTATCCCAATATATTTCAATTCTCCCCAGGTGTCCTGTTTAGGGATGAATTCTGGAAGAGGCTGGAATCCTAACTTGGAGAGATCATATCTCCTGGAATACATAGAGTCTAAGGCTGAATTTGGGACACAGTGTTCTTCAGGATGTTATCGTTGGACCTTGCAATTTTCAGCACTTGATACTTTGCCGATCTCTGGATATAGCGAATGTACCAAAACTTAGCAGGTTTAGTATTTAGGGTTTTTCTAGCTCAGGGTCAAACTAGGGTTTGACTTTCTCGGAGTTTCACCCAACCAAATTTCTTGATCCAGGTCTCTAAACTTCGGTTTTGATGAGGAGAAAAATCCTATTCTGGTCTCACTCAAAAATTCCTCTTCTGTAGAAAGCCCTAATTTCCACATCGAAAACTAAAAATGCTCGGAATTGAATTCCGCTTCGACAGAAAGATGCGGCCTTCAATGGCGAGTCAGCCTAGCATAATTTTGTTGATGGATTGTGGAGAGAGACCCAAAAATTAAGAAGCCCTAGATTCTATAGCTGCATAATGTCTTCTTCTCAGGTTAGCTCTGATACCATGTTAGTTTTTCAACATTAAGCTAGCATTATGATCTTAGGATATTTTCACTAAGAGAATAAGAAGCACCGCAATAAAACATAAGCACATCACAAGAGACAAGAGACACAGAGAGTTTTCCTCGGGGAAACCATAAAGGAGAAAACCCTGCAACTTCCTTAGAGATAGAATCAGGACCAAAACAGTAAAATCCCAAAACAGTAAGATGATCTCCCAACAGCAGCAGTCTCTCTCTCTCACTCATGTGCCCCAATGAGTGAGTGTGAGTGTTGCAAGTGAGATAAATAGAGAGGCTCACTCTCTATTTATATTATTTCGTTCACTTGAAGTGCACTCCAACATGTCGGCCTCAATTAACAATTACTTACTAGAGCCGACATCTCTAGGAGTGTCTAATAACCCTAGTGCCCCACCACTTGTGGGGACTTTGCCTCCTCCAACAAAGAGGAGGGTAACACAATGGTGGGGACTATTGCCCTGACTTACAATGACTCACCTAGGGTTGACTTCACTAGGATAATATAATAACCCTAGGGCCCCATAACTGTGGGGACTTTAACCCTTGACCAATAGGAGGGTTACCCACAATGACTTGACATGGATTTCTCATTATAGAAACTTCCCGGAATAAACATCGGGGTATGACATGACTCAAATACATTACAATACATCCCGGAATGAACATCGGGTTACAATAGATAAGAAATACAAGTGAATACATTCCGAAGTTACAATTACATCAACAAGGTGATTGGGTAAAGTACGTAAAATATTAGGATGTATTCTTTTATGATTTTATTCTTGTATTAAAGGGTGAGTCTGGGAGTATGTGATTTCCACCTTAGGATTATTTGTATACAAGTAGTGAAATATAATATAATGAATCATACTACATCTCACCATGTTAAAACATTTTGGTTGTTTTGAAAATGGGTTGGATAAAGTGCGTTGCACCAACTTTGAAATTCTTGTGAAAGAGTGGGTTGATTTCGGAGAAATAGAATCATATATCGATAGTTACTGGTGATGAACATTATCAATTATTGTTTTATAAAAAGTTTTAACATGTGTGTATTCATGGCTTGCAAGGGGTTACCCAAAGAACAAGAGTCCTAACAAAGAGTATAGTGTTTCCTCCAAAGACACTAATAAGTAAATAGAACTAGATATCAATTGAGATGCCTACGTCTCTAGCTTACCACTCGGTATTGTTGGGTATATTGGAATTGGAATGTCCCTTCACTCATAACTATCAATCGAAATGGAGTGTTAGTTACAAAATTCACTGGCTTAAAAAGTAGAGTTAAACCACTAAAGAATGAGTGATGCTTTACTTCTCTAATATAATTATTGGATTTCAAGGTTTTTATGAACCAAGGATTAGCTATGGATTATGATGTTTATGTCTTGACGTTGCAGGGATTTATTATGATTTTGACCGTTGTCATGATCAACGTAAGGCATGGATTTTTAAATCCACTTGTAAATAAGTTGATCTCAATCACTCAAAATAAGTAATGATTTATTCCGGATGGATTATATGAACCATGAATGATGGTAAAGGTACAAATCACTACAACCTATGAAATGTTGATTAAATTGATGAAATTATTGTTTATCGATAAATGTTAATTATATTTGAACTAATCATGAAGCCGATTCATGAATCAGGATAATCACAGTGAAGTCATGTTAAACACTGAAGAGTGTGTGTCACAAATAGTCAAGGGTTGTAATTAACATTAAATATGAACGAAAGGAAAATATATGTTGCGGGAGCACAATGGTGTTAGGAAAATGATTTCCATATGAGCACATTGGTGTTAGTCATAAATGCTGCAGGAGCACAATGGTGTTAGGCATATGAAGTAGCAAGAAAATTGATGATCTAACTCTACCTTGTTTTCTTGGACTCCAGCAGGGGGGGCTGGGTGGAAAAGGAATTCCTGGACTCAAGTGAGGAGGCTTGAAGGGAATAATGAAAGAGTTGTGATATAAATATAAATACCTAGGAAAAATCTCGACATCTGGAAGACAGGACGCTATTTGATGTCATTGAGGAGAAAACTTTTGACTAGGAGTCAAAGGGGAGAGTAACCTTAGATATACCCCAGAAGTCCACACGGGAAATTGGTAAAAAGAACTCAAGGGAGAGTTTGAAAAAACAACGAACGAAAATGTGTTAATAGATTTCCAAGTAATTGGACTATTGCATGCCTTAATGTGTGAATGTGATGAAAGACCCGAGTATGCAAAAATTCCCTCAAAGAAGAAGGGGAATGAGGAACTTTAAAAGTTTCTGATTAAAAAATTTATGTGAATGAAAGAAAGGTTTTACCTCAGTTTGAGGACTAGTTAAGTATCCAAATGTTGGAGATGAAAGACGTCCTCCCAAAATATAAGTAAATATGGATTACTTATAAATCAATTACATTATTTATACGAAATAAATACTAGAAGATGTTCCATGAGTGGCAAGTATGTTGTTGCAAATTAAGGATCCGTTGTTTTTGTTTTAAATTGAATTATGAAAATTTTGACATGTTTTACTGAATAAAGTTACATGAAACTTCAAGTCTTGAAAATGGCGACTTGCAAAAATCAGGAAAGATCAAAGGTGTCTAGGAGAGGAAAGTCGAGGCAAGAAAAGCTGACTCAAGAGAGGAAGCAATTTTGTTGAAAAACAAGAACACCGAGGACAATGTCATTTTTAAGGGGGAAAGGATGTAATATCCCTCTTGTGTACCCCTTAATATTTTGTAATTTTGAATGTTTTATGGTACTTGTTTTGTGGTGAGGAGCTCAAGTCCAAGGCCCTACTAGTAAAACCTTGTAATTTAGGTGATTTATTCCCTAAGTTGTGGACTTAGGAGACCTAAGGCATTGATGCAAATTTATTCGGAAAACCAAGTGTTGGGTGGTGGGGCAGACCTGGGTTCTTATGCTTTTATCTTCGCACCAAAAAACAGACCCATAGTGTTGGCCCTTTCAGTAACAACCTGTGAACAGATTGCAGTCTCACTCGAAACAGCTATGGGGTGCCGCAGAATCAGGTTTCTGCAGGCGAAAGAGGGATATTACTGTACCTTTAGCCTTAACAAAGAATAATTATGCAATACAGAGCTTCGATTTTCACTTAAGTAGCTTCGCAGTTTAGATAAAAAGACAGTTTCTTGCTTAACCCTTAACTGGGAATTCACAGCGAAGTTAATACTTAGTAATTTATCTTATTCTATCATTTATCTACTTATCAAATGCATAAAAACATAACAAAAAAAATGAAAAGAACCACCAGAACACAAGATATACGTGGTTCACCCCTAGTGTAGGGGATACGTCCACAGAACTGCGTTTATATTCAACACTTTACAAAACAACACATTTCTGATTTGTGCACTTAGTTGCAGATCTTCTCAACAACCCAAAACTGCGCACTCAGCTGCAGAGGTCGTCCACACACTTTGCTGGGACTTAACCTCAAACCCAAAAATAGACCTTAGCTTCTTCGCATCAAATTATCATACACAAAAACCTACTTGACTCCTTTACATAAGTGCCTATTTATACAAGTGCACTATTACAATACCATGGGATTAAACCATGGGTACCCAAAAACCATGGGACATTTACAAAAAGAGGGGCTTTGACCCAACCCCGAATCCCCTAAGACTATTTAGGACCGCAACTTTACTTACAAGCTTCGCACCAAAACCGTGGAGTTGCCAAAATTAAGGACCTTCAAGGTCCGAGCCCCAACAGGCCCTTAAGACTCACCAGTGTCCCGTCCCGAGACACTATGCTGCTTTTCTAGTGGGAGAATATTGTTGGCAAAGATAGTAAATTGCTTGTTGAGGCTGCGCATGATATCTTCAGCTGCTTTCTCCTTCTCCACTATCTCCTGCAATGTTGCTACAGATGCTTCATTGGCCTTTTCCTGTGCAAATGCATCATACTCCTTCAGGACTTTGAGCTGGTTGTCCGCAGCAATGCTCAACTCCAAGGCCTCATTAATAAGGGGCTGCACAGAGTTCAGCAATAGTGTTTCTTTCCTTTTGCAAGACTCAATTTCTCACTGGAGCTCATTGCTATGCTTCACCTTAAGCATCTTCTGCATAGGAGGCAATGTATTAATTTCTGCTTTTACTGCATCCATCTCTGTCTATCGCTGCTTAATGGTTTCTTGCAACTGTTCTACTTCTGGGTTGTCCTGCAGGTTTTCCTAGGCCTTGACACTTTTTTCTAGTAGCTTTGATGCACTACTTACAAGATCTGAGATCTTCGTTGCTGAGGCATGAATATCTTTGCGACGCTGTTCCCTGACCTCTAGTGGACTCTAAGGAATGATATGAAGTTGAAGCTCCGCAATCTGAGCCTCATGTTCTGCTTTCATCTTCTCTATCTAGCTTCGAGACTGTTGTGTATAATCTTTCATCTTGACTATTCTTTGCTCCTGTTCTTCTTCAACCTGTATGTTGAAGTCAGGGAGGCTTCGACACGGCTCATTCAATACTCGTGCTAGTGTATCCTGCTTGCTTTCTACTTCCCTCTTCTTATGCTCAGCTTCTTCCAACTGCACTGCAAGGCTCTCACTCTGCTTCTTGGTATTCTCTAACTGCATGTGTGAGTAGCTGTCTCATTCTCGGATCTCGTTCATGATTGCCAATTGACAAAGATGCAGCTCCGGCATAGACAACTTGGTGTAGTCTATCTCAACTATCATGCTCATCTGTGATCGAGATGCTGCATTAGTTATTATAAGGGATGCACTTGGTACTTGTCCTTTGTTGTTTCTGGCAGGCCATTGTCTCGTATCTGGCTGCACGCTTACTGGGGCACTGCTTACTGTGGCGCCAGTTGCTGTTCTTTCTGCTAAGTCCTTCAGTTCTGTAATTCGTTGTGCTACGCCAGCGAGCACATCAAGATGTGTAGCTGCAAAGTCTACCCACTTGCTGGATAATACTTCTGTGGACTTCGTCGGAGCCTGATCAAGCTCTTCAATTGTCAAAGTGGGCTCTTCGACGATATTCTTTCCCTTTGATGCCTTAGCTTTCTTTCTGGGCTGAGGCTTAGTAACTTCCTCTGCTTCTGGAGACTTGCGCTTATCTGGGAAATTAGGGTCTGAAATGGATTTGACTGATTCTTATTCTTCTTCATTAGCCCTGTCATCTCCAACCTGGTCACCTTTGCTCTACTGTGACTCATCTTGTTCTTTACTTTCTTCTAGTGGGTCATTCTGCTGCGGCTGACTAGGACCTGCGCCCACATCTATTACTGGGGGAACTGGTATGTTGAGCCCTGTTCCTGCATCTTTCATCCATTCAGCCGGCCACTGCTGAACTACTGTGAGGATGTCTTCCTCGGTTACCATGTAGGGTAACTTCAATCATGCGTGTTTTTTATCTGCGTGAGCCTGGATGAAGACATTATGTATGTCGGCCTTGAAGTTGGCCACTCCAGTATACTGAGAAAATATCTCATTACTGAGCCGCGGTGTTTTCAGGATCTCGTATGAAATATTCATTGCATAGAAGGTGAACACGTAGTTAGTCATCTACTGCAAGGCCTTATCCTACGAGACGCAAAGAGATGCATAGCTCGCTGCACCAGGCATCTCCGGAGGCACATCGACAAACTGCACCTCGGTAGGTTCTATCCATCCCATGAGTGCAATAAGCACTAACAACCATGAGTAATGAAAGGGTCTACCTTTCTCCTGTGCATCGTAGACATCGTCAAGGAATTCTCTAGCAATGTACTCTGCCCATTTGTAACTGTAGCCTTCGGCACAGTTCGCTGCAATACTGACAATCAGGGCAGGTACTTCATTAGGTTTGTACTTCCGCATTAGTTTTCCTGCTAGGAGCTTTGTGGCAAAGTGAATGTTTTGGTGCCGAATTGGCGAGCTTTGATACCCTCGCTTTCCTTTCTTCAAACCAAAGTGGTCCTTCATGTGCTGTACCAGCTTCGTATCTTCATGCTTCCCAACGAATTCAATTCCAGGATCAGGCACTTCTTTCGGCAAGCCTGTAATCCTATTGATTAGCTCTCCGTCAATGGAAATTCTATGGTTTCCTATCCATAGGTTCCCATCATGTACCAACGCCAATAACTGCTTTACCACCACGGTAACCTGCAGGCTACGACCAAAGTGGGGGACATTCAACATCTTCAACAAGCCAGCTTGCTCCAAGCTAGCAGCCCACTGTTTCACTTCAAGTAACATTGTTCCAGCCTCTAGATAATGGACGGAGTGCAAGTATTTCCCAGGTGTGAACTGCGGAAACTTCCCACGATCATTCGTATCGTGGTCTGTGTACTTGAGTTGGTCTAACTTTCCTGTCATCGTTTTGACCAACTTCACACCCTGTGGCAGCGAAGGTGTGCGTAACGTGAACTTGGCTATCCACCGAGGTGGCTGAAATCCTGGTCGAACAGGCGGAAGATATGGTGGATGCTGTGATGCAACGTTCTCATCCTCACCGAAGTCTTCAAAACCTTCAGGTGGGAGCTCTGCCGAACCAGGAGGATTCATCTGGGGATCCTCCGGTGTCTTTCTGGATGGATTGTGCCTTTCTTCATTCCGCTTAGAGCGAACTTCTGCCTTAAACTTTTTTCTAGTTGATTGTGTCTGCATTGGTTGATCCGACGCTGGGGGAGTCTCTTCGCGAGGTGTAGATGCAAGTGGGTTTCTCATAAGGTTCTGCAGACCTCTCTGTCTGAATTCTCTCAACAATTCCTGAACTTCGCGATCAGCTGACATGGACTCAACTCAAGAAAATGCGTAATGTGAAATTCGCAGGTCTAGGTGTCTTCTTATAGAATCCAACGACCAAATCTACCATAAATGTGCATTAAAGACACCAAATCTGACCGAACGACAGTAGATCTTGTCCAAACGGCGCTAGATTTCCCAAAATCTCATCATTACAGGCAGTTAATGCAGTTAACGTACGAGCGCCACCAAATCTGATTTTTTTCCAACGGTCGCATTTTAAGCTTCGACACACCTTTCATCTTCGGCACAACCAGTAACTTCAGCTTTGCCACAATACAGATCTTAGACACATCCTGACACAAGTTTCGACAGAGCTTCGAGCTTCGACCCACGACAGAATTTATTCGACAACCTTCGAAACTTCGTAAATTTTTCAACAATCTACCGAAGTTCTCTGAGAACAGCTTTATTATAGTCTAGTACCCAATTTCAACTATTCTTGGTACTTAGACTCTTCTTCTTGGTATTACTTCTAATCAGGGGGTACAGGCTTGTCCCTGTACTTCTTTAGTCTACTTCCATTCACCATGGAGGGAAAAATTTCTCCATTCAATTTAGCTAACTGAACTGCACCACCATCAGTAACTTTCTGAACTATGTATGGTCCTTTCCAATGTGTCTTGAACTTACCTGGGGACTTCATGAATTTACTGTCGTACAAGAGCACAAGATCACCATTCTGAAAATTCTTCTTCTTAATGTGTCTATCATGCCATGCTTTTTCTCTAGATTTCTGTAGTTGCTGCTGGAAACCTGCGATGAATCTGTCTTCTTCTAGTTCCAGTATCTTCGCCAGCCTTTCATTCAGCATAGCTGGATCATCCATCTCTGTGAAGGCAGATATTCTGAGGCTAGGAACAATGTCCTCCATGGGCATAATTGCTTCCTGTCCATATACCATCCTAAAAGGTGTGTGGCCTGTCAACTTCTTGCAAGTGGTTCTATAGGCCCATAATACTGCTAGAATTCTAAGATCCCAATCATTTCTGTTAACATTGCAAACCTTCGCCAGAGCATGCTCAAGAATCTTTTTAAAGGCTTCAACAGTTCCATTTGCTTGAGGATGGTAGGCATTACTCTTCTGATGATATACTTGAAATTCTTCAGTTAATGCTTCAATTGTCTTATTCAGAAAATGTGATCCTTGATCACTCATAAGAATTCTAGGACACCCAAACCTCGACAAGATATTATCAAATATGAAATTTGCAGCTGTAGCAGCGCTACAGTCCTTGACTGGTTGAGATTTGGCCCAACGAGTAAGGTAATCAGTTTCTGTAATAATGTATCTTGCTCCAGATTTCTTTGCAGGGGGATTTATTGTTCCAACAAAATCAATAGCTCACTTGTTAAATGCTTGTAAAGTTACCTGTGGAACCAGAGGCATCTCATCCCTCTTGGATGGTTTTCCTGTCCTCTGATAGATATCGCAGCTATGGAAATACTCTCTTGCATCCTTATGAATTGTAGGCCACCACAATCTAGCTGTCAGAATATTCTGTGCTATAGCTTTTCCTGCATAATGACCTCCTACTGCTCTAGAGTGTGCCTCAGCCAAAATCAATGGCTTTTCATGCTCCAGGACACATCTGCACAGTATTTCATCTGGTCCCATCTTATATAGCTGTCTTGCTATCAAGGTAAAGTCAACTTCTCTAACCACCAGCTGCTTCTTCTACTGCATTGTCATCTCAGAGGGTGCAAAACATGTAGACAAGTACTGAACAATATCTTGAAAACAGTCATCAACCATCTGGATGGCAAACAGCTGGGCATCAGGAAGACCTTCATCCAAACTAGTGGGCTCTTATCCTGACTCGAGCCTCGACAAGTGGTCAGGCCCCAGGTTAAGTCTTCCTGGATTAACTATGATCTCAAAGTCATACTCCTGAAACAAAATCAGCCATCTGCATATCCTTCCACCTAACACAGGCTTGTTAACCAAATACTTCAAAGTAGAATGGTCAGTGAACATCTTGAAATGAGATCCTAACAAATAATGTCAAAATTTATGCAAGGCATAAACCATAGCTAGACCTTCTCGTTCTGTCGTAGTATAATTCTTTTTTGCTGTGGACAATTTTCTACCTGCAAAAGCAATAGGGTGATCGATATTACCTTCACTTGACTGAGCCAATACTATACCTAAAGCAATGGAAGATGCATCTACATGAACATGAAACTCCTTACTCCAGTCAGGGAATACTAAGATAGGGGTAGTTACCATCTTTTCTTTCAAAATATCCAAGCTTTCCTGACATTCAGGTGTCCACTCAAACTTAATATCTTTCTTCAATTTCTTTTCCATAGGGGCTGTAATCTGAGCATATCCTTTAATGAATTTCCCATAATATATAGTATGACCAAGTGTAGTGCGGAGTTGCTTAATAGACTTCGGAGGTGGTAAACAATAATGGCTATCTTCGCAGGATCCACCATCAATCCTTGCTTGAATACAATGTGACCTAGCAGAATTCCAAAACGTGCACAAAAGATACACTTCTTCAGGTTCAATGAAATCTAATGCTGTCTACACTTGTCCAACATAAGTCTTAAACTGGCTATATGATCTTTCAATAAACCAAAGATAGTCCAATCATCAAAGTAGACTTCCAAGAGCTTATGAATAAATTCCTTAAATGCAGATATGACTACTCTGGAAAACATAGCAGGTGCATTCTTCAATCCAAAGGGCATAACAGTATACTGAAAATATCCCATTTCTATAGCGAAGGTTGTTTTATGTCGATCCTCTGGAGCGATTCTGATCTGATGGTAACCTAAAAATCCATCAGTGAAGGAATACACTTCTTGACCTCTGACATTGTCTAAAACTTCATATGTAAAGGGAGTAGGGAAAGGATCATGTAAACATGCATCATTCAGCTTCCTCAGGTCAACATAGATTCTGATTTCTCCCTTGGTCTTCTTTTCTTGTACCACCATAGGGCTGATCCATTTAGACTCTTCGACAGGCTCAATGATTCCTGCAGCGAGCATCTTATCTAGCTCCATTCTGACTTTTTCTTTATACTTAGGATTCAGCCTATAAGGGCGTTGCTTCATAGGATTCGTGTCAGCTTTCAAAGGGATTTTTATCACTCCTATATCACCAAGGATACCTTTGATTTCTGAGAACTTCACCAAAAATAAGTCCTGATACTCATGGAGAAGTTCAGTCACTTTGCTGACCATTTCTTCGTTCCAATAATCTCCAATGGTAGCGTACTTAGCCTATTTCTTTTGACCCAATGTTTACTTTCCTTGTCTTCAAGGGTTGAGTTACTTCAGGTGATTCGACTACTGGTCCATGTACTTCGCAATGTCCTTCTGACTCAGGAATATTAATGTTGTGAGGGTCATCGTCTTCATCAATGGCGAGGTTATAGCATTCTACTGCATTAGCTTCTTGTTCTTTCCAATCAGGTTGGTACTCGGCTATTTCTTTATCATCAAACACCTTACTATGGATCACCCTAATAGCCGCGTCCAAAGCAAGGCAAACCTCATTAATATAAAATGTGAGCACAAAACTATCAGCAAGGCTAACCCAACTTACAGTACCATGGCGAAGCTCCACCTCTGCATACCAGTTCTTTGCTACAGGTTCCAGAGTGTGTACAAAACTATGTACCCATTCTTCACAAGTTACATGCTTCCATGCTTCATAACACTGCTCCAAATGTTCCTGAGGGCTAGTCTTACCATTAAATATGCTTCGCACCTCCTGAGGTTGATCCATGAATCTTAGGTGAAGAAACTTTTGACAAGCTCCCCAACTACGAATATAATTTTTATGACCATTCCACCATCTGGCAGCTGCGGCTCTGAATACTGAATCTAGAGTCTCCATTTTTTGTGAATCTGGTACTTGCTCTGAGAATTGTATAGTAAAGTCTTCTCGGTCTGTCAAGCCATCAAAAGTAGGTAATATTTTTGTCTGTGAGCCAACCCATCTGATAGACTTGGCAATTCTTGCACATCGATGTCCATATAGCTCATAAAGTCTATTCTGCCAATTCTCTAGGCCTTCATCTGAATCAGTCATGCAAGAACTGTCACACTGCCAATCCATTATACCTTCAGCAGTAGGGTTAACATAGTCTTCTTCTTTAACTGTGATGTTGTAAATATGATCCAAAACATCCCGATCTTCATCTCTGACTGGCTTTGTATATCTTTCTCCTTGAGAAGGGTCCAACGGTACTATGACTCTTAAGACTTTTCCTTCAAAAGTCATCTGTCTATTCTTAAGGTTGATTACTGCAGAATTTTCTATTTCCCATTCAATTCCTAGCAATGCTGGATAGGGGTTGCTATCATCAATTATTTCAATGACTTCAAAATCTGCGAAGGTATTGACTCCATCAATGTCCATTGGTACACTAGGGAATCTTCCCAAGGGCACAATCTTCTACTGATTGGCTAATCTTAGCTGTATATGGGACCATTCAAGTGTAGGTTTTCCCATTTGTTCCCATGTCTTCTTAGTTAGGACATTCACTTCTGATCCTAGGTCTAAAATGATATCAGTCATGTCATAATCTCCTATCTGAGCATGCAATCTCATTTCTCTTCCAGCCCTTCTAACTCTATTAATAGTTTTTCCTCTATCAGAGCTTTGTTGAGGTTCGCAAGACGTAATAAATTTCTGTAACTCATTCAAAGCATTCTGATTTCTTAATAGCTTCATACAACTCTGTAAAAATGATGTCAGTGTACTTACTTGATCCGACGAAGCTTCTTGGAACTGTAACTGCTGGTGATGCTGTTGCGTAGTTGCTACTGATGTTCTCGGATCAGCAAAGTCTTTTTTAGCTTCCATAAATGTTCCTTTTTCTCTTCCAACATCGAAGGCTGGAATTTTCTCTGGGGTCTTACGGACCCAAGCCTCGTCAGACGGTTTCCCCTTATTCTGCACCTGCGTCGTAGTTCCACTCCTTGTAACAACATTAATGGCTGGGATAGGTCTTTTCTCGACAGCAATCATTTGAACATTCTGGGTAGGAGCACCATTTCTTTCTTGTATTTTGGCTATCAACTATGGGCATTTCTCAATCCCATGATCGACTTCTCTGCAATATCGACATGTCGTAGTTGGGTTCTGATAGTCTCTAGCTACATGTCCTATCCGATTACAGTTATAACAAATAACCTGGCCTTGTCCTCTTCCAAGCATATCACCATGACCACAACCTGGTGTACTACCATGGTAACCATATCCATCATTGCCTTGTGCATCGGGTTGTACCCTATAAGCATCATAGGTTCACTCTCTCATGAGGTCAAAACTGCGACATTCGTCTTCGTTGTGTCCAACTGACTTACAAAACTTGCAGTAGGGATTCTTAGGTACTTGAACATATCTCTGCAGCAGATAGCAATCTTCAGGTCGCTACTGGCTAGTTGTTCTACAGATCTCACAATATAGAACATTAGGGTTAAATGGGTTCGGTGCACCAGTATTCAAATAATTTCTTAATGCATGACACTGTTCTTTGTCATGACCTTCTGTCTTACATCGTGTACGCCAAACCTCTTCTCGAATAGATTTCCCTTTTTTCATGTCGTGAAGCTCCAAATCCATTTCTGCTAACTGTGCCTGTATCTGGGCTATTCCAGAATTATCTCCAATAGGAGCTGTTTCAAGTTTCATAGCAATTTCCAATGCCTCTTGCTGATCAGCAACCTTCTATTGCATAAGTGGAGTCCTGATATGAGGCAATAGTGCTGCAATGAACCATTCTTTATGCTATTCTGGTCCAATGGTGAAACTAAATTGATCCAACAGAACCTTGAACCTTTGATTAAAGTCCCAAACTGATTCACCTTGCTTCTGCTGAATTTCTTTCAGTTCAGTTATACACTGTGACTTTGATTTAGGCTTCTTGAATTCTTTGATCATTGCTTTTTTAATATCATACAAGGCATAGTTTTGAGTACTCAAAAACTTCATAAACCAGGTCAAAGCTCAGTCTCTGAAAGAGGTGACTAGCTGCGCTCTTCTTGTATTTTGATCCATAATATTCTTAGCAGTCCAGATAGCTTCGCATAAGAACCAAACCTGCTCTGGATCCTCTGATCCAGTTCCTTTAAAGTATGGGAGCTTGATATCATCATTCACATGGGCCACAGTGGATCGAGGGGGGGGAGGAGGGGGAGGAGGAGGGGGAAGACTGGTAACAGGGGGGAGGGAACTTACTGAGGGAGATTGACCTGCGACAAAACTACTCGGGCTAGGGTTACTTTCGGACTGCGAAGGGTTCCCAGGGATAACAGATCTTCGTTGCGGAGTTATACGAGGGTTTCTAACAAAAGGGGTTTCTTCAGATTCAGATTCTTCTGGACTTAATGAGGTATAATCGGTATTCTGGCCTAGGATATAGGATCCAAGAGTTCTCTTGTATCTTTTACCATTGCGAAGCAAACCACTTTGCTCGTCGAAATCACTTTCGCTTCCAAACATATGTTAGTAGCAATAAATCTAGCAATCTGATTGGATAAGCAATATGCCTTTCTCAGCCAAGAGCATTTTAATTTTCAAACTTAATGAATTCAGGTAATTACCCCTTGGTCCTTTGAAAAACTGTCTTTCTGCTTCGCTAAAAGAAGTATGTGTGTCGATGGCGAACTCCATCACAAATGCTTCAAGGGTTTGCGTTGTCCAGAAGTCAATAGCTCTTGATACCGCGTTGCTCGTACTTTTCAACAGCTTAATTCTTTCTGGGGTCCAGTCAGGAGAATGATCTTCTTTGAAGTTTGTCTTCCTTTATGTTAACCTGGATAACCACTGGTGCAATTCTATGTGGATACTACCAAAGAAAATTTCATAAATATCAGTAAAAATGTACCTTTGCAAGAAGTCGTCTGAGCTACAACGAGGGTCCTTATTCTCTTGTTCAGCAAATATCAGATAAGTATCTTCAACCCAGTCACTGATTTCTTTTACTGAGGGCCTCCAAAACATATCCCTCCAGGTACAACATAGATCCCTCTTGAAGTAGATACTAGTTCAACCGGTAACAGAACCAATTTGTTGGGTGGTGGAGTAGACCCAGGTTCTTATGCTTTTATCTTCACACCAATAAACAGACACACAGTGTTGGCCCTTTCGGTAACAACCTGCGAACAGGTTGCAGTCTGACCCAAAACAGCTATGGGGTGCCGCAGAATCAAGTTTCTGCAGGTGAAAGAGCGATATTACTATACCTTTATCCTTAACAAAGAATAATTATGCAATACAGAGCTTCGATATTCACTTAAGTAGCTTCGCAGTTTAGATAAAAAGACAGTTTCTTGCTTAACCCTTAATTGGGAATTCACATCGAAGTTAATACTTAGCAATTTATCTTATTCTATCATTCATCTACTTATCAAATGCATAAAAACATAACAGGAAAAATGAAAAGAACCACCAAAACACAAGATATACGTGGTTCACCCCCAGTGTAGGGGCTACGTCCACAGAACTGCGTTTATATTCAACACTTTACAAAACAACACAGTTCTGATCTGCGCACTCAGCTGCAGATCTTCTCAACAACCCAAAACTATGCACTCAGCTGCAGAGGTCATCCACGCACTCAGTTGGGACTTAACCTCAAACCCAAAAATAGACCTTAGCTTCTTCGCATCAAATTATCATACACAAAAACCTACTTGATTCCTTTACATAAGTGCCTATTTATACAAGTGCACTATTACAATACCATGGGCTTAAACCATGGGTACCCAAAAACCATGGGACATTTACAAAAAGAGGGGCTTCGACCCAACCCTGAAGCCCATAAGACTATTTAGGACCGCAACTCCACTTACAAGCTTCACACCAAAACCGTGGAGTTGCCAAAATTAAGGACCTTCAAGGTCTGAGCCCCAACACCAAGTCCACTAGGGGGAGAGGCTAGTGGTTAACAAAACCTTGGGGACCTAGTAAGGTATATATATATATAAATTATGCATATATGTATTGGATGAAAATATTGGTAATACAACCTATACATCCATGTGTGTGTGTGTGTGTGTATATATATATCTGTGTGTGTGTTTTAAAGAAAGGATTAAAGTACGCTGAGGAGGCTCCAACAATTAAAGGAATTACCTCCTCATTAAGGAAGCTAATTGTGGGCCTCTTATTGGGGAATCCCAACAAAAAACAATTATACCTTGGACGAGTTTGGGGAAGTCCCTACCACATGGTGAGCAGGATAGCGCCATGTGTCCTAAGTTCCCTCTTTTACCGCTGAAAATATCCTTCAAAAGGAGGGGAGAGCCAAATGGAAAAGGGGGGAAGCTTAGTGCTTTTCTAGAGATTTGCGCTTTGGAGAAACAATGGGCTCTAAATTTTTATTTTTATTTTTTATGAGGAATGATATCTGCACTTGGGAAAGAAATGTGATGAGGGAAAAGAGGGAGCGGGGGCTGGATACCTGGACTCTCTATCTGGGAGGACTCTTTAGTGAATCCAGAATGGGTAGGTGCTTCCACAGATTTGGTATGGATTGTATAGGTATTAACAATGGATGAAGCAAGTTTGCATATCCGTTATTAATCCGTGCCGGATCTAGTATTTTTCATTTGGTATGTGTGTTCACTGTTTGCTACTTGAATAGATAGGGTTATATATCTATGTTTGAAGGTTTGAGTTCTGGGTGGATGTGGCATTGTATTATTTTGAATGCTGTGTTTTCTTTAATCCATACGAAGTGGAATAGATCTGAATTATTTGGGCATTTGAATTGGACTTTCCAGCCCACGATGCCAACCCAATGTCTACCTTTTGCATAAAACCTTAAAGTTAAAGATCGAAGAAATTCTCCTAGCATTTGAGTTAATTTAATGCATTCGATTTTGGATTAGATCTAAGTTATTCCAACGTTGAATTTGGATTCCATCCTACGATGCCCAATCTAATGTCTGCGTTTTGCTATAAGGATCATTGCATGATCTGTATGTGTTATACAAATCGTTGGTGTATGTGTCTTCCAGATTTAAATGCATTTCGTAATATGTATGTGTTGCACATAAACAATGTGTATATGTTTCTTTTTTGTTGTTGTTTTCATGCTTTATGGATCACTACGAAATCGATATGCGATTGGCACTGGATCATTTGGTGAACGTGCTTCTCCGCATAAACCTGCTAACGCCCCATGTGTGGTTAGGTGATATAGATAGATTGCATAAGTGTGATAATCGTTGCAGGTTGTCTTGAGATACAGTTTCCATAAATTAGATATGCGCACTTTTTTGGATTGAGTCCTAGATCAAACCCTAGTATGTGGTTCTAGTCATTGCATCTTTTCGCCTGAGATAAAGATCAGACTTTGGTATGCGATTCCTCTGCCTAACTATGATAATCGTTTTCATTCTGTATTAAAACATAGATTTGAAGACATGCATCCAAATCAGGCTTGGAAATTTACATATACTTTCAAGATGTAATGCACGTGTTTTCATTCCCAAAGTATCTAAAGTATCTATATCATTGATTTGTAAAGATATGAGAACATGGGTTTATAACCTTGTATGTCTGCAATAAAATGGGGCTCCCAACTATGCAATCGTTCCCATTATCCCTAGTAAACCATGCTTATGGTATCTCTGTCAGTGTTTTGAATTTTTAAACAGTTTTTTCTTTTTTTTGGAATTAGTACATTCCCGAGATCCGCGATAGGGGATGGTCTTTGAATTCTTGGAATTATACCCCAAGTCATTTCCTTTGTTTCAGTACGATTCATTTGTGTTAGGTGTTTTCTTTTCTCCTTGAACCCATTTGATGTGGCTTATGCATAATAAACACCAGATCAGGATCGAGTATTTGTTTGTACGTCCCTTTTGCTTATTACATTTTGGGGTCTAGGAAAGATAAAATTTAGATCCTAGAATGGGATATACTATTCCCTTTGCTTAATTATCATGTTTTAATCTAGTTTATGAATGATAAATGTTGGGTCCGAGAGATCAGTGCCTTCTATGAGTCTTTAAAAAACTATGGGATTTCTCGATAAGGGTTTAAGTGCATATTGTGAACATAGGTTCTATAAGAAGCTACCGTTTTAGTAATAATGTATTTATACTCTCGCTTGAAGAGAATGAACTCTAGGAGCAGTCGTTAAAGTTTTCTTAAGAAGCAAACTTTCTTCCTTATTTAAGGGATACTTATGATGTATGAGAGTCAAGTCCTACATCGGGTTATTAAACCTTATTTAAGTGTCTAGTTTTATTATACCTTGTTAAAGCATGGATACCATATATACTTTGGGATGGAGATATGATAATATGACATATTATATCATATAATATATCCGCATATGTGTTCCTTGTTTAAAGGTTCCACTTCTTTACAAACAAACATTTTCTTTTGTATGCCTCAAAGACGATGGGTATTTGAGTATTACACTTTCGTAATTTTCATATGTATGAGGAAGTATGGTAACAATGTTGTTGCGGATTGTAACTTTTTTAATGAAATAAATGTCATAGGATGTGATTGTTTGGTGGACTTAACCTTTGGATTTGGATTGGGTGAAACATGTACATTGCTCTTTTTGGTTTTTTGTGTCTAAATGCTTTAATTTCCTTGTATTAATTTGTGTACTTATAACATTGTTCTGCAACCTTGTTAATTGATTAATTATTTTAGAAGGGTTAATCAAGGAAAGTTAGTTATGGTTACCTTAATGACCTTGTCCTCACACTAAAATTGTTTTAAAGACACTGTAAGGATGAAAAACTTGTGTACTACACCTCTTAAGTTATAAATGATAATGTACTAGAATTACATTTAAGCTATAAATGATAATGTATTAGAATGACATTAAGATGAATAATGTATGGTTGATGGTAGATCTATAACTCGGCACCATTGATGATAGATACATTACGGATAAAGACCAATGATTGAAATAGTGAATTAAATCACTTCAAGAACCCATATGTTAGTCCCATAATGTATGTTCAAATGTGATTAAAGGAAGTGAGTATGTCTTCAGAATGATACAAGTAGTTTTTTATTGAAAGCATATTTATGTATAATTAGAATGCATTGTAGATAGCAAAATTGATCTTATTATTAAGATTTGTATTTGGAGGTGTATAAGTCATAGTCACAAGGTAAAAGCCAATGATGGAAACCTAAAATCTAAAGACTAGTAGAAAGATGATAATGTATGAAAGACCTTGCCATAGATTATGGATTAATATAAACGTGTGTGTCATAAATAATTAACAAGGCTATCTTGATAAACGTGTGTGTCATAAATAATTAACAAGGCTGCAGGTATATTCTGATATGCAAATTTGAACTCTAGAAAGTAGCAATACAAGCAAATGTGAACTCTAAAGGAACGCTTGAAGTAGCAATAGTTGTGTGGTTGTTTCGAAAGAAAGCATGCGAACAGAAAAGCTCTTGGGGAGTGTTGTCTAGTGAGGCCGGTTAAGTGATATTTTGATGACTCTACAATCCTTGCATTTCTGAATATATGCTCGTCACTGGACGTAACTAAAACCAAACTCTTGCGAGCAGAAAAGCTCTTGGGGAGTGTTGTCTAGTGAGGCCGGTTAAGTGATATTTTGATGACTCTACAATCCTTGCATTTCTGAATATATGCTCGTCACTGGACGTAACTAAAACCAAACTCTTAGGGTCAAGGATGGCAAGAAGGATTCCAGTTGGTCCGAATGATCTACATTATCTAATATTATGAATGCCTCGCAATTTGAAAGATTCTCTTTTAGTATCTCTACACCTTCTTCAGCACTCTCAATTTTGGCATCTATATTATGAAGGTCCATAATTAACTTACGCTGCAAAGAATATAGATCAGCTGCGTTTTCCCTCACATCGAATAAAAGTGACGATCTACTGTAATCTGATTTTTTTCGGTTGAAAAATTCTTGTGCCAAGGTTATCTTACCAACTCCACCGCTGCCGACAATCCCCATTACCTTGGCCTCCACGCTCTGCTGCTGCTGTTCTTCTAAGAGCACTATCCTTGCAAATTCTTCTAACTTTTCCAGCAATCCATTTGGACATTTTGGTGGTTTCTTTTTTCAACACGATTTGCACGACCTTGTTCAGTAGCTCCTCTTCATCCCTGAATTTTTATTGAAACACAAGTGAGAAAACCCTAACTATGTTCTAGCAATTAACCAATACAATTCATCAACATCTAACAAGATTGGAAGATCCTGCTCGCCCATTGCACGCCTTTAGCTCGATGCCCCTTATACCTGCAACATGAGAAAGCGCTTTTCTCAATTTCTCAATAGTCTCCAAAGCTCATCGTTGCTTGTCTTCGTGGTTGCGCACGGCTTTTGCGTACGCCCCATTCTTTTCTTTGCTTGTACGCCGGAGCTCAGAAGGTTCGACCTGGTAAAAGACTGGAAGAATGAAATCCCCAGAATCCACCATGAGAACGAGTTCATTCAGACAACATTCTGATTCAGCATAAGTTTCTGAGAAAATGGCAACATGGACAGAAGCGCTTCTAATCGCGGCCTCTATTTGATAAATGATGGTGTGCCCAGCTTGGATTTCTGGCATGTCGAGAAAGACTCACAAACCACTGGAATTAAGACGACGGTAGAGACTGCTGGCTAAGGTGTGTTTAACGTCGGGGCCACGATGGTTTATAAACACATCGTAACCCGGATAAGAATTCGACGCAGAACAAGTCACAGAGGACGAGGACGAAGCAACAGCATCATCATTCATTGAAATTGGAATAGTTATTTGGATCGATAGAGTGGCAGAGAGCGGGATAGAGTGGAGAGATTGCAGCAGCTAGGGATTGTTGTGGCTTCAAATGAAATGCGTTGACGACTGTGTATTAATCTTCAGGGGAAAGAAATGAAATATAAGAAATCTTTTTGTTCGAAATATGGACGATTAGGGTTAACGCCATTAGGGATGGCTGAGGAAGTTCCATAAAGACTGGTAGGAATTTTGAAGGGTTTACGAAAACAACTAACTTTAAAATTCCTATTTCAATACCACTGGATTTTCAAATTACTTTCACTTTAGACATAGTATTCTTTAGGTTCATTACTTCAACTTTAAGTAGGATTGACGATTGACAACACAAAAATCTAGAAACCACTGGATTTTTACTTTAAACATAGTATTCTTTATGTTCATTACTTAAACTTTAAAGCATAGTATTCTTTATGTTCATTACTTAAACTTTTAGTACGATTGACAACACAAATACAAAAATCTAGACACCACTTGATTTTCGAGTTACTTCCCCTTTAAATATTATTCGTTTTACATCGCTGAACATCCACACTGCCTTTGTTTTTTGTTGTTATAACTTTTATGCATAGTTTAATATAAATAAATTATTTTCTTTATAATTTTGTATAATATTAATGTTGGAAAGTATGGATATGAGCACTAGCCCAAGGTATCGTATCGACTCGTGTAATTAGGAATCCTTACCTTATTTGACCAGGAAGAGAAGGGACTCGTTGTCATAAAGGGATATAAAGCAGAATGGAATTTGAGCAACTCTTTAAAAGTGAATTCATGTTAATAGGATGGGCTGGCATATTAATTGTGGGATCAAATGACATATCAATGGTTGAATGAAGATTGAAGATTGCTTTTTTTTTTGGTGTGTAAACAATCCAAAGTTCATATAGATTGTAATATAAATCGGCCCGTAGTTGTAATATAAATCGGTTCGCGGATTAATTGTGGGATCAGATGACATATCAATGGTTGAATGAAGATTCAAGATTGCTTTCTTGTGCAAACAATCTAGTTCATATAGATTGCTTCATAGTTACACATATTTTTAGGAGTTTTTTTTTCAAGAGTGAGGAGAACAACTCAATGAAGAGGAAGAGAAAACAAAAACATATCAAGTAAAGAAAGATACATGTTCAAATGGTTATGGAAGGGGACATTGGAGTAGGTTAATGGAGAAATTGGTTAAAAGAGCATTAGAAGAGGTTACTAGGGTATGCCATGTTAGAATTAATTTCATAGCATCTAGAATCCTGAAGCCATGTGAAAGCCACGTGAAGTAAACATAATTTATGGCAATTTTGCAGTCTACCACCAACTCAACTGTTGCAGTGAATTTTTTTATGTATGTGGGTGTTGTATGTCTCATCTTGATTTGATAGTCAAAGTCGGTGGGTTGAATGAGAGTAAGCTATTTATGATTTGCACCTGGGCCCACCTAACTCCTTAGAGTGATAGCTTCGAGCCCACCTGACTCTTTAGAGTGATAGCTTACTCCCTTACGGACATCTCCATTTATCTCCATTAAGTATATAGCTATATTTATAAATATTAACCATTGTTTTCAGTCAACAATAAACAGTGCCTGATCTAATACCTTCTTACCAATGGCCAAAGAGTGGGGTGCCAATCCCAAATGAATCTCACTTAAATAACAGTTTCTCTAGTGCAATCCTAAGTGGACTCTTTTGCAATACCATAAGAGTATAATGGGAGAGCTTCCACTATCTCTTGAATATGTTGAGAACGAACTTGAATGTATAGTCGCCACATAATATGAATAGAATTAGTGTGACGACAATAATGTATGGGTATGACTGTTTCAGACACTTGATACATACACATTAATTGTTTTGCAATTTTAGGAGAGCTGATTTAAATATAATTGTTGTCAATTACTAGTGATCTAAATAAAAAAAAAGGTTAGATCACTATTATTTGAGATACAACTGTGAGCTTAACTCCATCGATTATTACATACAACTTAACTTCAAATCTAATCATAGTTATATTGGATAACTATTAGATACGTTATTAGTTTAACTCCAATGATTCTACAACTATTAGCTTAACTTCAACTCTAATCACTTAAGGCTTAGTCTAATTGCATTTGGCATCTAGTAGTCTAGCTAATGCGAGTCATGTAAGAGTTGAACTCCTAATAAAATAGATGGAACTCCTAATAAACTCTTCCAAACTCCTAATAAACTAGCTAATATACACTTAGTATTACATGTTTAGGTTTTCCATATAGATATAATTAGGTTTTTTATTTGTTTTATAGAAGGTTAGTCTAACTCATAATTAACAATTTCAAAAAAATAAAAAATAGCTTAGTTAACATCTGATAAGTACAATTAGTGATAGTTGGAAAAAACAAACTTAAGCTTCAACTATTAGATTATTAGATACAACTATTCAATTATTAGCTTAAATACAAACTATTAACTTAATTCCAATGATTTTACAATTATTGGCTTAACTTCAACTCTAGTCACTGTTACATTGCCTAAATATTAGATTAAATGCAATGATTCTACCACTATTAGCTTAACTTCAACTCTAATTGCTCTTATATTGGATAACTTTTAGATTGTTCCAATAGTGATACAGCTATTAAAATAAAATTAGATGAACTCCATCTCTTAGCATTAGCATGAGAAGTTGACCTTGATTGCAGTGAAACCATGCACCGAGAACAATAACTTAGCTCCATATGGCACTTGGGAGTCGAGTCAATGTGCATAAGGCATAGTCTAAGCTTTATATTAACTTTTAAATTAACTATTAGATACAACATTAGTTTAACTCATACCAGCATGAGCCTAGCTTCAACTATGAGCTTAACAACCATAAACTAAGTTGTTGTTATATTAGCTTAACTATTATATACAAGTAATTGACATATTCTTTAGTAAAAAAAGCATTATCAATATGTCAAATATATACCTCTATGCTTATTTCAAACATATTAATCTTAGTAATATTTCAAACATATTAATCTTAGTAATATGATTGGTGCTAGTTATTAAAAAAGTTGTAACACGTAAAAAGTTTCTTTTATATGAATGAATAATAGAGTATTTTTTCGTCTTTAGTTCTTTGTATTTGTGTGCTCCCGTATTTTGTTAAATTTGTGACAACTAATTAAACTAAAATGGTTTCTCAACCGTACTTGTTGGTTGATTAGGAGTTACTGTAATCGGTGGCAGTTCTTCCGTTAATGTAACTTCTTGACTAAATGTATTTATATGTATTTGGAGAGGAGCAAGAAGAGTGAATGAGATGTGTGGATGATATGCCTGATTGTAATCTTCATTGTTGAAAGGAATAAGACATCAATACTTTGTCGAGGTGGATGTTTCCCCAAATTGGGGTTTTGCCATGTTAAAAATCCTATGTAATATATGAGTGCATTTTGTCCATTATTGTTTTTTTAATTAATGTTATATTCAGACTCAAATATCAACAAGTGGTATCATAGCCTATAAAAAGTAAAAGAGACAAGTTGTTTTGAAAGCTGGAAAAGACCCACGCTGGAAGCTCGAGAGGATTGTTGGATTGCTGGATGTGTTTCTAAATTTAAGATTCGTGAGATCATGAAACTGAAACCGTGAAGCTTCCACGCTAGATGAGAAGACCCATTGCTTGCTTCCTAGAAGAATATGTGTGCTGGAGACTGTCCTAGAGAAGGCTGTCTTTTGTTGGAGTCTTCCCATTGAGAGGATCAATCGCATAAGGGAAAAGAGTGACTGAAGGTGGACGCATACCCAACGTAGACCCACGTGGACTGTTGGAAACTGAGTTTGTTTTTTGAAAGAATCGCGTGGAGGTTGTGCATGAATGTCAATGAAATGGGAACCCAAATAGCCTACATTCTATTTGACTGTTGATTGTGGAGATGACAGCAGTGTGGAACTGACCCAAGAGGAGGAGGTCACACCTACTTCCTGAACGCTGAGTGTTGAACATTCTTTGCTAGGTTTTATTATGCTCTGCTTCTTTTAATTATCATGGAATTTATAAAAGGTTATATTGGATATCAGAATATCAGAATTAAAGCTGAAGAAGTTATATATATATATATATTGAAAATTTTGAATTGAATTGAGGCTGAAAATTTATTGGATCATTAAATCTCTGGAGTAGTATTTGAAAGTCTGAAACTTAACATAGTAATGGAAAAAATGTCTAGTTCAAAATTTGAGATTGAAAAATTTAGTGGTAAGAATAACTTTGAGTTGTGGAAACTAAAGATGTGAGATCTGTTAGTTTGGCAAGGGTTGCAGAAGGCCTTAGATGGAAAAAGGAAAAGACCCTTAACTATGTCAGATGATGATTGGAAGGATTTGGATGGGAGAGCACTTAGCACAATTCGGTTATATCTTGCAGATGATGTCTTGTTTAACATTGCTGCAGAAAAATCAGTAGCAAGTTTGTGGAATAGATTAGAAAACCTGTATATGACCAAATCTGTAACAAATAGAATTTATTTAAAAAGATAGTTATATGGTATGAAGATGAAAGAATGAACAAAGATTGTAGATCATTTAAATCTATTTAATAATCTTATTTGCCAGTTGAATAGTATGGATGTTCACATTGAGGATGAAGATATGGCTGTAAATCTATTATGCACTTTACCTGAGTCTTGGGGTCATGTCGTATCGTCTATTAGTCTTAGTACATCTGACACTTTTGGAATTTGACACTGTAATTGGAGCACTATTTTCTGAGGAATTAAGAAATAAGGCTAATATTGATTCCTCTACACCTGAAGCTTTGTATGTTAGAGGTCATTCCAAAGAAAAAGGAGAAAAGTCAAGACGAACTTCCAGATCTAAGTCAAAGGGAAGAAAGAGAAAACTCAAATGTTGGTACTGCAACAAGACTGGTCATCTCAAGAAAGACTGTTGGAAAAGAAAAGAATCTAATGACTCCAAGTCTGAGACAAATTCAGTTAAGTATGATTCAGGTATGATTGATGAGGTGTTATCCATTTGTATTTTTTCAGGATATAATGAAGAATGGTTGTGAGATTCTGGCGCTTCGCACCATATATGTCCTCATAAAGAATGGTTTTCTTCTTATCAAACAATTAATGATGGTTGTGCTCTTTTGGGAGATAATTCTCCATGTAAGACTCTTGGATTTGGAAATATAAAAATTAAAATGTTCGATGGAGTGATAAGAACACTTATATATGTAAGGCATGTACTTGAGTTAAATAAAAATTTAATCTCATTAGGAGTTTTGGATTCTAGTGGTCATAAGTTTACAGGTTTAAATGGAATACTAAAAGTATCTAAGGGTGATTTAGTGGTCATGAAGGCACAAAGAGTAGGAAACCTTTACAAATTGATTGGAAAAACTCAAGCTAATGATACAACATTAATATCTGAAGGGGTGTCAAGATCCACTCAGTTGTGGCATTAGCATCTTGGTCATATGAATGAGAAAGGACTTCAAATATTAATGAATCGAAAACTGCTTCCAAACTTAAAGACTTTGAATTTGATGTTTTGTAAACATTGTATATTTGGAAAACAGTGTAGACAAAAGTTCAAAGTAGGGAGTCATGTTAGTAAAGGTATTCTTGATTACATTCATTCATATTTGTGGGGTCCATCCCCTACTATTTCTTATGGAAGAGCATCATATTACGTATTATTTATAGATGATTTTTCAAGGAAAGTTTGGGTCTATATTTTGAAAAGGAAGCTGATGTGTTTGATACATTCAAACAATTTAAAGTTATGGCAGAGAAAAGAACAGGAAGGACAATTAAATGTTTGAGGACGGATAATGGAGGTGAGTTTACTTCTTTGGAGTTTGAGAAGTATTGTAAAGACGAAGGGATCGTAAGACATAAGACAAATGTTTACACTCCTCAGCAAAATGGCATTGCAGAGAGCATGAATATGAGTCTTCTAGAGAGAGTAAGGAGCATGCTCAACAATGCTAATTTGAGTAAAGAGTTGTGGGTAGAAGAAATTTCAACTGCTTGTTATCTAATAATTCGGTCACCTTCCATGGCGATAAATTGTAAAATTCCGGAAGAGGTACGGACTAGTAATTCTTGTTGTGATTATTCGAATTTAAATTTTTTTGGTTGTGATGCCTACGCTCTTACTCCTAAAAATTAGTGTTCTAAGTTAGACCCCAAGTCAAAGAAATGCATCTTTGTTGGCTATGATGATGTAACAAAAGGATATAGGTTGTGGGATTCTATTGCCATCAAAATTGTCATTAGCAGAGATGTAATTTTTGATGAATCTTCTTTGATTAAATCAGAAAATGTAAAAGTTGATGTGGAACAGGAACAGGTACTATTGAAACAGCTAGTTCAATTGGAGAACCAATTTTCGCATGACTCAAAGCCTAACAAGAAGAATTTTCTGGTGAAAATGAAGTCATAGAAGATGAATAAATTCAAGAAGATGTGGAAACCCCATAGCCTACACCAAGAAGATCGACAAGGGAGAGAAAGCCTCCTAAGAGGTATACTGATTTTGTCTCATATGTTGCTTTGTTTACTGATGATGGAGAACCTTCTTGTTTTCAGGAAGCCATTGATTGCACTGAAAATGCTAAGTGGAAGATGGCAATGAAAGAAGAAATGGATTCTCTGGAGAAGAACGAGACATGGAATTTGGTTGAACTCCCTAAAGATAGGAAAGTGGTTGGGTGTAAGTGGGTCTTCAAATTGAAGAAAAGTGTTGACGGTAAGATTGAAAGATAAAAAGCTCAATTTTTCGCGAAAGGGTATTCTCATATGGAAGGTATTGACTATCATGAGATTTTTTCACCTGCTGTTAAGCTTGTATCTATTCGCATTGTGTTAGCACTAGTTGCAGTGCTTGATTTGGAGTTAGAGCAACTAGATGTTAAAATGAATTTTCTACATGGAGATTTGGATGAAGAGATTTTTATGGAATAACTAGAGGGTTATGTGCAGCATTGTAAAGGAAAATTAGTTTGCAAGCTCAAGAAATCATTGTATGGCCTGAAACAGTCACCTAGGCAATGGTACAAGAAGTTTGATTTTTTCATGGTGAGCCAAGGTTATACTAGAAGTGAGTATGATCATTGTTTGTACTTCAAAAATTTAAATGACGTATTCATTATCTTAGTATCGTATGTTGATGATATGCTTATTGTAAGTAAAATCATGGGCAAAATCAGCAAGTTGAAGGCTCAGATGGCTAGGGAATTTGCTATGAAGGATCTTGGAGTTGCAAAATAGATTTTGGGCATTGAAATACACAGAGATAGAAGAAATGGTAAGATCAGTTTTTCATAGGAGAAGTATGTTGAAAAGATAATTGAAAGGTTCGAAATGAACAAGGTAAAACCTGTGAATGTTCCTTTGGCTTCCCATTTTAAGCTTTCTTCAGGTTTATGTCCTAGTAGCGATGAAGAAAAGGATTATATGTCTCGTGTCCCATATGCCAATGAAATAGGATGTTTGATGTATGCAATGGTGTGCACTAGACCTGATATTTCACATGCAATAGGTGTTGCCAGTAAATACATGGAAAATCCTGTAAAGGAACATTGGAATGCAGTGAAATGGGTGCTTCGATACTTAAGAGGCACAAGTGACTATTGTATCACTTTTAATCAAACCAATGATTCAATATGCGGGTTTGTTGATTCATATTTTGTAGGTGATTTGGACAAGAGAAGGTCTACTTCAAGTTATGTCTTTACTCTTGGAGGTGGAGGTATAAGTTAGATGTCAAAGATTTAGGAAATAGTTGCTTTATCCACTACAGAGGCTAAATACATTGCTGCCTCACATACTTGCAAAGAGGCAATTTGGCTGAAAGGTCTACTTGGAGAAATTGGAAGGTTACAAAACAATGTGCCTATTTTCTGTGATAGCCAAAGTGCTGTACATTTGGCTACAAATCCTGTTTATCATAGTAAGACTAAACATATTGATGTAAAATATCATTTTGTAAGGCAAGACATTAGTGAAGGTGGGGTAGATTTGAAAAAAGTTCATACTAAGGAAAATTGTGCAGATATGTTTACAAAACTAGTAATATTAGAGAAGTTGCGTTGGTGAGTGGCTTCTCTTGGTTTAACAAAGAAGTGATGAATAGTATCGGCAAAGTATCTGATGATTTGTCACTCAAGGTGGAGATTTTTAAATTTGTGACAACTAATTAAACTAAAATGGTTTCTCAACTGTAATTGTTGGTTGATTAGGAGTTACTATAACCGGTGGTAGTTCTTCCGTTAATGTAACTTCTTAACTAAATGTATTTACATGTATTTGGAAAGGAGCGAGAAGAGTCAATGAGATGTGTGAATGATATGCCTGATTGTAATATTCATTTTTGAAAGGAATAAGACATCAATACTTTGTCGAGGTGGATGTTTCCCCAAATTGGGGTTTTACCACGTTAAAAATCCTGTGTAATATCTGAGTGCATTTTCTCCATTTTTTTTTTAATTAATGTTATATTCAGACTCAAATATCAACAAATTTTTCCTTCAGGCCTCTATTCTATCACTTGGTATTAGAGCTGAGAGTTTGAACCTGTAATGTATCATTGTGAAAGGAAGGAAGCTCTTATATGTTGAACTATGTGTTGGTTAAGCTTTGTCCCTCTTTTAAAGGTTGAGCCCTACGTATGAAATTATTTGATGGATGAGAGATTACGAGGAAGAGTCGTCATTGTCTGAGCTGAAAGAGTCGTCAAGGAGAGCCTACTAGAAGATGAGTGCTATGCAAGCAAGAGATAGTGCCAACGTTTGAAGGCTTACCTATGATATATTTTCCAAGAGTTTAAAAAAAAAATTCAAGCATCTTGTTAAACCTTTGTTTTATATTATATTAACTTGAAGTTTTTGCATCGTGTATATATTATATACATATATATAGAATTTTGTCACATTCAATTCTTGTAAAGTAAGCAAAGGATCATCACACATCCTTTTATGGTGTGGGATGTAAAGAAAAGAATTGTGGATTCCTTGAAGTTCTCTTATAAAAGGGCATAATATTTTTTTTGATATGTTTGTCTTTTTTTATTAAGCTTGGATTAAGCTATTTTTGACCTAGAAACTAGATGGTTTCGAGTAGCTCAGCGCAGTCACAAATTCTCCTGCTGAATGGGAAGGACGATTAATTATGAATTCTAGGACATAAAATTGAAGACCATACTTTTATCTCATGGAATTTGGAACTATGTAAGTGCAAGGTATACTCATATTTCTGATTTAATAGTTGAAATTGCTTTAACCCATGTCAATAAAGCCAAACTTGAAGAACTTAGAAAAAATAATGCTAAAGCTCTCTCTTATATTCAACAACGAGTGTAGCATGTAATATTTGCTAAGATTTCCACAACAAAAATGTCTAAGGAAGCTTGGGAAACTATGGAGAAGAGTTATTATGGGTTAGCCAAAGCTAAAACAATTCAATTACATAATTTGAGAGTTTAATGATCAAAGAGTCGCAAATAGTTGAGCAGTTTCTAGATCAGGTCACCAATGTGATGAGTCAAATGAGGTTGCTTGGAGAAGATCTATCAAGCCCAAAAATTGTTGAGAAGATTTTGAAATATATGCTAAGGAAATTCAAATATGTGGTTGCATCCATAGAGGAATCAAAATATTTGAATTAAATGTTTGTTGAATAACTAACTAGTTAACTATCCTTGTCTAAATCATAACCGGAGTTCATCGGAGCTCTAAAACACAACCAAGTGTTACATTTAGTGTTGACTAATGGTTAATTGACTGTGGTAGGTGAGAAATGTGCCCCACATGTGTGCAATCAAGTAAACCTAGCGCTAATTGAATGTGGAGGACTCGAACTGAATGTAACTGACTCCTAACTTAGCTTGACTAGTCATTAACTGAAGTGAACTGACCTTGGTTGGTTTCGGCACTCCCAGTGGCTTCCTAAATTGTAGGGATTGATCTAGGAGGCTCCTAAACTTATGCAATCAAGTGCAATAAGTGGCAGTGAGCCTCAATTAGTGTTCCCCACACTTTAGTAACTGAAACATGTGCCCCAATTAGGTCAAGTTTACCCAATGGTGCTAATGACTATAAATAGACTGGATGGACTCCCGATTTAGACATGACTCCCGATTTAGAAATATGACCAAATTTGGACAAGGGAGGATTAATAATTATAACACCCCCCCTGAATGCTAACTTGGACAAACTGTGGGCCCTGGTAACTAAGACCATAGGTCACCCATTACATCAAGTAAAATAAAGTAATTGCTCAATACAAGGAGCTAGGGAAAAAACCACATGGGAAAAAATCCCTCCTTCTAGCTAAGCAGGTAGAATCAGGTCTCAAGTTTGAAAAACTTGAAAATATGTTGCTGCAATCTTCATCTCTGTGAGGTAGTGAAGCAGCATGCATGGTGTGCTGTGCATAGGTATTATGGGGCCTGGCATGTAGACTTATCCTTCTTCTCCAAAAATGATGATGGGAGGAAGGAGGAATGTAACCTTTGTCTCTTGCTGAATGAAGAGGCGTATGATCATATCCATTCTTCTGAATGTAGTAAGACTGATCCCTTGCCATATTGCATCTTACAGGAAGTCTATTGCATCTCTCTGAAGGAGGTAAAATAGTATGACATAACGCAAGATTCTTTCCTTTCTGAGTGTCAGGTGAGTTTCCAGTCATCTTCCTAGCTTCCAGTTTGGAAGTAGGGACTGAATCTAGATCTGAGTCACCCTGAATCTTAATGTCATAAACTGATATAGATGGATCTACAATACTAGTAGAAGCTGTAAAAGAAGTAGATGCAACCGGGTTTTACCTTCCCTTGCAAGTGGCTGCTGAGAGTGCACTGGTTCTGAAGGAGGCATGAAATGTGAGAACTCATATGCTTTTGAAGCATGATTCGCAATACCCTTTGCTATGATGCTCCCAGTAGATATATCTATGATCTCCACTGAGTCAGGACCAAAGATCACTCGCTTTGGAGATCCAGTATGGGTCATCTGATAGACAGATAACATGTTTGAAGCCAGGGAGGGAACAAACAACACATCTTTGAACCTTCCATGTTCAAGTTGGATAGAGGCCTTCCCTTTGGTTTGGAATTTACTGTTATTTCCCATCTGAATACTAGGACCATCAAAGGATTGAAAAGAAGAGAATGATTCTCTGGATGCATCCATATGGTTGGAAGCTCTAGAATCAATGAGGAAGGCAGGTGTAGATGTGCATCAAGCCTTCAGTGCATGTCCTTTCCTTTGGTATTCTTCTTCTTCTTCTTTAGAGTCTTCCTTCCTTATGCTAGCAAGTACATAAATGTTGTGCTTTTTCAAAAGAAGAGCCATTTCATCAAGTTGTCTTCTCATACAGGAGATTTCTGAATGGAAGCCCCTACCACAGTAAGGGCAGAGGACCTTGCCTTTGCCATTCTTCTTGTTTCTCTTCGAACTTGAAGGTTCTTTTGACTGCTCGAACTCATCTCTTTGCTTCCCTTTGTCATTCGCTACCTTATCTCCTCTTGCAAAAAGAGCTAGATCTTTGGGAGATCGAATGATCCCCATTTGGATCAATTTATCATTCTCAGAAATAAGAGATTGGATGAAAGCATTAAGATTGGGCATCTTCCAATTTGGAGTAGTGAGCCTTACTGTTTGGAAGGTGGATACAAAGACTGAGTAGTCTGAATTGAGCTTTGTGAAAATAGCAAGGATGAGCTGATATTCATCCTTCTTCACATTGCATTGCTTCAACTGATATATCAGGTTCTTGAACTTTGAGAAGAATTCATTTAAAGATTCGAAGTTGGATGGATTGAGAGTAATCAGATCATTTTCTAGCTGATGGATCCTCATCTCATCATGCTTATCAAATAAGGAAGCAAGCTTGTCCCAAACCTCCTTGGGAGTGTCCAAGTCTTGGATGTGAAATCAAAGATCTCTAGAGACTGAGGAGGACATGAGGCCAATGGTTTCATCAAGCCTGTTCATGTACTTAGCTTTGTCTTTATCTGATTCTGGCTCTTTCTCCATTTCTTCTATGAGTCTGAAGAGATGATTGGTGTGGAGCAATACTTTCATGTCATCCTTCCACTCGTTATAGTTGAAGGGAGTGAGAGGCTCCATTGGATGAGCCATTTTGAATGAAATAAGAAAGACTGAGCTACTGTAGCGAATGCAATGAGAAGAAGAGGCTGCTTGTAGCGAATGCTATAAAAAAGCTGATAACTTGTCACACAATCAAACATACAAAGTAAGGTCGATAGTCTGCACTTTTGGAATTTCCTTCACACCCAACTTAGTTAATCAAGCAAGCTTGATCAACAATTCCTTTGCTTGGGGTATTAAGTGGTAAATTCTCCGCTTCTGGTGCAGTACTGGAAGGAACAATTTTGCTCAAAAAAATGATCCGGCTGGAGATCTGAGGAGGAGAGGAGTCTTTTCCACCGAGGCTTTGATACCATGTAAATTTGAGCATATAGATCTATAGAAAAATACACAACTCACAAAGAAGATCTCACAATTTACTCAGCAATTGAAGAATGAAACAGTGCAAAAGCCTTGCAGCTGTGAATGCTTTCATTAATCAAAAAAGTAATTCAGATGATAATTACAATAATGTAAAATGGCTTTAATAGCCACAAGCAATTCGAATCCACATGAGGAAGTTCGAATTGATTAGACTCTACTTGACTATAGGTAACCAATACTTTGTCTAAATCACTATTGGAGGACCCAGTAGTTAACTGTCCTTGTCTAAATCATAATCGGAGTTCATCAGAGCTCTAAAACACAACCAAGTGTTACATTTAGTGTTGACTAATGGTTAACTGACTGTGGTAGGTGAGAAATGTGCCCCACATGTGTGCAATCAAGTAAACCTAGTTCTAACTGAATGTGGAGGACTTGAACTAAATGTAACTGACTCCTAACTTAGCTTGACTAGTCATTAACTGAAGTGAACTGACCTTGGTTGGTTTCGACACTCCCAGTGGCTTCCTAAATTGTAGGGATTGATCTAGGAGGCTCCTAAACTTATGCAATCAAGTGCAATAAGTGGCAGTGAGCCTCAATTAGTGTTCCCCACACTTTAGTAACTGAAACATGTGCCCCAATTAGGTCAAGTTTACCCAATGGTGCTAATGACTATAAATAGACTGGATGGACTCTCGGTTTAGACATGACTCCCAATTTAGACATATGACCAAATTTGGACAAGGGAGGATTAATAATCCTAACAGAACTTACTATTGAAAATGCATTTAAAACTCAACTATCAGTGTCAAAGATCATAGGAAAGAGAAAAAATAGAGGAATATGCAAAGGTACTAGATCATATGATCATGAAGAACACAAGGAAGAAGTTGATCATGAGAACAGAACTTATCAAAAGCCTCATAGTTTAAGGGGAAGTAGCAGCAAAAGTTGGCAGCAGAACAATCAAATGTATGACAAATCCAAGGTGCAGTGTTATTAATATAAAAACTTTGGTCACGTAGATGTAGAAATAGGCAATCATATGTTGGTAGACAGTCTACAAATTTGACTGAAGAGTCTAGAGATGAAGAAAAATCAGTTCTATTGATGTGTAATGTTACACAAGAAAATTCCAAGAATACTTGGTATATTGATAGTGGTTGCAGTAACCACTTGATTGGAGTAATAGATTTGTTTTCTAAATTTGATAAATCAGTCCAATCAAACGTAAATCTTGGTAATGACACTAAGTTGAATGTAAAAGGTAAAGGAGACATTTCTATATTTAATAGAAGTGGACGAATAATAATTGTTGAAGATGTTTTTTATGTTCCAAGTATGAAATGTAATTTGTTAAGTGTTAGACAACTTGAGGATAAGAGTTATGAAGTCAAATTCAAAAACAAAGTTTGTACCATTTTAGATAATTCTTCTGATAGAAAACTGATAGCTAGTGTGAAAAGGACGAAAAATAAAAGGTATCCACTTACTCTAAGGAGTAGTGTATTAAATTCAGAAATGGATTATGCAGTTAAGAGTCAAGATTAATCTTGGATATGACCTTTAAGGTATGGCCATTTGTATTTTGGAGGATTGAAATTGTTGTAGAGAAAGAAGATGGTGAAAGGATTTCCATGCATTGAGCAACATACAAGCTCATGTGAAAGTTGCATCATGGAAAAACAACATAGAGAAAGATTTCCTGCTTGTGTTTCTTATAGAACAAAAGCATCTCTATAGATCATCCATTCAAATTTGTGTGGACCAATGCAGACACCTTCAGTAGGTGGGAATTTTTATTTTCTAACATTCATAGATGATTATAGCAGAATGACATGGGTGTACCTCTTAAAATAAAAATATGAAACTTTTGATATTTAAAAATAAATCAAGGTTATGGTTGAGAAGGAAAATGGAAATCAGATAAGGTGTTGATATTTGATAGAAGAGGCGATTTTATTTCCAATGATTTATTAGATTTCTACAAACACCATCCGATTATAAGATAGTTTACAAACTAGTATACAACACAACAAAATGGTGTAGCCGAGAGAAAGACCATGGTTGTAATGAATATGGTTCATAGCATGCTCATGGAAAAAAATTACCAAAAAAATATTCGGGAGAAGTTGTAGAATGTGCAATTTATATTATGAATAGGTGTCATACAAAGACTGTAAACAATTTTACACCTCTAGAAGGTTGGAGTGGTAAGACATGTTCTTTGTCTCACTTCAGAATCTTTGGGTGTGTTGCATACACACATGTTCTTGAAGAAATAAGGAAGAAGTTAGATAACCAAAGCAAAAAGTGCATCTTCATTGGATATAGTGATATGTCCAAAGCATATCGCTAGTATAATCCCATCACCAAGGAGCTGATAATCAACATAGATATTGAATTTAAAGCAAAAAAAGCTTGGGATGGAAGCATAGATAGATCAATTTTTGGACTTCCAATTCCATATAATGTTGAAGATGTGTTGATGTATTTGTAACTTCAGAATGTATTCATCTATGTATCTTATGTATTGTAACCTGATGTTTATTCTAGGATGTATCTATTATGTAATTTAGTCATGTTGTCATGCCTTGATGTTATGATTAGGAGAATCAATAATGTAAACAAGTCATGTCAAGTCATAGTGGGTAACCCTCCGATTGTCTAAGGGTTAAAGTCCCCGCAATTCTGGGGCACTAGGGTTATTAGACTCTCCAAGTAGAGGTCAAACCTAGTAGGGTTTTAGTCATGTCGGGATTAGTATAAATAGAGAGCTAGACTCTCTATTTAGAACACATCACTTACACACTTAAGTGTAGCGCATAGTTGAGGAAGGAGAAGACACTGGGGCTAGTGAAGAAGAAGGTTACTGCTGTCGGGAGTGCATCTTACTATTTTCTGGTTTTACCTTTATGTTGATTCTATCTTTGAGGAATTTGCGGGGTTTTCTCCATTTATGGTTTCCCTGAGGAAAAACACCGTGTTCATTGTCTCTTGTGTTTGATTTTTGTACTTGTTGTTCTCTTAGTTAAAGATCCTAACATAATGCTAGCTTGAATGTTGAAAAAATAACATGGTTTCAGAGCTAACCTGAGAAGAAGACACTGTGTAGCTGCAGGAACTAGGGATTCCTACTTTTTGGATCTCTTTAAATATATTTTCAGAAAAATTAAGGTGGAATAACTCTCCTCCTTAGGGCGCATCTTTCTGTCGAAGCAAAATCCAATTCTGAGGTTTTTCAGTTTTGGACCTGTCACTGCTGCTGGAAATTAGGGCTTTTCACAGAGGAGGAATTTTTTAGTGAGCCCAGGCCTGGATTGATCTCCCCCCCAAAATAGAAGTTAGGTATAAATTTCAAGGCATTTGTTTGGACAGAACTCCAGAAAAGCAAAACCCTAATTCGCTCCTGAACCATCTCTACAGGATTTCAGCTCAAGTTTCAAATTCGACATCTTGACCTGGTAAGATCTAAATATTTTGTATTTCCATTTGAGGTTCTCAGTTAAGATGTCTCATCATACCAAGCTTGATGAAAAGCTTGAGGGAGTTGATAATTTCTGAGCTTGGAAGTATAGGATCTCCCTGGTCCTGGAAGAGAATGGTTAGACTCCTACATCCATGAGGAGGTTCCAGTTCCAGAGGGAGATGAGGCTAAGGCCTTGCATACGAAGAAGTTGGTTATGGAAAAGAGAATCATTTCTGATTCTATCAAGGATCATCTCATACCACAGGTGTCCTCGTTAAAGATACCTAAAGCTATGTTTGATGCCCTAACCAAATTGTTTGAAGGGAAGAACATAAATTGGAAGATGACTCTGAGAAACTAGCTAAAGAATGTGAAGATTCATAATGCAGAAACAATCCAGTCTTAATTCACAAGAGTTTCTCAGATCAAGGAACAACTAGAAGCTATTGATGAAGAAGTGGAAAATGCAGAGATTGTGATGACTACTTTGAATGGCCTCTCTAGGTCATGGGATTCTTTCATCCAAGGAATTTGTGCTAGAAATAAGTTAGTCAAGTTCAGAAGACTATGGGAAGAATGTTCTCAAGAAGAAGCTCAAATAGCTGCTCGAGAAGAGAAGATGGGAAGTGAAGATCAGGCTCTCACAGTACACTCCAAGTCTCACTCCAAGACATCCAAAAGAAGATCTCATTTCCAGAGAGGTAAGTCCTATCACAAAAGGGATTTATCTAGAGTCATATGTTATACATGTGATGAAGCAGGACATTATGCAAAGAGTTGTCCTAAGAAACCAAAGCCAACAAAGAAGAGAAACAAAAGAAGACATCATGCTCATGCTGCAGAGGATGATGAACCATCCAAGAAAAGAACCAAATATGAAAGTGAATATTCTTCAAGCGAAGATGAATATGTTTTGATTTTCGCTCTCACGGGAAACATTACTCATGGAAGTGATGATTGGCTCATCGACGGTGGAGCTTCCAAACATATGACAGGATTCAAGGAATCTTTTGTAAGACTGTCAGAACATGAATCACCTCACAAGGTAAAGCTAGGAGATGACTACCAATATCCAATAAAAGGTAGCGGGCAATCTTCCTATAAGCTAGACTCTGGAAAGTATCTAACAATGAAATAAGTATTGTTTATGCCAGGACTCAAGAAGAACCTTCTCTCCATATTAGCATTAGATGCAAAAGGAATGCGGGTTGCATTCATAGATGGTCAAGTCATCATGTGGCCAAAAGGAAAGACTATCAATGATGCAGTAGTGATTGGAGAACAGGAAGGAGGCTTGTACAAATTGAAGGGCCATCTAGAACAAGCCTTGGTCCATGACACAGTAGAGCCAAGTGAACTTTGGCATAGAAGGCTTGCACATGTGCATTATAGAGCACTACCTATTGCAAGCAAAGTTGTCGAAGGTCTTCTAGAAATCCAAGCATAACATGATGGGGTCTGTAAAGGATGTGCGAAAGGAAATAATACAAAGAAGACATTTCCAAGTAGTGAAAGAAAAGAAAAAGGAATCTTGGAAATCATCCACTTCGATGTATGTGGTCCTATGTCGTCAAACTCACTAAGTGGGTATGCATATTATGTTTCTTTTATTGATGAATTTTCTAGGAAGACATGGGTTTACTTCATGAAGAACAAGGATGAAGTATTCAGTAAGTTCAAGGAATTCAAATCCTTGATCGAGAACTGTACTGAAAAGAAGATCAAGACAATTCGATCAAATAATGGTAGAGAATTCACTTCAAATGAATTCAAAGAGCTATGCAAAGAATCAGGGATTAAGAGGGAGTTGTCCACTCCTTGCAATCCACAACAGAATGGGATTGCAGAGAGGAAGAATAGAACTACCATGGAAGCTGTAAAAGCAATGCTTCATGATCAAGACCTTCCTATGCATCTTTGGACGGAAGCTTCCAGAACAACGGTGTATGTACAGAACTGTACTCCACATAGAGTACTCGAGAACAAGACTCTTGAAGAAGTCTTCTCTGACAAGAAACCAGAATTCAGCCATCTCAGAATATTTGGCTGTCCTGTGTACATACACATTCCAAAAGAGAAGAGGACTAAATTAGTCCCTTCAGGAAAGAAGGGTATATTTGTGGGATACTCTGAAAGCTAGAAGGCTTACATAATATATTTCTCAGGATAGAAGAAGATTGAAATCATCAGGGATGTAACATTTGATGAATACACAGCTTACAACAAATCCAGAAAAATAACTACTGAAGAACCTAAAGAAGCAGAATCACCTAGAATTCATGATACAACCATGAATGAAGAAACTCAAGAAGAAGATTGAGAATTTGAAGAACCATAAAGACCTATAGATCCACCTTTGGAGAAGAATCCTCATAAGAGGAAACCTGCTTGGGTACAAGAACTTATCCAAGGTGTGGAAAGATATGGGGCTCTAGAAGAGAATCACAGAGAAAGAAAGAGGACCAGATCCTGCTCTGGGTATGTAGCTTTACTATGTGATTTCATTGATAAGGAACCTTCTAGTTATGAATAAGCGGTAGAACAGAAAGAATGGAAGGATGATATGATCGAAGAATACCAATCTATCATGAAGAATGATGTTTGGGATGTTGTCCCACGACCAAAGGGAAGTCAGTTGTAACTTCCAAATGGATCTACAAGATCAAACATGCTGCAGATGGTAGCATTGAAAAATATAAGGAAAGATTTGTGGCTTGGAGTTTCTCTCAGAAAGAAGGAATAGATTATGAAGAAACCTTTGCTCTTGTAGCTAGATACACTTCCATCAGATCAGCACTTGCTTTGGCTGTAGTAATGAAATGGAAGATACACCAGATGGATGTCAAGACTGCTTTCTTGAATGGTGTAGTGGAAGAGGAAGTGTATGTAGAACAACCACTCGGTTTTGAGACACATGATAGGGAGTCTCATGTGTGCATATTGAAGAAATCCCTGTACAGTTTGAAATAGGCACCTAGGACATGGTACGGCAGAATTGATAGCTTTCTATCCAGTTTGGGATTTACCAAGAGTAAAGCAAATTCCAACCTTTACTACAATGTTGAAGATGGAAACCCAATGATGCTTCTACTATATGTAGATGATCTATTTGTGATAGGTATGGATGGGTTGATTATTGATACAAAGAGAAAGCTTGCTACCGAGTTCGAGATGAAGGACTTGGGTATGATGCATTATTTTCTAGGTATGGAGGTATGGTAGAGTGTGGATGGAATCTTCCTTGGACAAGGGAAGTATGCAGTAGAGATCCTGAAGAGGTTTGGGATGATGGACTGCAAGACTATGGCCACACCTATGGCATTGAACCTGAAGCTATTAAGTGATGCTTCATCAGAGTCGGTTGATGCTACGATGTATCGTCAGATGATTAGGTCATTGATGTACCTGATGAACACAAGACCATACATTTGCTTTGCTGTGAACACCTTGAGCCAGTTCTTGACAGATCCAAGAAATGTTCACTTGATTGTTGCAAAGCATATTCTGAGGTACCTGAGGGGTACAGTTGATTATGGGCTCAAGTACGATGTGAATCAGAAGATTAACCTAGAGGGTTATGTTGATTCAGATTGGGCAGGTAGTACCATCATTAGCAAGAGCACTTCAGGGTGTTGCTTCAATATGGGATCAGGTGTGATCTCTTGGTTTAGCAGGAATCAATCCTGTGTGGCACTAAGTACAACTGAAGCAGAGTATGTTGCAGCTTGTTTAGCTAGTTGTGAGGCAGTATGGCTATGAAAGCTACTGTTCGATTTATTTGATCTCTAGATAGATGCTACTTGTATACATTGTGACAACCAGAGTTGCATGAAGTTGTCAGAGAATCCAGTGTTCCATGACAAGTCGAAGCACATTGAGATCAAGTATCACTATATCACGGATATGGTGCAGAGGGAAGCAGTGAAGCCCCAGTATGTTGCGACAAAGGAACATATAGCTGATGTGTTGAAGAATCCATTGGCTAGGGTGAAGTTCTAGTGCTTCAGGGAGAGGCTTGGTGTTCTAGAGATAGAGGTTTCCTCCAAGGGAAAGTGATGAGCCCCATATCCATTTTGATGAGCAGGTCAGATATAAGGGCTGAGCCATTCTACATGGTGAGAGGATTGGTTCCTTCCTTGACAGATATGAGTACTGAGATTCATAACCATTCTAATGATCAGGTCAGATATAAGGGTTGAGCCATTCTGTTCATGGCTGAAGGATTAAGTTCCTCTCATGTCAGATATAAGGGCTACCGCCATTCTGATGAGTAGGTCAGATGTAAGGGCAGTGCCATTCTGTTCATGGCTAAAGGATTAAGTTCCTCCCATGACAGATGTGAGAGATGGCCATTTTGACGAGTAGGTCAGATGTAAGGGCTATCGCAATTCTGAAGAGTAGGTCAGATGTAAGGGTAGCTCCATTCTATTCATGGCTAAAGGATTAAGTTCCTTCCATGATAGATGTGAGAGCTAGCCATTCTGATGAGTAGGTCAGATGTAAGGGCTACCACCATTCTGACGAGTAGGTCATATGTAAGGGCAGTTCCATTCTATTCATGGCTAAAGGATTAAGTTCCTCCCATGACAGATGTGAGAGCTGGCCATTCTGACGAGTAGGTTAGATGTAAGGGCTACCGCCATTCTGATGAGTAGGCCAGATGTAAGGGCAGTGCCATTTTGTTCATCGCTAAAGGATTAAGTTCCTTCCATGTCAGATGTGAGTGCTGGCCATTCTGACGAGTAGGCCATATGTAAGGGCTACCGCCTTTCTGACGAGTAGGTCAGATGTAAGGGCTACCACCATTATGATGAGTAGGTCAGATATAAGGGCTACCAAAGACCTACGAGGAGATAGGAATACACCCATCATGAAAGAAGGCTGGCTCTATAGAACTTCTTATGATGAGAAGAATCATGAGATAACACATATGATGATGACCATATGAGATCCAGATTGAGCTATGATCCAAATCCAGTTATGATGACTCCGAGAGATCCAGATCGAGTGATGATCCAAATCCAGCAGCGATGATCTAGATCCAGTCTAGTGATAATGATCCAGATCGAGTGATGATCCAGATCCAATTATGATGATCCAGTGACAATGTTCCAGATCGAGTATGATCCAGTGACGATGTTCCAGATTGAGTATGATCCACTGACGATGTTCCATATCGAGTATGATCTAGTGACAATGACCTAGTTCGAGTGATGATCCAGATCCAAATGAAAGATGACTTGAAGATGAAGAAGACATGAAGATGCAGATGATGAGATGATCCAGTTGATACAGAGAAGAAGACTAGTGATGAAATTTGTGTCGAAAGAATACCTTCCTAGTTAAGAGGGAGTGTTGATGTATTTGTAACTTCGGAATGTAGTCATCTATGTATCTTATGTATTGTAACCCGATGTTTATTCTGGGATGTATCTATTATGTAATTGAGTCATGTTGTGATGCCCCGATGTTCCGATCAGGAGAATCAATAATGTAAACAAGTCATGTCAAGTCATAGTGGGTAACCCTCCAATTGTCTAAGGGTTAAAGTCCCCGCAGTTTCGAGGCACTAGGGTTATTAGACTCTCCAAGTAGAGGTCGGCTCTAGTAGGGTTTTAGTCACGTTGGGATTAGTATAAATAGAGAGCTGGACTCTCTATTTAGCACACATCACTTACACACTCACGTGTAGTGCATAGTTGAGGAAGGAGAATACATTGGGGCTAGTGAAGAAGAAGGTTACTGCTGTCGGGAGTGCATCTTACTATTTTGTGGTTTTACCTTTGTGCCAATTCTATCTCTGAGGAAGTTGCGGGGTTTTCTCCATTTATGGTTTCCCCGAGGAAAAACACTGTGTTCATTGTCTCTTGTGTTTGATTGCTGTACTTGTTGTTCTCTCAGTTAAAGATCCTAACATAATGCTAGCTTGAATGTTGAAAAACTAACAAGATGAAGAAGTTGAGCAGAACATGCAAGGTGGACAACCAACTCCACATGTTTATGTACCTGCAATATATACACCAAGAAGGAAATTAGGTGGTGTAAGAACACCTTAATCAAGAACTCCAAGAGATATTGTACAAGATGAATCATTGAGTACATATGTAAGAAGTGATTCTAATACTACAATTGCAATGTTAAGATCAAGGATTAGAGAGCAAAAGATGAGAAGTTTAAGTGAAATTTATGATCAACAAAATTAAACATTGTATGGGAATATTATTTTTTCTTTATTAGCATATCAACTAGTTAATTTTGATGGATATGTGCAAGAAGAAGTTTGGGTTGATGCAATGGAAAAAGAAATTGCATCAATAGAAAGAAACGATACTTGGGAGTTAATTGATTTACCAGAAGATAAAGAATGTATTGGTGTTAAAAGGATTTATAAGACAAATTTGAATGTCGATGGAGAAGTTGTAAAGCACAAGGGAAGACTTGTTGCTCAAGGCTTTAGTCAACAAAGTGGAATTGATTATAATGATACTTTTGCACCTATGGAAAGGATTGACACAATTAGACTCATGGTGTCTATTGTAACACAAAGTAATTGGAAAGTGTACTAGATGGACTCGAAATATGCATTCTTAACTGGATATTTGGAAGAAGAACTGTATGTAAAACAACCGCTTGGTTATGAAGTTGAAGGTCATGAAAAAAAGGTGTACATATTAAAGAAAGCATTGTATAGATTGAAGCAAGAACCGAGAGTTTGGTACAATGGAATTGATGCATATCTGATAAATAATGGTTTCAAAAAAAGTGCAAGTGAACCGATGTTGTACACGAAGGTAAATCATCTTGGTGAAATTATCATTGTATCCTTGTATGTAAATGATTGAATTTTCACAGGAAAAATGTCCATTAAATAATTTAAATCATCCATGATGACTGAATTTGAGATGACATACTTGGGTTTTATGAAATATTTTCTTAGAATAGAAGTTAAACAATCTCAAAAGGACATTTTCACTTCTCAGTCTAAATATGCCAATCATATTTTGATAAGGTTCAGAATGTTAAATTGTAAATTAGCAGCTACATCAATTGTAGCATGAACTAAACTAATTAAAGATGATGAGGGGTCAAATGTAGATCCACCAATGTTTAAAAGATTGGTTGGAATCCTAATGGATTGACATCAACAAGACCAAACATTGTGTATGTTAGTAATTCTAATTTCCAAGTATATGGAAAGACCAAAGGGTTTGCATGGTAGGTTGGAAAAATAATTATGAGTTATGTTGTCAGGACAACAAATTATGGAATCATGTATTAATCAAAGTGAGATTTGGAATTATGTGGTTTTACTGATAGTGATTTCGAAGAGAATATTAATGGTGAAAATAGTACATCATAATATATATTTAATATTGGTTTAGGTGTTGTAGCATGGTCACCAAAGAAGAAACAAATAGTCACGATATCATCAGTAGAAGCGTAATATGTTACAATGACTTTAGCATCTTGTCAATCAATTTAGATGCAAAGAATCTTTTCAAATCTACAACAAAAGCAAGAAGAACCAACTCAAAGTTTCCACGACAATAAATCAACAATTGCATTCAGTCAAATAATCATGTCTTTCATAAAAGAAGCAAGCACATAGACATTATATTTCATTTAATTAGAGAGTCGATGGATGAAAAGATAATAAATATTGAAATTTGTAAGTCAAATGATCAAATTGTTGATGTATTTACAAAACCATTACCAAGAGAACACTTTGAGTTTCATAGAAGCAATTTGGGAGTATGTAAAACTTGTATGTATGCCTAGATGAGAGTTAAACCGACTAAAAAAGTAATGAGACTTTTGCACCTATAGCAAGTCTTGACACAATTAGACTCGTGTTGTCTATTGTAGCACAAAATAATTGGAAAGTGTATTATATGGACATAAAATATGCATTCTTAAATGGATATTTGGAAGAAGAAGTGTATGTAAAACAACCGCTTGGTTATGAAGTTGAAGGTCATGAAAACAAGGTGCACATATTAATGAAAGAATTCTACGTATTGAAGAAAGCACCGAGAGTTGGTACAATAGAATTGATGCATATCTGATAAATAATTGTTTCAACAAAAGTGCAAGTGAACCGATGTTGTACACGAAGGTAAATCATCTTGGTGAAATTATCATTGTATCCTTGTATGTAGATGATTGATTTTTCATTGGAAAAATGTCCATTAAATAATTTAAATCGTCCATGATGACTGAATTTGAGATGAGATACTTGGGTCTCATGAAATATTTTCTTGGAATAGATATTAAACAATCTGAAAAAGGCATTTTCATTTCTCAATCTAAATATGCCAATCATATTTTGAGAAGATTCAAAATGTTAAAGTGTAAATTAGTAGCTACATCAATTGTAGCACTAACTAAACTAATTAAAGATGGTGAGGGGTCAAATGTAAATCCAACAATGTTTAAAAGATTGGTTGGAATCCTAATGGATTTAACATCAACAAAACCAAACATTGTGTATGTTAGTAGGTCTAATTTCCAGGTATATGGAAAGACCAAAGGGTGTGAATTTGTATGTTGGAAAAAGAATTATGCATTATGTTGTTGCGACAAAAAATTATGGAATCATGTATTAATCAAAGTCATATTTGTAATTATGTGGTTTTAGTGATAGTGATTTTGAAGGGAATATTAATGGGCAAAAAGGTACATCATGATATATATTTAATCTTGGTTTAGGTGTTGTAGCACTGTCATCAAAGAAGAAAAAAATAGTAACGATATCATTAGTAGAAGTGTAATATGTTACAACAACTTTAGAAACTTCTTTCAAATTTGTAACAAAAGCAAGAAAAAACAACTCAAATTTTCTGCCACGATAAATCAACAATTGCATTGTCAAAAAATCATGTCTTTCATAAATGAAGCAAGAATATAGACATTATATTTCATTTAATTAGAGAGTTGGTGAATGAAAAGATAATAAATCATGAATTTTGTAAGTCAAATGATTAAATTGTTGATGTATTTACAAAACCATTACCAAGAGAACACTTTGAGTTTCATAGAAAGAGTTTGGGAGTATGTAAAAATTGTATGTAAGCCTAGCTGAGAGTTAAACCGATTGGAAAAGTAATGAGACCTTTGCACCTATAGCAAGGCATGACACAATTAGACTCATGTTGTCTATTGTAGCACAAAATAATTGGAAAGTGTATCAAATGAACGCAAAATATGCATTCTTAAATGGATATTTGGAAGAAGAAGTGTATGTAAAACAACCTCTTGGTTATGAAGTTGCAGGTCATGAAAACAAGGTGTACATATTAAATAAAGCATTGTATAGATTGCAGCAAGCGTTGAGAGTTTGGTACAACATAATTGATGCATATTTGATAAATAATGGTTTCAACAAAAGTGCAAGTGAACCGATGTTGTACATGAAGGTAATTAATCTTGGAGAGATTATCATTGTATCCTTGTATGTATATGATTGGATTTTCACTAGAAACATGCCCATTAAATAATTTAAATCATCCATGATGACTGAATTTGAGTTGAGAGAGTTGGGTCTCATGAAATATTTTCTTGGAATAGAAGTTAAACAATCTGAAAAGGACATTTTCATTGCTCAATCTAAATATACCAATGATATTTTGAGAATATTCAGAATTTTAAATTGTAAATTAGCAACTACATCAATTGCAGCAGGAACTAAACCAATTAAAGATGATGAGGGGTCAAATGTAGATCCAACATTGTTTAAAAGATTGATTGGAATCCTAATGGATTTAACATCAACAAGACCAAACATTGTGTATGTTAGTAAGTCTAATTTCTATGTATATGGAAATACCAAAGGGCGTGCATTGGTAGGTTGGAAAAAGAATAATGCGTTATGTTGTTGGGAGAACAATTTACAAAATCATGTATTAATCAAAGTGAGATATGTAATTATGTGGTTTTACTGATAGTGATTTTGAAGGGAATATTAATGGCCAAAAAACTACATCATGATATATATTTAATCTTGGTTTAGGTGTTGTAGCATGGTCATCAAAGAAGAAACAAATAGTAATGATATCATCAGTAGAAGCGTAATATGTTATAACAACTTTAGCATCTTGTCAATCAGTTTAGATGTGAATAATTATTTCAAATATGCAACAAAAGTAAGAAGAACCAACTCAAATTTTCCGCGACAATAAATCATCAGTTGCATTGTAAAAAAATCATGTCTTTCATAAAATAATCAAGCACATAGACATTATATTTCATTTAATTAGAGAGTTGGTGAATGAAAAGATAATAAATATTGAATTTTATAAGTAAAATGATCAAATTGTTGATGTATTTACAAAACCATTACCAATAGAACACTTTGAATTTCATAGAAATAATTTGGGAGTATGTAAAACTTGTATGTAATCCTCGCTGAGAGTTAAACTGACTACAAAAGTAATGATACTTTTGCACCCATAAAAGGGCTTGACACAATTAGACTCGTGTTGTCTATTGTAGCACAAAATAATTGGAAAGTGTATCATATGGACGTGATATATGCATTCTTAAATGGATATTTGGAAGATGAAGTGTATGTAAAACAACCGCTTGGTACATCTTTACTGATAGTGATTTTGAAGGAAATATTTATGGCCAAAAAAGTACATCTTGATATATATTTAATCTTGATTTAGGTGTTGCAGATTAGCTATCAAAGAAGAAAAAAATAGTAATGATATCATCAATAGAAGCTTAATATGTTACAACAACTTTACCAACTTGTCAATCCGTTTAGATGCAAAGAATTCCTTCGAATATGCAACAAAAGCAAGAAGAACCAAATCAAATTTTCCTCGACAATAAATCAGCAATTGCATTGTCAAAAAATCATTTCTTTCATAAAAGAAGCAAGCACATAGAAATTATATTTCGTTTAATTAGAGAGTTGGTGAATGAAAAGATAATAAATCTTGAATTTTGTAATTCAAATGATTAAATTGTTGATGTATTTACAAAACCATTACCAAGAGAACACTTTGAGTTTCATAGAAAGAATTTGGGAGTATGTAAAACTTGTCTGTAAGCCTAGCTAAGAGTTAAACCGACTGGAAAAGTAATGAGACTTTTGCACCTATAGCAAGGCTTGACACAATTAGAGTCGTGTTGTTTATTGTAGAGCAAAATAATTGGAAAGTGTATCATATGGACATGAAATATGCATTCTTAAATGGATATTTGGAAGAGAAGTGAATGTAAAACAATCACTTTGTCATGAAGTTCAAGGTCATGAGAAAAAGGTGCATACATATTAAAGAAAGCATTGTGCAGATTGAAGCAAGCACCAAGAGTTTGGTACAACATAATTGATGCATATATGATAAATACTGGTTTCAAGAAAAGTTCAAGTGAAATGATGTTGTACACGAAAGTAAATCATCTTGGTGAAATTATCATTGTATCCTTGTATGTAGATGATTGAATTTTCATTGAAAACATGTCCGTTAAATAATTTAAATAATCCATGATGACTGAATTTGAGATGAGAGACTTGGGTCTCATGAAATATTTTATTGGAATAGAAGTTAAACACTTTGAAAAAGGAATTTCATTTCTCAATCTAAATATGCCAATCATATTTTGAGAAGATTCAAAATGTTAAATTTTAAATTAGCAGCTACATCAATTGTAGTAGGAACTAAACTAATTAAATATGATGAGGGGTCAAATGTAGATCCAACAATATTTAAAATATTGGTTGGAATCTTAATGGATTTAACATCAGCAAGACCAAACATTGTGGATGTTAGTAAGTCTAATTTCCAAGTATATGGAAAGACCAAAGGGTGTGCATTGGTAGGTTGGAAAAAGAGTTATGTGTTATGTTGTCGTGACAACAAATTACAGATTCATGTATTAATCAAAGTCAAATTTGTAATTATGTGGTTTTACTGATATTGATTTTGAAGGGAATATTAATGGCCAAAAAGTACATCATGATATATATTTAATACTGGTTTAGGTGTTGTAGCATGGTCATCAAAGAAGAAACAAATAGTAACGATATCATTAGTAGAAGCGTAATATGCTACAACAACTTTAGTAGCTTTTCAGTCAGTTTAGATGTGAAGAATTATTTCAAATCTGCAACAAAAGCAAGAAGAACCAATTCAAATTTTGTGTGACAATAAATGAGCAATTGCATTGTCAAAAAATCACGTCTTTCATAAAATAAGAAAGCACATAGACATGATATTTCATTTAATTAGAGAGTTGGTGAATGAAAAGATAATAAATCTTGAATTTTGTGAGTCAAATGATCAAATTGTTGATGTATTTACAAAACCATTACCAAGAGAACACTTTGAGTTTCATAGAAAGAATTTGGGAGCATGTAAAACTTGTATGTAAGCCTAGATGAGAGTTAAACCAACTGGTAAAGTAATGAGCCTTTTGCAACTATAGAAAGGCTTGACACAATTAGACTCGTGTTGTCTATTGTAGCACAAAATAATTGGAAAGTGTATCATATGGACGTGAAATATGCATTCTCAAATGGATATTTTGAAGAAGAAGTGTATGTAAAACAATCGCTTGGTTATGAAGTTGAAGGTCATGAAAACAAGGTGTACATATTAAAGAAAGAATTGTATGGATTGAAGCAAGTACCGAGAGTTTGGTACAACATAATTGATGCATATCTGATAAATAATGGTTTCAAGAAAATTGCAAGTGAAGTGATGTTGTATACGAAGGTAAATCGTCTTGGTAAAATTATCATTGTATCCTTGTATGTAGATGATTGAATTTTCACCGAAAACATGTCCCTTAAATAATTTAAACCATCCATGATGACTAAATTTGAGATGAGACTTGGGTCTCATGAAATATTTCCTTGGAATAGAAGTTAAACATTCTGGAAAAAGGCATTTTCATTTCTCAATCTAAATATGCCAAGGATTTTTTGAGAAGATTCAGAATGTTAAATTGTAAATTAGTAGCTACATCAATTGTAGCAGGAACTAAACTAATTAAAGATGATCAGGGGTCAAATACAGATCCAACAATGTTTAAAAGATTGGTTGGAATCCTAATGGATTTAACATCAACAAGACCAAATATTGTGTATGTTAGTAAGTCTAATTTCTAGGTATATGGAAATACCAAAATGTGTGCATTGGTAGGTTGGAAAAAGAATTGTGTTATGTTGTTGGGACAACAAATTATGGAATCATGTATTAATCAAAGTCATATTTGTAATTATGTGGTTTTACTGATAGTGATTTTGAAGGGAATATTAATGGCCAAAAAACTACATCATGATGTATATTTAATCTTGGTTTAGGTGTTGTAGCATGGTCATCAAAGAAGAAACAAATAGTAACGATATCATTAGTAGAAGCGTAATATGTTACAACAACTTTTGCAGCTTTTCAATCAAGTTAGATGCGAAGAATTCTTTCAAATATGCAACAAAGGCAAGAAGAACCAACTCAAATTTTCCACGACAATAAATCAACAATTGCATTGTCAAAAAATCATGTCTTTCATAAAAGAAACAAGCACATAGACATTATACTTAATTTAATTATAGAGTTGGTGAATGAAAAGATAGTAAATCTTGAATTTTGTAAGTCAAATGATCAAATTGTTGATGTATTTACAAAACCATTACCAAGATAACACTTTGAATTTCATAGAAATAATTTGGGAGTATGTAAAACTTGTATGTAAGCCTAGTTGAGAGTTAAACTGAGTTGAAAAGTAGTTTACATTTGGTTTTTTGTAAAATTGTTACTGTGATAATGGTACTTAAATATTTAAGGGGGTACAGTGAGAATTAATTTCATAGCATAAAGAATCCTAAATTCATGTGAAAGCCACATGAATATGTAAACATAATTTACGACAGTTTTGCAATCTAGCACTAACTCAACTATTGCAATGAATTTTTTTTGTATTCATGTTTTGTACGTCTTATTCTACTTTGACAATAAAAGTTGGTCGGTTGAATGTGTAGAATGTTCAGGAAAAATCTCTCATGCAATCTACGTTGGATTATTTAAAAGGTTGTAAAATGCATGTAATTTTTGTTATATGAATGAAACACATAGTATTTTTCTGACTTTAGTTCTTTGTGTCTGTGTGCTCTCGTATTGTGTCTATATGCCTCTGCTCTATAATGCCCCCAAATTCTACATCATTTTATAGGGATGAATATATTTCAAATTTAGGTGTGCAAAGGACATAAAGAAAATGGTATGTTATCACTAGTTATGGGGCCCTTGAGGTCTTTCATTAAACACATCCACCAAGAATGTTTTAATCTAAAGAGGGGAACCATATTAATCTAGCAAGTGTGGGTATTAATACATGGACAAAATAAATCATTGAGAAACTAGGGAATTCTTTAAGTTGTTTTAAAGCATCAGAGGGTAATTTTAGGGACTGTATATCTTACTAAATATAAACCTTTATGAAGGGATTAACACTAAAATAGAATTGGAATGAGAATCTTGGAAATTGTATATGCAGAAGATGGAACATTGGAAGCTACATGTTTTTTATTCATTGTATCACGAGGTTGGATATATTTAGAGAAATTATATGGAAGAAAAGGATAGTCAGGATTGGAGGAAAAAGGCATGGATTGAAAAGGAGAAGGGTTCATTGGGTTTTAAAGGAAATAATGATGATTGTGTACATGATGGGTTCAAATTTCTCCAAAGGATGCCAAAGCGGGTAACTAGGACTCAAGCTCGATACCATGTTCAGAAAAGGTACAACTCTTCAACGTCTAGAATTTTGTATTATTTTATTCATAAAATATATAAATCCGATAATAGAGAATACTTGTTCTAGTCATGTTCTTAGTAAGGGAGGGAAAGAGGTGGGAAACCCTAGCCTCTCCTCTTATTTAGCTTAAATGTATTAAATCCTCATGTCAATGAAACATATTTTCTTTTGGGAAATTTGGAAGCTACAACTTCCTCATAAGAGATGAACCTAAGGGAGGAAGGAGAAAAGGCCCCAAAACATCACTTAGGTCAAATTGTAGCCTAAGTCCTAGGAAAGAAAACTTTGTAGAGGAGATACAAGAAATATAAGGGGATCTAGAAATGGACATAATTTAAATACCCTTTGTTCAAAGGAAATACTATATCTCAATTGCAAAAAAATACTTTAAAGAAGTTAGGGAGGGGAAACAAATGAAAATAGAAGGGGCCATTAGAGTAGGAAAGACCCAGGAATAAGTGCATAAATTATTAATCTCTATATGAATGTTAGATGGGTTGGATATTTCTTCAAAAATATATCATTGGAAATATTATTTGTAGTCTAAAACCTAGATATTATTCTATTGCAAGAAACAATGTGTGTGCGATCAAAATTTGTTGAGGTCTTATGTCTTATTTCTTGAAAGTTTGGACATTTTATATTTTGTATTTAAAGGTTCTCTTTGGTCTTAATATTATATAATGTAGGAACTCTAGTGTTAACCCAATATGTACATCTATATTGAATATCCATTCTAGGTGAAATGTAGGTTAAACAAGTTTGGGAAGACCTGTTTAGAATTATTAATCTATATGGGCCCTATGGGGATAGAAATACAATTTGGGGGGTGTTAGTAGAGAAAGGATCCTTGGAAGGCAATAGTTTTATTATAGCGAGGAAGGAATTTTAAACTTGACCTCAAACATAGGGGAGATCTAGAGATAATAGCTAGACTAAATTCATTAGTAGATTATTTTAATCGCATTCTTGAGGATTTGAAGCTTATTGATGTTGTTCTAGTCTAGGTAGTCTCTACCTCAAGAAATTCAAGAATATGTGATGCAAGCATGGTTAGGAAATAGCTTGCAGATCAAATTGTTGAAAAGTTAACTCTGAAGGTCCTCACTGATATTTATGGTGTGGTGTGATGAGGAGGACTTAGACTTTGTCCTTGTATATTTATGTAATAAAGTGAATGTTATATAAAGAAAAGTGATTTTTTGTACTTTATAGAATGGGTCTCACTTAAGTTATTATTTAATAATTAAAGTGAACTAATTATTAAATGTGGGTGCATTAAATGATGGCCCGTGATTTTGTAAAAGTATCTCAAGCCTAGATTAGGTGGTTACAATTTTTAAAGAATAAAATAAAGAGAGAGAGGAAAAATTGAACACACCATTAATGAAGAGAGAGAAGGAATTTCCTAGAGTAGTGGCACAATTCCCAAGGAGAGGAGCAACAAATTTCCTAAGGCATCTTGCAGTCCATACATCAGTACTTGTGCATTAAATTTTGCCACATGTGTGGGAACAAATCCCAAGAAAAGTGACAGTTCATTTATTGTAGACTATACCATATGTACAACATTAATTGCGGGCACATGTGGGAATGATTTTTGAGGCAAGAAAGTACAAAAAATTACATTCATACAACGACACGTGTGGAGGTCATTCAATTGTAAATTCACACAAAAATCAAGGTATTTTGTTGCTGTTCCAATTTGGGTATTTTTGTCAGTGAGGGTTGAAGAAATTATTTCATGTGTAAATGGAAAATTTATGAGTATTCTTCTTTATAAAAAAATCTTCTTTCTAGGTTTTTCCCTAGAGTTGGGGTTTTTCCCAGTCTATTGACCAAAATTTATGTGTTTTCATGTGTGAATGGATACTTTGGTATTTGAGAAGATCTTGAATATGGTGGTTTTTATTTCAATTTTATGAGTAAATTATTAAACATAAACCCTAGACATTCAAGTGTTTGACAGAATGTGTGAATGGAAAGTTTCTTATTAATGTCATTTATTTTTTCATGGAATTAGAGTTGAACTGAAGTAGGGTTCAAGATTTTGATTCACAATCAGAAGTTGTGTTGTCTTTGAAGTTAAAATATTTGTTGTGAGTAATTCCAATGATGAGAATAAGGTATGAATATAGATTGAATGGTATATCCAACTATCTTCCTTGGAAAGTTAGAATAATTGTTGTGCTTAAAGAATGGAAAATACGGAATTTTGCTAACACCAAGATGACCAAGCCTACAAACCAGGACAAACTAGATTAGTTTGAAGCCCTAGAAGCCAGAGACCAAAGGGTGATGCTAGATGGATTAAAGGATCATCTCATTCCACATTTCATTGAGAAGAAGACTACTACAAACATGTTGGATTCCCTAAACCAGTTATTCAAATCCAACAACGAGAACCACAACATGGCACTAAAGGACAAGCTGCAAAATGTCAAGATGAACAAAGATGAAGGTGTGACCTCTTACTTAACTCGAGTGGTGCAATTCAAAGATGAGTTAGCAGTTGTAGGAGATATTATCCCAGATTAAGACTTGGTTAGGATATCCCTGAAGGGTTTCACCAAGAAATAGAAAGTATTTGTTAAGTGCATTGTAGGTAGGGAGAAGCTTACAAATTGGTCTAGAATGTGGGATGAATTTAATCATGAGGAGATTCGATAAGGGTCTCTAGGTAGTTAAGTCAATGAAGAGGTCGAGCAAAATGTGGCACTTGCAACAAAATTGAACAAGAAAAAATACATCATTCAGGTCAGATGTTACTAGTGTGGTTAGATGGGACATTATGCCTCGAAGTGTCTTGAGAAAAAGAAATATAAGTATGAGAGAGATATGGAAGCATCTGTAGTAGTAAAAGACTATGCAATGGAGTTTAAGCAAGAGTTTTCTCTTATCTTGAATGATTCTAGTATAGAGAGCTCAATTTTTTAGAATGTTTGAGTTGTTCATAATGGAGCAACCAAACATATGACTGGAATATATGATATATTTCATATCATCAAAGAGTTGGGGCCAAGACATTTTATTTAGACAAATATTGATATTCCACAAATAGCCATACAAGGGGTTGGAACAATCAGGTTTCAACTAGACCTTGTTGATATCCTGGAAATACATATAGTGCTTTTTGTACCTGGGATGAGAGTTAGCAAACTCTCATTGTCATTGTTTGAGGATGAAGGTTATGGGATGATGGTGAGTTCTGGCCATGTTTTTTTGTATCGAAGATATGAGACAATTGGTACCTCCATTATGTTAGTAGATCGCAGTGATAGACTCCATATTTTTAGAGGGAACAATATATGACCAAGATCATGACAGTGGTGTCAGAGTCAGAGGACGAGAAGAGATTTGTATCTTATAGATATGGTTTTGATTAGGAGAGTGACTCTCTTCAAGGGACTAGAAGGAGACTCAGCCAGTCGAGTGATTCTGTAGATGAGTAGGTGGATGAGGCTTAGGTCGAGTCTTAGGAATTAGAGTTCTGGTATGGATTTGAACATATGTATATGAGATTTATTCTAGAGCAGGAGGGAGTTATTGTAGTAGTTAGATATGGAGATGGTGCTGTGGGCCTTCTTCATTAAGAGGGAGTGTTAAAAGGTTAACTCTAAATCATGAAGACTAGCCACTAATGCCATACCCAATCTGTCTGGTATCTAAATAGCCCTCACTGGCTCCTTGGGTGTTCCAAACTCATTTACTTCCTTCAAGGTGTCCCAAAGACACTTAGGATTCTTCTTCCCTTAAGAGTGCTCCGACATTGGTCTGTCCTCGTCTGATGAAATCCCAGAGGTAGAAACCCTAGTAACCTGTGAACTAGAAACTAGAGTACCAACAACTAGTGAACCCTATGATCCTGAAGCTCTGTACGATGAACCTGTAACTTGAGACCAAAAGCCTATCCCCGAAGATCATTCTAATTATACCATTGAAGCTAGAGAACCTGTGCCAATATTGTGTGGTCCAATAACCCTGAAAACCTATGAACCTGTATTTTGAACTAAAGGTACCTGTCAAGCTACCTGAGGTGTGGGAACCTATTGCTCTCCCTACTCCGAATCTCTATAATTCCTGAAGGCCCGCTTCTCCTCAAATATCACTACCCTCCTCTCAACAAAATTCCTCTGAGAAGGAAGATAAATGCAGAAGGCCTTCAAAGTCTCATCATACCCCAAAAAGATGATTTTTTCTACTGTGGGATGAAACTTTGTCCTCTTATTAGAAGATACACGTGAATAAGTTAGGAAACCAAATATCCTAAAATGACTCACCTCAGGATTATTTCTTGTGAAATTATCCTTAGGTGTCTTGTTCCCCATGGCACGATGGGGACTCATGTTCTGAAGGTATACATATGTGCTACATTCCTCTACCAAAAGGAAGAAAGTAAGCAACTGATCATGCAACATGGCTCTCGCAACTCCAACTACAGATCTGTTCTTCCTTTCTGCCACTCCATTTTTCTCAGGAGTGTATGGTACCATCAACTGTCTCTGAATTCCCTCCTCTCTGCAATACTCATCGAACTCCTTAGAGGTATACTCACCCCCGTTATCTGATCTCAGTGCCCATATCCTCCTCCCTCTTTGGTTCTCCACAATATCATTGAACTTTTGGAACCTCTACAAGACCTCCTCATGTTTCTTGCTCTTCATGAATCAGATCCAGGTCTTCTTGGAATGGTCATCGATGAATGCAACATAATAGTAAAACCCTCTCAGAGAAACAGCTGACATAGGTACACACAAGTCAGAATGTATCAAGTTAAGAAATCCTACTGACCTACTATCACTTCTAGTAAAAGTAGTCTTGGTGTACTTTCCGAAAGAACACCCCCTGCATACCTCATTGTGCTCTGTGCTGAACTCTGGAAACCTTGTAACCATATACCTCAACATACGCAAAGGTAGATGATGCAGATAAGCCATCTTCCTATGCCACAGATCACAAAGATTTTTGCTACTTCTATGTGCCAAAGCATGTCGGGGCTAAAATAAGAGCTTGTATAGTTTTCCACATTTTAATCCAATGGTGTATGAAGTAGATGGTCCTACAGTATTGGGAAACACATGCACATGTCCATCTAGGAAGGAAACCCCAAGACCTCTATCCTTGATCATGGAAGTTGAGATTAAGTTCTTCTTCATCCTAGGTACATATAGTACATCTCTCAAAATCATGCGACTCATGGACTCCCTCTGAAAAGTAATGGTCCCACGCCCAACTACTTTGACAACTGTGTCATCCCCCAACACTACATCCACATCAATCTCTGCTTGTGAAATCTTGAAGAAAATATATCGAGCACCTATCATGTGGCTCAAAGATCCACTATAAATATACCATGTGTTGGTGGTGGATGCACTTAAGGAATGGTCTATCAACAAGGAATACCCCCCCTCAATATCAACATCTGCACTAGTGATGATGGATTCTCTCTCTTTATCAACATGCCCAGTGCAAAGAGAAAACTCTCTCTCAAATCTTGTTGTATAATCCCCCACCTTTATCAAAGCTGTTGACTTATGTTGCTTCTTCTTCTTATTCTATGGACACTACCCAACATAGTGTCCAAACTTCTGAAAGTGAAGCAATTCACAGTGCTCACATCCTTCTTCTACCCATCTTGCTGCTTAGCGCCACCCTTCTTGGGGCCCTTATTGAACTTCCTCTTCTCCTATGCATTCAAAGCCACATTATCCTCATCCTCCCTACTAGTAGAAACTCTTCCCTACACAAGACCTCTCCAGGTCTCCTGCTGAACAAAATCATCACAAATTATGTCCCATGTAGATAAGTTATCCCTAGCCACCAAAGCCTCCACAAACACAACCCAAGGGTTTGAAACCCCATTCATAGATGTACACACTATCTCTGCACACTACTACATTTCGATTCAAAATCCGATGGAAAAATTCGACGGCGCGTGGATTTCTTTTTTTAAACCTACCAAAAATCACAAAGATAATTTTTTTTTTGAAAATGTGGCCATAAGTGTCGCTTAAGCGATGGAGAGTCTCATAAGTGTCTCTTAAGCGGCAGCTAGACTCATAAGCGTTGCTTAAGCGACGATGGATCAATTCAAGAAAGGACTTTCAAAAAATCCCAATACAAAGACAAAGCATCCAAATGCGAGATTATAAAAATGGAGGCATTAGTAACTGGGGTTCCATCGCTTAAGTGACGACGGATCAATTCAAAAAAGGACTTTCAAAAAATCCCAAAACAAAGACATAGCATCCAAATGTGAGATTATAAAAATGGAGGCATTAGTAACTGGGGTTTAGGAAATTGCACTGATTAATTCACACGACATATATAGTTCTGGCCACAAGACCTAAAACACATTTCTAATCATATTGGCTTCCTCCACCATTCCTTTCTCGGTAAGTCCTTGGCTGGTTACGTGATATCGTATACGTGTGTCCATCGATAGCAGTTGAAGGAGGAGGATTAGCCGAGGGATCTGCAGACGAAAATGAGCGGCCATGATTCCAACTATTTCTCTACCACTAAAAAAGGGGAGATCCCTGAGCTCAAGGACGAGCTCAATTCTTAGTACAAGGTAGGTCAACGGTTCAATTTCCTCTGCTATCTATGTTATCTCTTTTTCTCCAGATCTTGCGTTCTCAGTGATGAAGCACAATGTGTCGATCCACTAAAATCCACATCAGTCTGCTCTCTGCAAATTATGGCGGAGATATTCTATATGCTTTTTATGGGGTTTTTGATAATTATAATGCCTTTTTCCTTAATGTTTCGTTTTCTCAATTATGATCACTCTGGTTAGGGGTTCGATCCGCTAAACAGAATCAGAAGACCTACATTAAAATTAGATAAATATTAGCCCAGATCATGGTTTAAATAGGGATGAATCTTATATAAATCGAACCACTAGGCCAAACGGATCATCTACAAAGAAATCAAGCCCTACTGCCAGTGAAGTGCTCGATTGCTTCAGACCTCAGTTTATGATGAAAGGACCCATTATGGTGGCACCATCCATGGAATGTTGGTTGTATTTGCAGGCCCTCTTCGAACCATAATCGACTTGGGTGATTGGGGTTTTCAGAATTAGCACACCTACTCATCGATCCAATGGACTGGGGTTTTCTCACCTACACTTGCCTACTCCTAGATTCGATGGCTTGGGGTTTTTTCACCTATGCCTACCTGCTCGCAGATTTGACAGGGTTGGGTTTCTCCAATGGCTGCACATTATCAATGCAGGGTCTACAATTTTGGTGAATGATGTTGGTGGGGCATTTAGCTAAGCTACTCGCAGATTTGACAGGGTGGGGTTTCTCCAACGGCTGCACATTATCAATGCATGGTCTACGATTCTGGTGAATGATGTTGGTGGGGCGTTTAGCTAAGCTTGTTACCAGGTTTTTTCTATTTCCTCTTTTAAAATTTTTTGCTATTTCACATTAAGTTTTCAGCGTATATGGACCATTTTCTTCCAAAACCAGGATTTTGGTTCACCTAGAAAGTTTTCAGAGTTTTTCAGGTTGGCTTCTAACAATATTTTCTAATATTCTTCGATATTCTGATAAGTTTCTTTCAATACCCATGGCAATATATTCTCCAAAACAGTATATGCTACATTGCTAGAGATTTTGAATCGATGTGTAAGTCAACAGTGTCCGTTTGCTAGAGATTTTGAATCGATGTGTAAGTCAACTACTTCCATTTTGTATTGGTGTAGAAGAGAAAAGGTTATTTGTGTAGCATTTTGGATTTTTCGTAAAATCAAAAAACTGAGATTGTTACTGCAGTTGTTCTCATACAACTTTGGGGCCTTTGGCAGTCCAGCTTGTGATTGTCTAACTGAAGACATATGCCCATAAAATTTAAATCGACCTATAGGAGCTCTTAAATTCTCCGTGAGAGGTTCCCAAGTCAGAGTTGTGATTCAGGCTTACATATATATTCAATGACTTTAGACCTTATTCTATGAGTAGTATCAGTACATCAAACCAAAGAACACATTCAATACTGTCTCCAGTTATTTTGTCTCCCCTCGTGAAAATGTATGGAATCTCCACTACAAACATTACTGATGTCTCTAACGATTTGATGCTTGAGACTCTGTGTTAGTTCTTGTTTCAGATCATCATTTTTTTGGGTATAATCTCCTCCCTCCGCTCTTCCTAGTTTTTATCCATTTCTTCCTTGAGTTTCTTGCGACTCTGGTAGTAGTCTCTTTCTATTTTGAATTTTCACAATTCTGGAATTTCAATTTGCCACTTTTTTGGTTAAGTGGGGGTAGTTTTTTTTTATCAATTTTGACCGTTTAATTGTAGCTGTACTATCTTAGAATTTTCTTGCCTTTCAGAATTGTAGAACTGTATGAACTGTACAGATATATGGAATGGTACACTGTGTGGAATGCAGAGAGCATTAGACTCTATGGAATGTACTTCCGGACAATCTCTTTAATGCCACGATAGAACTTGAATACTCTCTTCAATGCAGGGATCAATTGGTGAAGACCTTGGTGAAGTTGAAGTCTATATATTTAAGGTGGAACAATCACCTTTTGTGAGCATGCTAGAAGCATTGCATCCATCAATGAGGGCATTAACAAAGCCAAATATTTTAAGACAGATAGACCAGGACGATAAGTTCATTGTTGTTAATTGCACTAGCAAAATCATGAGGATAACAATACTACAAGTCCATATAAGAATGAGTTAGTGAAAGAAATATTTCAGATTATTGTTGGAAGTTTCCAATGGCTAGATCAGTTGAAAGTAGCTAAAATTTCAACACCATGAACCCCTAATTTTTATTCACTACTAAAACAGAAATAACTGTCACACTCACATAATTGAAGGGGGGTGTGTACAAGGTCAATGATGATTTTCTAAGCATCCACCTAAAATGAGTGGGTTCCTATAAATGTACCTTTTGTAGCTCATACATGAACTTGCAGTCACGCCACTTGCACAACACAACATATAGTAAGGTTGAACTTCTTTATCTCTCAAGAATTAGAATGCATCATTGCTCGATTTCATATGGCACATAGCATGTAGATTTCTTGCATCATGCATTTGTATTTCATGTTTTATAGTTGTATACATGACTTACACTCTATTCTGTTAGCTCATTTCTTTCATTTGACCAATTATATTTCCAACTGTTTATTTTGTTTACCACGAAGTGCTAATACTTGCTTGTCTTTCAATTATTTTCCTTCATGATTGGATGAATTCTTGACAGTTCACAGCAATTCATATATTCAAGTTGCTCATGCAAACAAGGGAAAATGTAATAAGGAAATTTGGCACTTTTCATACATTATCCCCCAATGTGGACATTGTATCTAATGCTCGTCTCTACCAATACCAAAGCCCATTGTTGTTTCACCTTTCTCTAAACCTTCCCTTGGGATCCAAAGTAGTGCTTAGGATGCAATTTCCTGAGTTATTTGGCATTGCACTCTCTTAAATACAACCTTTGACCTTTTGGAGCCAAAAGATAGTAAATCCCTTTAATCACATTCATATCCGGCCAATTCTACAGCTCAAACCCAAGCTGTATCTTAGGATCATCATAACATCCTGGAACTCCCACGTCAGGTTGTTAGTCTTATCGATGTCAAAAACCTTGCCTTGCCTTTGTTTGCACCAGCCAATGAGATTACATCACTTTGTGTGTGTTACATAATCCTTCAACTGTTATGTGCTATACAGCATAGTTCCCAGTACTTTTACACAACATGTATGGTGATGCAACTCTAATTGTTGCCCATAAAAATAAGAAGTCAAGATTTTAGAATAGACCTTTCAGGGAAATTTGTTGCAAATTTCATCTGTGATGGAGCATACCTAACACACCAAATAACTAATGGAAGTGAGAGAACATTGCATTCTGTTTACGACATTCATCCCCATGCCATTTTGGGTTCATTCTCTTGCTCTCATGGTCTTCTAACCTTGACTCCATCCAAAGCCACCATTGAGGTTTGTTCTTCATGACACTGAGGACTCTGTACGGCTTTTGCTACAGCCATGCTACTACACTATTGCTAGGGCTTGGAATCCTTTCTCCCACCAAATACTTGCTTGTGAAGACTCCTCGCTTTGGCAACACTCTCATACACAAACCACAACAACATGGCTAATTGAAGGTGTAATCAATGACAGAGCTACAGAGACCCCCTCTTACGTGTGTTTTCTTTCATTTTCATTTTCCCTGGAGAAGAAAGATTCTCTTGTTGCTTACATATAGATTTGCTTGAATATTTAAGCTTGCTTTCATGGAAAGTGAATGTTACAATTATTTCTTTATTGTTTCTAATTTAGTTTCGCACGTTTAATTAAGGGAGAAATCAATAAACATATGTCATGGAAATAGATATTAGGTACAAATTCTCGAGGTTTTGTTACTCATTTTTGTTTTAGCCCTAAAATGGCACCTATAGAGAGCACTGCTTGTAGTTTCCAAGGCAATGACAGGACAGTCCATATGGGATAAGCCAAAAGTTTTCATGTTGTAGTTTTCAAGTAGTCTTCATATAATGTATCATTTATTCTTGTATGCATGCCTTTAGCAAATAGTAGATATTGAACGATGTGGAATTTTTATTGCATTTAAGTGGATGGATAAGGATTTGAACTCATAAACAACTGGATGCTCATAAAACCATGATTTTGTATGATTTATTCATCAATGAATGGCTAAAAGGTTATAAATAATAGATGGTATGTAATGGGACACTAACTGAAAGTGGCTTTAAGGCAAACCGACAAGGCTAAGGTCAAGACTAGATAGTAGAGTGTGGCCAACAACATTTGAATGAGACGACTGCCAATGGCTAGATCAGTCGAAAGTAGCTACTTTATACTATATCTAAGAGTTATGGTAAATTACACAATAAACTAGAGATGTTATAGGGATGGCCTGGCTTGGAGGACTGTTTTATTTTTTTTATATATAAAGCAAGGTAAAATACAGTAAAATGACATTCATTATTTTTACTTATATTAGAAATACAGTCAAATGACATTCATTGAACAAGGTAAGATTATAAAAAGCTGGATCAAACGTCACAGGATGATACCTTTCGATAACTAGTCAAGCTAGCTTGTGCTTTTCAACAAAAGAACACTCCTACAGGTTCATATTTGATGCAGAGAAAATGAGTGTGTGGGAGCAGATCACATGGACTCCTGAAACCATCATAGGGAAGTATAATTATATCATATCTGTCAATAAAGACTTGGTTGATGCATATTTTTGAGGTTTTTCCCCCAATTCACTAAACTCATTATTAAAGTAGCTTACAGTTGTTTTCTGGAATTTGCTACCATGATAATTAAAAGCATAATAAGTCCCATATATATTGTTTAAAAGGTAGTTAAGAGATATTTAGTTTTTTAACCTTTCAACAAAAGTAAATCTATGAGACTGGTCATAACTGCTCAGACAAAAGTAAATCTATGAGACTGGCCATAACTGCTCAACAAAAGTAAATCTATGAGACTGGACATAACTGTCTTAGACATTAGGAATTTTACATTCAACTGCTCATCAGCAAGAAGTGAGTTCCCCAAATTTACACCAAGTCAGCTTAAGGAAGTGACAACTCAAATAATGCACCATGTCAACATTTTGGAGTGTCTTCAGCAGCACATTCTACTGGATCATTTGGTGGTTCGAGCTCTTCAGCTTATTGTATTGATGAAGCTGAAGGTTTTCCAAGCTCAAGCCTTTCTCTTTCCATGCCAAATTTCAGTGAGCATTTAGGTTCCCATGCTATTTCGAAAGCACTTCAAGCAACCTCTACTTCATACATCACGACTTCTATGGTTAATCCTTTTGCTATCCAGAAGAATTTCTTTTTGCTAGCAGCTGCTGGTGTCTATCCTAGCACTACAGCAACATGGTAATAGAAGATATTATAGACAGTGGTGGATGCATTCATTTTTATTTAGTCATCTAATTTGATTACAGACTAAAGAAATAGAAAGAAAAAAGTTTGATTTCAGACTTACTGTTAATTACTTTTTGGCAGTAATGCTACTGCTGTTCCAGGAAAACAGCCTTGCACACAGCTAACAATGTTTTATGCTGGGATGGTGAATGTGTATGATAATGTCCCTATAGAGAAGGTATGTTCTATTTCTGGTGTATTGTTTGTTGTGTGTATACATTGATGAATTCTTTCCTTAGTGTGTGTATGAGAGAGAGAGAGAGAGCATTGTACAAGGTTGCAGGGTATTAAGTTATCCCCTTGTTAGCTGCTTTTTATTTGAGAACAGTGTATAACCTATATTGAACCTGCCTTTTGGTTATGACAAGAACACCCTTGCTCAGTGTTTGGGGTTGATTATCTGGTCTCTGTTTCCATTTGATGTGTGCGTATGTTCGATACGAATTTTACCAACCCTCATGTCAATACATCGCAAGTGCTTAGGTATTCATTTTGTATTTTTTGTGTTTGTAACTTTG